>JAQFVV010012800.1:0-392500 GCA_028023455.1 Epiperipatus broadwayi
ATATATATATATATATATATATATATATATATATATATATATATATATATATATATATATATATATATATAGTAATGGAATAGGGGTACCAGACATTTTAAAAATAAATATTAAAGTAATAAAGTATTAAATAAATGTTAATTTTTAGCATCCAAAAATATACAAGTAATATAAAAGAAATTTTATATATTACAAGGGTGCATGAAATCAAGAGATCCCTGAGAGATCAGCCAGCTTAGAGATCAGTTAGATCAGAAGAGTTCAGTTAACTCTTTAGAATAACCATACAGTATAATAATCATCAACCAGAATTATAATAAGTCAAATCAAGTATGAGTAATACTACAAATAATAACTATTCATCAACATAAGAATGATTCATCAAAAGAAATCAACAGTCAATCTGGATTGGCAATGGGTTTTCTGTAGACCAGGCTAACTACTGAGCCATTGCCAGTTTAAGGCAATTATTTAACCATTAATTTGGAGGCACAAACTAAGTGATCACCCATGAATACATAATAAAAAATCAGAAAAACAATAATGCTGGGATACAAAAACATGCAGATCATCATCAATGCTCTGACCACTTGTACTGGTCAACTATAAATTTAACTTCTAAGAAGACAAATAAAATGTAGTGCATGGGCTTTAAAAAGTATTCTCTTTTGCACCACCCAGGATGATGATTGATTATCTCTGGATGCCCCAAAGCCTCTAATATACATCCCCATTCACATGTCAGACCATTATGCATGAATCTAGCTCAGAAGAACACAAGCTCTATTACTGTACATGATCAAGAGATGATGGAAACAGATATTCTAAAAATATTTAGAACCACTGGAATAATTTTCATAATTGAACAGAAGTTTATTAACAATAAAAATAAAAAAATGATATTAAGATTTAGAATAAGGCTATGCATATTAATTAAGCCTTCTGATTTTGATTAACATAGAATAATAAATTATCACATTGTGATTTATATATATTATGTGATTAATACAAAATTCAAGTTATTACATGGTGATTTACATATATATGTGCACAGGCATGTGAGTTATAATATACAATTAATATATTTCAATTGATATTCAATAATGACAAAAATGATTAATTTTTAAGTACACCTGGGTCTCGTTTTATGCAGATTATTTTAATGCAATTTTGAAGTTATGTGATTCATGTTTCTTCTTAATATCTTTCATATTTCACTATATTTATTAGATATCAAGAAATTTAAATTATTAATAACTTATTTTGATTTGAAATACTTTTTTTTCTCAAAAATATAACATTATATTAGCAGCTAACATGAATATGGCCTGAAGCCGTATTTAGAATCTTAGCTTCTATGTAAATAACCTACTTATACTAATGAGTAAATAATAATAGATTTATACATATGTATAAAAATATCACAATAAATATTAAAAAATTTTAAACTTTTAAAACATATTTTATTAGATATAACAGAAATAAATATTTTTTTATATTTTTAAAATAAATTTTAACAAAGATTTTATTGATTTTATAAACTAAAAATAATCTTTCCAATGATAATGCATAATCTTTTTGTTTTGATTGCGATCTCATTTTTTAAATATAGAAACAGAAAAACATTAACACAGCACAAAACTGAAAGTGGCACTAGTTGTACATCATGTCATGATTCTGATTTCTTACTAGTTCACAAATGAATGCATATTGTCAAATAGTGGTAATGATTAAAATATGTAAAAAAAAATTAAAATTAAATTAGTTAATAAAAAAAGTATAAAAAGTTTGTCTTGTATTAATTTTTTTCAAATATTTGAATTTTTTTATTAGTCATACTAGTAATTTTTTCTTGTTGCTTTGCTTTTATGCCAATTTCTAAAAATTACAGAACCTATCCCCCATTTTTCAAGGTAAGTTAAGTTTATTTTTGTGCAATTTCTTTTGTGCGCATTTTGTGAAAAACCTATCTACTGCATAAAATGAGACCCAGGTGAATATGTCCTATTTGTCAAACATTGACATATATACACACATATAAATATGCAGTACAATTGACTTATATTACAATCATCATATAAAATAATAAATACATGATTAAACTTTTCAGTTGTATAAAAATACTATAAATGATTAAAATTTTACATATGTGTGTATGTGTATGTATTCATACACTGGGGTTTACATCATATTTTACCTTCTAAATAAAACTATATTCAAAATATACTTTCCATAATTCCATGTTAATACTAAGAGTATATTTACACATACACATTTCTGAACATATCTGATTTGCCATAAAGTAAACATTTTTTAGCTGTCACTTTTAAATGAGATAAAATACCAATAAAAAATGTTTAAAATTTACATGTGTCTATTTGACATGCATTTGATATATATATATATGCACACTGAGTGGATCATATTTCAATAATATATTTAACATACATGGGTGTGCGTATTGAATTTCAGGCACACACTAACATCTATATCATATATTTTAATTTGTTACAGTAATAATATTGTATTTTCACAATTAATTTCCTGACCAAAATACATTAATTTCACACATATACATGTGTATCAATAAAAAAAAAACAGACATCAAATTTTACCATAATAGTTTACAGGTTTTTTTTCTTTTTTTAAAAAAATATCAGTTTATAAGTTCGCTTTTTTTTCTTTTTCTTTACAAAAAAATAAAAGTCAATGTTGACAGATTATTGTTGATTGATTAATTTTAAAATATAGATTTTAAAAATAATACTCTTGCAAGTTTCTTTTAATTCAAGCAAAATTAGTTACTTGTTTTACATCACTATCACAGGTTGCTATTAATCATAAGATCTTTAAATTTAAAAATATGGCTTTAAAAATGTCTTTTTAAAGAATATTAAAATAACTTTTTTACAACATATATATATAATTGTCTTTAGACTACTCCATTTTTTAGATGTTTAAATTAAGTAAATTATTGAATTGTTTTACTTAAATTATTAAGTTATAATTTAAAAGTCATTTTAAGGATTTTAAACGAATTCCCAGCTATATATATATATATATATATACATTTATCTGTACTTCTCTGTCTCTAGATACATCAGCATATGTATAATTATTTTTCAGCAACTGATGGTTTATTTTGACTAGTCAGAATCAGAAAAGTATAATAAGGTATGTCGGCATTCTCTTGATGAGTTTCAGGCCAGCAAATTGCCTTCTAGAACACATTTGAACAGATTAATTGATTTATTTCACATTGATCCTGTCTTCAAGTAAATCAAAACTCCAATATATAGAATTAGTAGACTGCTCACTGGTAGATTTACTGGTTTGATTTCAGCTACATCTTCATAGGAGCTATTTTTTAACTCTCCAAACCCCAACTCTGCTAGCCAATTGCTTCACTACAATATTAAGACAAGAACTGTCTTCAACAAATTACTATTCAAACTTTGCAGCTGGTCTTTTTGGTCACGGCTTTTCAAAATATTAAAACCAGACTGTTCTTTTCAAAAACCGCTATCCAGACTAAACTAATCTTTTCCATTCAGCCTTATATAGATGTGGATTGGATGATAAAAACACATAATTAAAAATGTTTTTTATCTCTCTAATTCCTTTGGAAAACAAGTTTAAAATTTTTATTAAAGCATGATATATATGTTTTTACTTAGAAAGAGATTTACCAATTAATTAAAAACATTTTCAAAAATAGATAATAGACATTTTTACAATTATCAGAAAACATGTTTATTTTTAAATTTCAAAATCAGAGTTATAAATAATAATATTTAGACTTTTTAAAATGTTTTAATTTATAATAAAATTCTGTTTTAATTCAGAGTTATTTAATCTGAGCATTTAATGCATATACGTGTAGAGATGATAATCTGGACTAACTGATGATTGCTGGGTTAGCATGAAATACATAAATTGGTGATTATTTATCTTTTCAAGTATGTGTTCAAGTGTATCAGTGTTATGAGATAGAGTGGAGAGTGATGGGTCATGTGAAAGTCTGTGCTCATATATCCTATATATTACATATATTGATATAGGTATATAATAAGCCTGTATTTCAGTTATTAACTCTTTATTCATTATTTTTATTCCAAGTAAAATGTAAAAATATCTACAAAATTTTTTTGACTGTGTTTATTTCTACTTTTCCTCTACTTTATATATATATATAGGCACACACAACTATGTTGTTCTGTGCCATGTAACCCAGATGGTTACAATATATTGTAATGGAATGGGTACTGCTTAACCATGTATTATTATGAATATTACTCTAAGGGCAACCATGTACAAGGTGGAGTGACTATAACCTAAACATCCTATTTATTATAGCTACAGATAATGTCATGTCCAGACTGAAGCTTACATCAAGTACAAGTTTCAACACATTCAGCATATTTACTGATCATCATCCACCTCACACATTTTATTATTATTATTATTATCATTGTTGTTGTTGTTATTATTATTATTAACATTTAAATTACCCTTATCAGAAATGCTATATCAAAATATATTCTACTCTAGATATTAAAATAAATGTCTGTCCGATGAGAAATTGATGAGACATGAAGCTTTTAAATAGTAATTTATTTACAACAATAACAACAAATATAAAATGTAACTTCTCTTATAATTCTGTATATACATAATCAATATAATGAAAAATATATAACAAAAATTATTTAGAATGAATCTGAGAAATCAGTCAATTGTATAATAATTAGTCATTTATTTAAAAGTCTTTAATTCCCCCCCCCCACACACACACACTTGACTGACTTCACAATCCCCAAGTTATCAATAATAATTAATAACTCCTATAAAATTTTAAATGAACATTTTCTATTCTTTGTATATCACATGTGAATTTAATCCTGTAACTAAGAAAAATATCAATATGTTAAATCTGACATAAGAAGATAATGAGTCTTTTGCAATCTAAATTACTTTTAACACTGTAAGCCAAGTTACTATTTATTTAATAGAGAGTCATTTAAAAGATCTTACTAATTTTTTTTTTTTGTTGAGCTCAACAATTGCACATTTTTCTTCTGTATTTAAATATTAAATGTCCACTTAACATTGAGATCTCTGGGCATTATGGTAAAACTCAAAGATTTTTTAGACAACAATAAGTTTTTTTTAGTTATCATTTGTAATGAAGTAAACCCGATAATTGCTTAATATGTGTGTATACTTCTGTCTTTGAAAATTTCTTATTGGAACCCTTAGTTGCTTCTTTCATTGATTTCTTTATAATTATTGGGTTTTATTGCAAGATCACAAATAAAATCTGATGATGATAGGGATAATTAGGCATTCATTTTCAGTATTTGGATGAGCATACAAAACAACAAAAGGCTACACCCTTAGGAAAGATGAAGCAAACATCCCGACTGAATTTCTATTTAGGTATTGTCAATAAATGTTTGATGATATTTGTCTTCCTTGGGATTCAAGTTTAGAATGATATCATTAAGAATTCTCTAATTATTATATTAAAGATAATTTCACTTATTATTAATGATATTAAAGACTAATTTATTTACTCTTTACTTGAGTGATATTAGAGTTCTGTGCTAACAAAGATTTTATAAATAAGGAAAATTCATCCAAACTATTGATCCATCTTTTTAAAGTGTTTGTTATTTGAACACAGCAAAGTAATTATGCATAGTGATTAGTTCATTTGTAAAAGATAGAATTAACCTTTTAAGTGCTAATTACTTTATTGGCCAAGTGAGGTAAAAGTCTAAATTTTTGGTTGGTCAACTCACAAACTCAATGTCAAAATATATTCACCTTTTAATATTATATTCACTTTAGTTTTGTTTGTAAAAAGTATATTATTAATTTGTCAGATTATGAAAGTGAATGAAAGTTTTTTCAAAAATAAATTTCTGTTTATATTTCTAGAAATATTTGATAGCGGCAAATCTAAAAACGAATGCTAGTAGTCAACTTGAAAGTGTTATGACGTCAGTGATTTTTTCTATCTCAGTTTTACTCAGTTTTACATTTCTGAAAAATAAATAATTTTAACTAAAATCTTATATATTTTTCTATAATAATTTTATTTCTAGCACATTATATCAAAATAATTTATAATATGTCACAAAATACTTTTTAAAATGGTCTAAAACATTCGTTTATCACTTTCAAAATGAAAGAAAAGAAATCGTAATGGTTCAAGTGATTGACAAGTAAATTCTTTTGTCCTCAATAGTGGAGAGCCAATAAAAACTTAGAATAGACTACCTCCATCCTTTGTTAACACCTTTGTGTCAGTTTTATTGATTTTTTACTTGTAAAATAATTCAAGAGAGGTCAGCATTTTACAGAACTTTTTAAAACCTTTCAAACGACGGTAAAATCTTTGCCAAAAGTGCTAAAAATGACGGAATTTCGATGACTTGAAACGGCTTTGAGTCATCTTAAGAAATTCATGGAAAAGATTAATTTGGAAATTAGATGACTTAGCTTTTACAGTAGAATCGACTACAGTAATTACCATGTGTTAAATTACTATTTCATTTTCACGATTTTGTATTCGATTATTGTTGAATGCATCATAATTAATAATTGCATAATTAAGTTATAATTTTATTTCCTTCACATTTAGTTGCTAAGTTACAAATTGACCTAAGGTTATCTCTGTGTTTTGCATCTTGATTAGTGATGTTAGTTAACTTAATAAATATTTTATATATATATTGAAACAGTAAGATTCATATTCGAATCTTAAGTTTCACCTTTTTCTGTCATCTCTCACTGACTGGTCTATCCCACCCAAATTTAAACTTTTTGGTATCGAGTTGTGTGTGTAGCAATATTAAAAATGTATAAATATATGTAGAATTCAGCATAAACACGCACACATTTCGATCTCAAATTAAAGGCAATAAATAGGGATAAAATAATATAATTTAGATTTCTTTTAGTTATATAATTTTGTATAATTTTAATCATTTATTTTGGATTATAAAGTTCGTATTTATTGCTTTGTTTAAATTTCGTTTAATAATAATTCTAAAAAAATCTGATGTAATATTTAATTAAAAGTTAAAATAATCTTATGTTCCCTTTTTGTCTTTGAAATTTAAAAGCATTGGTCAGTGATAGATAATAGATTAATTAAAGAAAAATTCCCCAAAATATAATTAGTAAATGTAAAATGTAAACAATAGAATGACAGCTTTCTTTAATTAAAACCAACAAAATGCATTGATTATCCTCAGGGCAGATTAAGTAAAACCTAAAAATACCTTAATAAAAATGTAGGAGATCAAGATAAGAAAAGAGGCCATCTTAGACTTGCTGGAGACATTCACTAAAACTTTAGTGTTGCTCTCGATCACCGAGAGTCTCCAAAATATAAAAATAAATTGTTCCTGCCAAGGTATGACTGAGTAAAAGCACCTAGATTATTCTCCATCGGGAGATGGCCTATCGGATGCCGAACTTTCCATTGCCTGTCATAAATTAACCATGAAGATCTGCTGCCTGAAATAAATGAGAAAGCTGCTGCTGTGAAAGTAAATGAAATATCTAAATACAAGAAAGAATTGCCACTCGTGAACTATTTGCTGCTAAACTAATGGAATCAGAAAACTTCTTATAAAACAGGTACCTGTCTGTGTTCAAACTCTAGAGTACTCTAATAACATGCTATAGCTCTTCTTCATATTACTTATCTAAATTATAAAATGTAAAAACTATCATTTGTATAACTAAAATTGAATAATTAATGTAATGTGTAAATGTCTCTAATAATCTAGCTTACCTCACTCTATCTTTTGTGGGTGCGTATTTCTATAATCTACATTTTTATCTATAGTTATTATTTAATTATTGCATGCTCATAATTGTCTCAATTTTCAAAGTTTAAATCTATGATCGCTTAAAACAATGAATGCGTGTCAAATTGTCATTAATATTTACTTTCCTAAATAACTTAACTTTCATATAAACCGACACGCATTCAATGCTTCATTTATTGTAATGCAGGGGTCTACAACTTCGCAAATGGCTGGCATATTAGTTGTAATAACTCCCAGTTGATATATGTTTTGCATTTATTAAATCTTAATGAATAATTCCATCAAATTACATTTCTTTGAGAGTCGCCAACGTTCTTTAGTAAATGTTGATAATGTAGGGCCGAGTTAGAAATCTATTTAAAATCTCATCATAATCGTTTATACATTATACATGTGTTACGTTTTAGAGACGCGATGACCCATTCCGCCGTGAAATTTCCGGATTCTTCAGGGTTGAAATTAACCCCAGTCGTCCTACACAAGCGGACATAATAAATGCTCCTGTAGGACTTGACGACATCATGCAGCCAGCCGGCAAACTGCAACACAGACCGCTTGTCCCTGGTTATGCTTATGTGACACCTTACTTTGTCGGGCCGATGGCAGAGACCAGCCCGACATTCTCATAAACTCATTCACAGCATTGCAGTTTCGATATATTGCCATTCCATATCGCCTTTCTAAAGTGTACCACGTGTTCCTTTACTTAATTTTATTATTCTATATATCACTCCATCTCTGCATTATCTTCGTAATTCATTCTCAAATAAATGTTTGCCCTTAGTCATAAAATAAATATTTTAATTAAATAAATATATGTCCACCACTACTCTTAAATCTTACTTTAGACTCTTGCATTGCAAAGGTATAAATTCCCCAAGGCATGCATTAGAAATACTTACTCGAGAATTTTAGGTAGCTAGATTACACCTTCAAATAAATGAATTCCTTTTGTAAACATTACAGTATCGGAAATACCGTTACTGAGGTCCTCAAGATAAAATAAGGTCGAAACAAATAAATGTATTTTTTTAAAATATAATAGTATTGCAAATCCCGTTAATGAAGCTTTGAATCCATAAAATATTATTAGTAAATGATTTTTTTATTAAAATGTGTGAATAAATAATTTTAAACTATACGTCTGCAGTTACGTTTCATTTATTCGATACCCATTCTATATAATATTTCCTCGATTATGTAAATGTGAATGTTTAATTAATATTAGTTTGATTATTGGCTAACTCGAGAATAAAATCATGAATCTCTTGCCTATCCCTGACCACCGTGCCTAAGGAAATATTTACTAATGTCGCATCAGATGAGTTGTTTCGTGGATTGTATTGTGGAACCGATAAACTGCTGTTTTGAGTGGTGGTCGAATTCTGCACTATGTTTACGAGCTACACGTTTTCTGACTGTTACAATATATGAATGATTAAAATATAAGTATACTTTTGTTATTAAAATTTTATAATATAACATTTAAGTTATATACTTGTGTATGTGAATATTCTAACATAAAAGGATAACATATTTACTGTTTATTGCTTAAAAATATAGTTAATGGTTTGATATTTTACGTAGACAAGATTGTAAATTACCCTTACAATATATTTATCTATTATAAGTTCTCAAACTAATGCTATGAATTCTTCATTTAGCCATGAGAATATTAGAATTAATATATAATATTTACATATAAGTATATTATCTATATCAAACTTAATGTAATTAGAAGAGATTTGAATTCATATTTTCAAACTCCCTACATCTATGAACTCCATCTTATACAATCAATACATATGACCACAAACATATAAAAAAGATATATGATCTCCAATATATGTATTTTGTGCTGCACCAGCACTCATCAGGTGGTCTGGGTCATCATCTTCCATGCACATATGCAGTCAGTGTCCATTTTATATTAAGAAAGCAAATCTAATTAACTAATATATATATTAATTAGAATTACTATATATATATTTAAAAGGTTAATTATAAATTTTATTAAACGCCCATTATTATATTAAGTAATAATTTACTAAGGCTGTAACCTTAGAAATAAGCGTCTGAAAAATACGAAGGTAGGGACCTCTATAGGTCTTAAAACACAAGCTAGCGTAAGCTTGTGTTTTAAGACCTATAGAGGTCCCTACCTTCGTATTTTTCAGACTCTTATTTCTAAGGTTATAGCCTTAGTAAATTATTACTTAAAAGGTTAATGTAGATGTAAATTTATTAGTAAATGGGAACTCCATTATAGTTAAAACTATAGCCAAGGTATAACGATGTGCAGCAACAGCTAACAGCAAGTCCAGGTTCTCTTTTGCTCAGTCAGTCACATTGTTATGTATGAGCCAGTAACTGAATATAGTGATTGATCAAAGAGGGAATTTTTTTGATTAGTAGTGGTGTAAACAGGTCAGCCAGCAGAATCGGTATTATTGATTACCTTGGCTGTGGATTTAAGCTTCATTTATATAATGGAGTTCTTATTTACTGATTAATTTACATATATACATGTATAGCAATGTTGCCGAACCTTTTTACGTGCGCGTGCCAAAAATTTCTAAACAATATTTATTGAATGATTGGTGTGCCTTACAGTTATTAAATCAAAATACAAACAACTTAATTATTGCAGTTTTTTAAAAGTTTATAAAACAAAATAATAATAATAACAATAATAATTAAACAAAATTTCTAAATGAACTAAATACAAGTGAATGATATTTATTTAGAAGAGCACAAGTTGAATAAAATGTAACAGTAAAAAATTAATAGTAATTAAAACAAAATTTTGGAAATAAACATATAAAATCAACATACATAGATATTATTTAAAGAGATTATTGCTGTTGTACATTGGATGTCAAATGTTTTATATCTGGTTCATATTTTGTCATTTTTAATAATGTACATGCTGAACTAGATTCATCTGTCATTTCTGAAAACAACGATTCACATGCATATGTGTAGAGGAGAAAAGTGATAATATAGCTGTCGATAATTTTTTTAAACAATTAAATGTTTCAGAAATAGCATTCCAGGCAGTCAATAGTTTTTTTTTTTGAGCATTCTTTAAACATATATTCAATAATTTATCATTTTCCATTGTTTCTAACTCATTTCTCAAGTCAACAAATTTCTGTTTCCGTATAGAAGTGGATTGAAAATCGATTGATTGCATTTCCATATCTTCCTAATTAAGCCACAAATCTCTAACCTGAGACTATACATTTATGTTATGTCTAGGTATAAAATAAATTTTTGATATTTCTGAAAATTGTCTGAACTGTGTAAATCTTAAAGAAAATCCATCAATTATCGATTGAGTAACAGCACAAGAGTCTTGCTCAATTTTACTTGATCTGGATTCTCATGAGATTCTAAATCAGTCAAGAACTTTTTTATATTTGGAAAATATTTGAATGTGTAAGAAATAACATTATGGTTGAAAATTTGTAATTTAACTTTAAATGCTTTGATCAATGACAACAATTATCTTATTATAACCTTGCAATTTCACATTTAATTCATTTAGATGTGAACACATTTCAGTAAAAAACATTAAATTTTGAAAATCATTCAACATCCATTAATTTGTTGTATTTTTCAATGATTTTCTCATTACATAAAAATAATCTAAATTTCTTTTAAACACTCAATGAATGTTTGAAGAACTTCTCAACTTAACCATCTAACATTGTAGTGCATAAATAAATCATAATATACTGAACTAATCTAACTCAATGTGTAGATATAAAATTGATTAACTTAGTCACAATGTTCTTAACATCATCCAGTGACTTAAAGCTGGCCTTCTTGCATAAAACCTGCTGATGTAGAATGCAATGAAAACCTAAAATTGAATGTTCAATATGGTTGGTAAATAAAGTGAGAAAACTATTTTCTTTTCCAATCATAAGCACCATCTGTAGTTACTGATACAATTTTGGCAACATCTATGTTGCAAATATCCATTCCTTTTGCTGTTGTTACTAATGAGGTTAAACCGATCAATTCTTCTTTGATATTATTCCCAATATAATAGCGAATAAAAATAGCCAAACAAGCTGATCCATTTATATCTGTACTTTCATCAAGGCAGAGAGAATTTAAACTAAAAGATTTTATATCTTTTTTAATTGATAAGTCATGTTGTTAGTCATTTGCAGGATTTTTTTTAAACTGTATTTCTGGCCAATGCTTTTATTCTCTAAATAATTTTTGCTTTGTTTTCAAAATCTTCAAAAAGAACTGGTGCACATTTCATCTAAGCTTCTTTCATATATTCTCCATCATTAAATGGTTTCCCATATTTGGCAATTACATTTGAAATAAAAAAACTATATTTGAATGATTTTCAATAAATTTCATTAAGATGTTGATTGAATATTTATATTTTTAAATGCTTGGGCAATATATTCTTTTTGTTCATCTTTATTTTTTTCACAGAGTGATTTATGATTAGTCTTATAATGCCATTTTACCGATGATGTTCTTAATACATCTGGAACATAAAACACATATTGCCTTGGTGCCTTTGTTAATTATTCCATACTTATCAGTCCATCATTTTTGAAATTCTCTACTTCTTGATAATTTTTGTTTTTTATTTTCACTAGCCATATTAATATAATGGTAACAAATTTATTTAAAAGTAAATTTAAATGAGCTTTAATAATTTTATAAATAAAAAATTTATCATTTCACTTTTATTGCAAAACTTCAAGCAAAAAAAACCCCACAGTTATTTTGATTACATTAAAAAAATGAATGGTGTCAACACATTTAGGTGACAAAAAAAAAAAAAAAAAAAAAGAACAGAAACCATTTGATTACTTTTACTTTAGATTTGAGAAAACTTGCTTCAAAGAGTTATAAAATATTTTACTGAGTTTATTTTTTAGTTTTATTGGAATCATTTGACAGGTTTATAGAATATGATACCACCGTGTACAGGTACCACTTTATTTGACTTAAAAATATCATAATTTATTGCTTCTAATCAGAGTTCAATTGTAAATTCAAATCTAATATTATATTTATTTATTTTACCTTTAGTTTATAGTAAATTTTTATTAGTACAGATTTTAGCAACAAAAAAAAATCTTTAAGAAAATTATATATAAATAGTTTGCGTGCCAATAAAAAATTCGAATGTGCCATCTCTGGCATGCATGCCATAGGTTCACCATCACTGTAGGGGATTTAAACACAGACTTTCAAACTCCCTTCAGCCATCCACTCTATTTCATACAACCAATATACAAAATCAAACACATGAGAAAAAAAAGACCTCCAATATATGTATTTCATGCTGAGCTAGCCCTCATCAGTTGGTCAATATCATTATCTCTAATACATTTGTATAATGAGTGCTCAGTTAATATAAGATAGCATCTCTTCACACTTTAATGGAGAGGATTCAATCTACTCCACCCTCCAACTCTACAACTATCCATACCATTGAAAATCTGATGTTGGAATGCCCAAATCCCTTGTTAATACCAATATTATTGTGCTCATGTTGACATTAAGTCAATCTGACTCCTTATGTATAGGACTTTGTCTATTTAAATACACAGAAGAGGGATAGTCAGGATACAGTTTAAATTGGTAATATTTTAAATACATGGATACTTTATATACCTGGAGTCTACATGTAATATAAGGGTTTTGAACACAGACTTTCAAACTGCCTTTAACCATCCAGTCTATCTCATACAACTGATACACATACATGTATTAGAAATCATTTATCTTTCTCACATGGGTGTGGTGATGTATATTGGTTGCATGAGATAGTGGATGGCGGAAAGAAATTTGAAAGACTGTGTTCAAATCCCCTATATTACATCTAGACTCCAGGTATATAAAATATAAATGTGGAAAAAATAATATCTTTTTTGACATTCTGCAAATAATATTTTTATCTTCTCCAGAGAGTTGTATATGTTGAATCAAATCTTTATATGGATTTTATTATGTAGAAATGAGGAGATAATATCAATTAAATACAGAAATGCTTAATTTTTGATGTTACTAAGAAATTATCAATTACTATTAATTGAACACTACCTGAAGCAAAGCAGGTTTTTCTCCTAAACCTGTAATAGATCTTTTGTTGGGAGTCTCAAAGCAAAAGGGGTCCTGTTTTAATTAAACCCAAGTTCTTATAAGGATTTAAATGTCCCTAGTCACCCATTGATGTGCCAGATATATACATATGGAGTAGTTAAAATGAGATTGGTTAAAAAACTCCACAGGTGGTTAATAAACATTTTGTATTTCAAACTATAAATAATTCCCTTCTTATTTGAGTAACTGTTAATGCAAACACCCACAGAAAAGACAGTTCTTTTTAAAAAAACATTCAGCTTTAATACTGCCTAACATGTTTTTGATATATAGGCCATGAATATGATATACACGTTATATTGAAAGCATGTTAGGCAGTAATAAAGTTGAAAAATTTTTCTAAATGACCTTTTCTGTTGATCTTTCTATTAGCAGTCATATATTAATAAATATGAAGAAAAATAAATATTACAAAGAGCAAAACTCACTATACATATTGCAACACACAGCAAGCTAGAGTAATCAATGGATGGTGGAAGGCTTGTGCATAAAATCCCCATATAGTGCCTACTCAAGCATAAGAAGTGGTGGTCATGTGATATTACAAAGAACCATACATGACAAAATCTGAAGCATGTGTACATCAAATATATATATATATATATTCATATCAATATATATATATATATATATATATATGGCTTGAACTGAATAAAATGAATGGGCTGAGTATGATTATTTAGCTGGGTAGCCAATTTATAAATAAACAAATACTATAATGGATTATTAAAGTCAAGTCCCTATATTAAACATATACTCATTAATAAGTATTAATTACACCAACGTTATTTATTTGTAATCATTAAGATATCTTGTCAATCAGCTTCATTGTGTAAATGGATTGTAAAGTCATTCTTTATAATACCATGAAGTATTCATAGTGATGAAGATTATAAATGGAAATCATCTATACAATTCTCAGAAAGAAAATACAAAATCCTCACACACAGAAGTTCCACCAACATTCCTGGATGCATTGCTTCATTCAAAGCTAGAGATATTAAAGGCATTTTGAAAATTGTATGAATAAGATACATGGATCAAATATATAAGATTATAGATAGATAGTTTAACTTAGCTAATTATATTAAAAAACTATTGGATAATATAAAATAATAATAAAATTACTTAAGAAGTCACTGATAGATTAAATGAATAAAAACCAATCCCTGCCTTGATAATAAAAATCTTCTATTCTCATCACAATTACGCCATCTAGTGTAAGCTTTAGTGATCAAGTATATAGAAGTTAACAAGTATTTCAATATGGGTTGACAACTTGACAGTATAACCAAAAGTAAAAAAAAAATCTGTTAGAGGGAAGGTGTTTTAGATCTAAATGATCCAAGGTCACTTTTCATAAATCCAAGAGCTCCTCACTGATGACAGTCATAAGCTAGAAACTAGATTGGTGATGTTTAGATAGGAAAACACTGAATAAAGATTTATTAAGCATTACCAACTAACATCTTTTGTTTACTAAAGTTTACAACAGATGGCATAATTGTAGCTAACGAATAATTTTTTAATAAACAGCAATGCATAAGCTAAGGTCATGTGATGTATTGTTGGTCCTGAATCTTGTTTGAGAAAGCTATAATGAAAATTATTAAGCAGTCAACATGATCATGGAAATGTAGATGTTTGAACCACTAGCTTACCTGTAGAATAAAAGTTGCTCACAAAATGCATACATGGTGAGAGAAGGTAGTCTGAGTTACAGATATTGGCAGATGGTTGTGATGTGGAGGAATTGAGGTCAACATGGGCATGACAATAATATTGGCATCAGCATGGGATTTGGCTTTCCACCATCAGATTTTCAATGGTATGGATGGCTGAGGAGTTGGAGTAGATTGGAGCCTGTTCATTAAAGTATGAAGATTTGCTATCTTAATATAAACTGAACACTGATTATATATTAGTGTGGGAGATGATAATATGGACCAACTGATGATTGATGGTTTAGCACAAAATACTTATATTGGTGATTATTTATCTTTTCTACATGTGTATGGTCTTGCGTATCAATAGTATGGATAGTTGAAGGGTGCTTGGAAAGTCTGAGTTCAAATCCCTTATATTTTTAATGAGATATAAATAAAAACTGAAAAATATGAAATTATATAGATTGTTCCCATTTTCATAAGGTGCTAGAATCATTAGAACCGTAAGCTATCTTGCAAGAAAGTGATGTGGTTAAGGATTGTAAAGATATCAACAGTGTGAATATTGAGGTAGTGGTATTTCTAGCTCACCTAAAGAGTAGATGTTTTTCATAAAAGGTATGCATAATGAAAGAGGGTGGGATGATTTTCTGCACTGGTAGATGGCCATGGTATAGTTGAGTTGCTGGAAGGTGGTTGTGATGCAATGAAGTTGAAATGACACGTGATAGTGAAAGAGAGTGGCTTGACTTTCTGTGTTAGTGAATGGTTTGGTAAAATGGAGTGAAAAGAAGGAAAGCACTCGTAAAAATCAAAAAATTTGTAAAACTTTATGGGTATGTTTCAATAACTGCACACGCACAGACCAAGATATATTTTACGATTAGCATTAAATAATATGCAGATATTTAATAATAAATATTTTTTTTAAAACATAAGTATTTTAAAAGTTAGAAATCCTTTTATGTACATTTAAAAAATATCAGAATTAAGCTTTTAATGTAAGGAATATTTAATTTTATATATCAAGAAATAAAAACGCAAATTAAATATCAACATCTATTTGCTCCTTTTTACCTTTTAAAACGTTTATTCAACTTCCCATTTTTATTTTCTTTGTATGAATCTTTTCGGAACAATAAAATCATTATTTGGAAATTAAGATTTCTGGATTCAAACTATTGCAAAGAGAATGTTTCATCATCTACAGGAAGAAATAAATATTATTTCCTTACAATGTGGAGAAATCCTATTTTACTCCAATTTTTTTTATCTACATTTATGGAAAATTTAGTTTGATATCAATTAGCAACATGGAATAGACAAGTACAATGTTTATAGATTATAAATAACACATTATCTCCCTACATAACATTGACCTAAAAACAAACAAAAAAAAACAATAATAAAAGAAAAAATATATAATGGTGTTGGGAGAGTAACCAGACTCCATGTAGCATTAACGATGCTTGATGGGTCAAGTGCCTGATCTCTATTTTTAATTTTTGAGATTTTGTTGAAAAACAGTTATTGTAATTTCTTAGATGTAGGGTTGAAGAAAAGATGGCATCTTATGAACCAAAGGGTACACATAAGGAAAATAGTGATTCTAATTAAAGGAAAAAAGCGTCTGTTAATACTATCAGTAATAATAATACTAGAAGAAATATAAGATTTAGTAATTGTCTCAATGATGTTTTTATATATGAGAAGAGCAGGACACTGGATTAGAAAATAGTGTATTGTTTCTTCAGACTGATGACAAAGAGAGTAAACTGGATTAAGGTAAGAACCTTCTCTGTGATAAGAAATAACTAGTAGAGAAAGCCTCCAAATTGATTTTAATAACGAAATCAAGATACTTTGTTTCTAAATACCAGAATTTGAATTTTTTGATTATTTGTTTATTACCGATTTTATCCCATAATACTTCAATAGAGTATTTTTGAAAAAAAAAAAAAAAAGAATATGTATACAATTTTTTAATAATGAATGCTTTTATGTACTGGGGATCAAACCTCACCAAAATAATTGTTTTTTTTTTTTATTATTATCCACAATTAGGTTTTTTTTAGACATAACTTTAAATAAAAGCATGGAATATCCAGAAGTTAATTAAATCAATCTCACTTTTTATTACAAGGGGTAGAATTAATTAATCTATGGACCCCCCCCCCCCATGCTTTTATTTCAAGTTAAATATTAAAAAAAAAAAATTAATTGTGGTTGAAGAAATAATTATTTTCTGGAGTTTTACTCCACAGTAACAAATATTATTTATCATAAATATATTTTATGCATAATAACAATAATATATTGTAATTAAATATAAAAATAATTTATTTTACAATGGTAAATAAATAAAATATTTATTTAGACAATTCTTCATGTAGCATGTGATGTGTGATGCTCTATGGCTTCTCCTTTATTGGAATCAGTGATCTCTCAGCCACTATGCCCAGAGAAACCCGTTATCCACCTTACCATCCATTTCCCACCTGGTTTTTCTCATATTCTTCTCTATCCTGCTCCATCCCATTTCCACAACATAATCTTTGTCAACTCCATGGCCTTTATATCTAAACCCCTCTTATCTTTTTCCAACCCCAGCATAAAAACCAAGAACCTACTTTCTGCATAATCTCTTTGTTTAAATTTATTTTTCCAACTTCATTATTTGCACCCTTTCTGCTTGTAGGCATTTACATTCCATTAAATCACTAAACAGCACATAATAACTATTTCTTATGCTTGCTCATAATAGGCAAAACTCTCCAGACAGTAGTGCCACTCAGTGCAAGTCAGAGTAATCAATGGATGCCAGAAACTTGTGCATAAAATCTGTATCTAGTGCCTACTCATCCAATATCCCCAGACTAGTTTCTAGCTTGTGGTTTTCATCAGTGAGGAGTCTTGGATCTGGGAGCACTGCACCTAGATCTTAGGATCTAATGTAACCCTTCAGCAACCCCTTTTTAACTCTACTTAACTATAAAACTGTGAGTCTAAAATTGAAAACACAATAATATTTTTAATCCAAGTTCATTAGCCTATATATCCCTATAGGTCTGAACTCAGTTCAGTACCCATATATTTTGGTGTCTTTGGTTCTTTAATAACCATACCCACCACTATCCTATTAGGCAGGATTGGTATTAAACCACTAAACATCACATGATCACCATTTCTTATGCTTGCACATAACTATCATTAAAACAGGCAAAACTCTCCATACAGTAGTGCCACTCACTGCAAGCCAGAGTAATCAATTGTGGCTATGGTTATTAAAGAAACAAAGACACCAAAATGTATGGATACTGACCTGAGTTCAGACCTATATGACTATATAAACTAATGAGGTTGGATTGAAAATGTTGTTTTCAATTTTAGCTCATAGTTTTGTAGTTAAGTAGAGATAAAAGGCGATTGCTGGAGGGTTGCATTAGATCCTAAGATCTAGATACAGATCTTTCAGATCCAAGGTTCCTCATTGATGAAAGCCACAAGCCAGAAACTAGTCTGGGGATATTGGATGAGTAGGCACTAGATGCACAGACCTTCATTGATTACTCTGGCTTGCATTGAGTGACATTCAATTAACAGATGCCTAATATTTTCTAAGCCTTCCTTACATAACTTGCAGGTTAAACCACCCATATTTTTCTATTTATGGGAATATTCCTTTGTTGCTAAAGATGCTGTTTGAACCTTAAACAGTAAATTACTTTCCTTTCTATTATCATATATTAACTTGTACCCAATATTCTATTTACTTCTCTATATATTTAAACTCTTTTTACACTCCATACTAGTTCTCCACCTCTCCAACTCCCTATTCTTTACTAATGCTTTTATTTTTCTATCCCATTACTTACAACTATTACCTTCAATAAGCAAAGTCTTCATACAGTGGTGCCCATTGCAAACCTTAGTAATCAATGGATGCAAGGTTTGTGCATAAAATTCCTATCTAGCGCCTACTCATCCAATATCCCCAAACAAGTTTTTAGCTTGTGGCTTTTATCCACAAGGATTCCTTGGATATGAGAGGACTACGCCTAGATCTTAGAATCTATTATAACTCTCCAGCAGCCATCTTTTACGTCTTTACTTATCTATAAATGGTGATCATGTGATGTTTTAGGCAATTCTTTTCAGGGATTAGATGTTCTTGTTTGTGATAGGTGGTTTCATTTTTGTTTACTCTCATATTTTTGTAGTTTATTCAATTATAACATAATTTTTCTTTTTTAGTTTTTATATATGGTATATATTTTTTAGTGTTATTTAATTCTTTTTAAATTGTTTTATTTATTTTTAATTCTTGAAATAGCAACAATATGTTTTCGTAATTAAATATAAAAACAATTTATTTTATAACGGTAAATAAATAAAATATTTACATTGACATCAATCAAATACAAATTTAACTGTTACTTACAAATAAATAAATATTAACACAACTTCCAATAAATTACATTTTCTAGTTTTTTAAAAAAAACATTTTTAACATTACCATTTAAATTTAGTTATGTGTAATGACGCGTATTTTAATCCATTCCCACGCTTACACCTGTTCGCTTCTCTCCAACCAAACTCTTTCTAGAAATAATTAAAAAGTAGATATTAAATGAAAATATTAATAAATCTCCTTGTTAATATATTAATAGTAAAAAATATGGAGTTCGGATAAGTGATTTTTTAGGTTGTGAGAGGGTTAAAAATCTTATGATAAAGCATGAATTAATTTAATATTTTTATAATTTAATTCTGTTTATTTTATTTTTATCTATAAGATTAATTCTCTAACAAAGTAATTATCACATTACAAATGTGTTAAATCATTTATGCATTTGACACTGGAGGGCGGTGCATTAAATTTGGGCAGAGCTTAGGGTGGGGAATGGAAGGGGAAGGTAAAGTGGCTAAGAGGTTTCTTTGGACATAGTTGCTGAGAGATTCCTGACTCTGTTTAAGGAGAAGTCACGTTACACCACATCACATGATCACATCAACTTAGATAAAGACTTTATGTCAGTATACTTGTATAAAAAGTGGGATGATCGTGTTAGGAGAATTGTTGAGTGCTATCGTGGCAAAGAATGGGTTAGAAGAATAGATGCATTAATAAAAAATAGGAAGTAGGAGTGATGGAGAACTAGTACGGAGAGTAAAAAGAGTTTAAGTATATATAGAAGTAAACAAAATAGTTGTGAGATAATTTATGATAATAGAAAGGGAAGTAGTTTACTGGTTAAGACTCGAACAAGATCGTTAGCAATAAGGGAATATACACATAAACGGAAAAATGTTGGTGATTTAGTCTGCAAGTTACGTAAGGAAGTCATGGAAACTGTTAATTAAATGTAAACGCTTACAAGCAGAAAGGGTACATAAAATGAAATTCTGGGAGAATAAATATAAACAAAGTGATTAAACAGAAAGTGAATTCTTGATTTTGGAAAATGATAAGAGGGATCCAGATATAAAGATCATAGAGTGGACAAAGATGAAGATGTGGAAATGGGATGGGGCAGAATAGAAATGAATATGGGGAAAACTTAGGGTGGGGAATCGAAAGGAAAGGTAAGATGGATAACAGGTTTCTCTGAGCATAGTGACTGAGAGATTCCTGACTTCGATAAAGGAGAACCATAGAGTATCACATTACTTCAAAGTTAATAAATTATTATACTATTTATGTCAAATAATAACTCAGGGAATTAACCAGCATTTAAAAATTCTTACTATATATTTAGATTATTATATATAATATTTAATAATACCTGGAGATATAATTATAAAATAAAAAAATTGTTACTTAAATCATAGAACTTGTGAAATATAATTTCAATGTTTCTATTGATGGAGGGCATTGGATATAGAGTGGTGAACTCTAAAAGTCAAGCTCCTGTAGATCACTGGTTACTTTTGTCATTTCCAGTTCTTCGTCTTCTTATTAGCTCTCTAGCACCAAAATGCTCTCGGATAGAGTCATACATATCAATGCATCTAAAAGTAATACCCCCCCCCAGAGTCAAACATAAAAAATCTAATAAATATGTGGATATAGTGACTTAACATAATTTTCACCAATGAATTTGCCATATTTACATTTAATGGTTTAAATAGCAATGTACTTGTTAAACATTATAAACCATAAATTATCATCATTATTTCAGTCATTATTGATCCATTGCAAGTTTAATCCACTTTTTTCAATCTCTAGCCTCACTTTTCACATCATGTCAGCAACTTTCCTTATTTTATCCATCCATCTCAGATATGGTCTCTTTCTAGGTCTTTTACAATCTCTTGGAAGTCAACTGCCCATCTATTATTATCTCCTCTAGCAATTTTTACAACCCAAGTCCACTCTGGGCTCTTAATTCTTTCAATGCTTCCAATAACATCTGTTTGTTCTCTCACTCTAACGTTCCTAGAGTCAAATATAAAAATCCTAATAAATACGTAGATATAGTGACTTAATATAATTTTCATCAATGAATTTGTCATATTTATGTTTAAAGGTTTGAATAAACATTGTACTTGTTAAATATTATAAACTATAAATCATCATCATCATTTTCAAATATTATCAATTCACTGCAAAATGAAATCTTTACAAATTTAATCTACATTTTTGACTCTCTAGCCTTGATTCTTCACATCATCCCTGCACATTTTCTTATTTTATCCATCCATCTCACATGTGGTTTCTTTCTAGGTCTTTTACAATCTCTTGGAATTTAACTGTCCATCTATTTTTATCTTTTCTAGAAATTTGTCCACTCCCACTCCACTTTGGTCTCTTAATTCTTTCAACGGATTCAGTAACACTTGTTTGTGCTCTCAATCATGCATTTCATTTTTGATCCTTCTTGTTACTCCTAATGTATATCTCTTCAAACTTCACTAAGTGATCTGAAGTCTCCATGTTGCTTTTCCATAAAATCTTTTTCAAGCACATAGACATATTTCCTTTTAAGATGAAATTATTTCTATAGAAAGCATTCTATTGAAGTTTAATTCTATGATTAATTTTATCCATTATGTTTCCTACAAGTATTAATAAATGCATACAGCTAATTGGTTATAACATGTAAATCACACCAGTCCAGTCAATGTTTAAAATTAACCAATACAATGTTAGCTATCTGTTGTCAAGGTAACACTCAGATAACAAATGGAAATCTAATTATTATTATGATCTAAGACTAAATGATGAGTAGCAGCACATAATTGAAACTGATTAAGATTAAAACTGCTTAAGAATTTTAAATAAATTCATTAAACATGCCATTTATTGTTTGATGGTTGCCTTGACAATAATGTTATTATTTCATTGATTAATTTTAATCATTGGTTGGGATGGTTCAATTGTTAATATTATACATAAATATAGAGAACATTCTTTTAAATGTATTTTGTTTTTCTAAATTAATATTTAATGCAGAATTTTTCAAGATGTATTTGAATAACATTTCCATTTTTGTTTGGCCTTATGTGTTTCTACCTTCAGTTATTAGAGATCTGATGTTATATTACAAGAGTGCCTAAATATACCTGTTATGAAAGGAAATATGTATTGTGTGGAGTTAATGGTCAGTAATCTTTCCAATGCATTTTATATGTTACTATCAAATAGTCTTGCACACATTTAATGATATTATTAGCTATTTATTTATTTTATAATTTTATCTACATATGTTTAAACATTATATATATATATATATATGTATGTTGAAATGAATGTTCCCATTTATGGAAACAACCATGTTTAATAAAATAGTATTAAAGTAAATATACCCAGTTGAGGGCAAGTGTTGTTTTGACAAAACATTGGTATATTTACTTTAATATTATTTTATTAAACACTGTTACTCATTAAAACATGTTTTATAAATATATATATATCTATAATTAAATCACATCACCCCGGCCAAAGCTTATAATTAATCAATAGAATATTAGCAAGCTATTGTTAGGGCAATATTCGAATAATAAATGTACATATTGACTGAGACAGTGTGATTTACATATGATAAGCAATTAGCTACATGCATTTATGGTCTATCATAATTAAATGCATATTCTTACTTTTCAAGCATATTCTGCAAACATTGAAGGGGAAAACACATTAATTAAAAAAACTTATAGTGCTAAGTAGAAAGATGAAGAGTTAAAGTAAAAAAAAATCATACATCTATATTGTGTCCCAGTTAAAAGTTACTGGTTCTCACTCCAAACTGTGCATAGCACCATATCTAAATCAATAATGTATTCTATAGCAATATAGTTTAAGAATTTATCAAAAAATTAAGGTGTGAGCAGTACTTGATTCTGGTGCATCACACCAAAAGTGCCCTCGTGTTAAAAAAACAACTAATTCATATGAAAGGAGCTGAACATTGAGTTTCAAACTCCCTATAGCTATTCACTTCATCCCATACAATTGACACACATGACCACATACATATGAAAAAGATAAATGTTCTCTTAATATACATATTTGGTGCTGAACCAGTATTCATGAGTTGGTTCAGATCATCATCTTCCACACACAAATATAATCACTTCTCAATTTGAGTGTAGTCCATTAAAGTTTAATGATTTGCTATCTTAATATAAACTGAGTATTGATTACATATATGTGTAGGAGATTTGGACCAACTGATGAGTGCTGGTTCAGCATGAAATACATATATTGGAGATCATTTATCTTTTTTGCATATATGTGCTCATGTGTATTAGTTGTATGAGATGGAGTGGATAACTCTAGAAAGTTTGAAAGTCTGAGAGCAAATCCCTTCTAGTTACATTAAGTTCAGCATAGAAAATATACATGTATTTCATTAATCCATATGAAAAAAATAATAAAACCTTTTCTGTTGCAGATGTTAAAAACGTTTTGTTAGTTTGCTACAAATACAAACGGAAAGGAAAAAGTAATGTTATATATATAATATTTAAATACATGTACATTGTCTATACTAAACTTAATGTAATTATAAAGAACTTGAACTCAGACTTTCAAGTTCTCTTCAGCTATCCAATCCATCTTATGCAGCTGTAACACATGAACAATATATGTATTTTATGAGAGGTCAGATTGACTTAAGGTCAACATAATATTGGCTTCAACAAGAACTTTGAACATTCCACTTTTGGATTTTCAATGATATGGATGTCTGAAGACTTGAACAGTGGTAAAAATTGAAGTTTGTCCATTAAAGTTTGAAGATTTTCTATCTTAATATAAATAAACTGAGCACTGATTGTATATATGTGTGGGAGATGGTGATCTGGACCAACTGATGAGTGCTGATTCAGCACGAAATAGAGATCATTTAACTTTTTCACATGTATGTTGTCATGTGTATCAGTTGTATAAGATGGATTAGATTGCTGTAGGGAGTTTGAAAACCTGAGTTTAAGTCTTTTATATATATATATTGTAAAGGCTTATTTAAAAAGAAACAAACTACTATTCAAGTGTTTCAGCATTATTTGATGAGAGTACTCTTAGTCTTAGAAATATATACATTCCACTAATCATATACTATGGAAGTATATATCTATATATACACAGAAGCCAATGGAAAGGTGATGATTGGTTCTCTCTCAAAGCCGACTGCAGTGCCATATCTAAATCAATAGGTGTGTAACATAGTGACAGTTTAACAATTGACCACAAAAATTTTAAGGCACCAGCATTTTGGATCATGAGTTTATAACATGAAATTTTGACAAAATCTTTCATATCTCAACTCATGAGAGTTCAATGTGCTAACATCACATTTTGATTTAAATTGACCAACATTGCTAACAAAATGTTTGAAATGACTCAAACTACATATGGCCGTGAAGACATGAGTTATAAATTTCCAAGTGGTTTTCAAGATTTTATGATAGCAAAAAAAGTATAATTGAAGATGATCTGCTAAGAGACAACATTTTTGTGGTGAATAGCTAGTCTACATTACCATATAACACATGCATTGATTCATAAATGGCACCATAGAAAGCTGAGAGAGAAAAATAAGTTATCTTTTTATTGGATTACATATAAATATACATGACCATTAGAAACTAGTCAATACTTAGACAATTCCAATATAGATAACTATCAACAATCTCAAACTGTTGTCAAGGCAATCTCCTTTTAACAATAAAGGTGGAATCCCACCTTTATTTATGGTCCCATATATTTATGAAGACACTAAAGATTGCATCTTGATACAGAGATTGAAATTATTGATACAAAGAGGTTTAAATAAACCTCCTTATGCAGGTAAATATAACCAGTTCTGAATACTTACAATTGCATATCACTTTCAAGTGAAGAAAGATTGCATGGATAAAAAAAAGAATTGTCTATTATTAAACAGGGACTTGTTGGACTTTGTGAAATTAGAGAAAAAATATAAAGATAATTGATTTAAAAAGTGGATCTCTACTTCATTACAAAGACACAAATATTGAAAGCATAAGCAGAGTGGGATTTATTATAAATAAAAAAATGAAAGAACAGCACTGCAGAAATTGACAGCATATCAGAGAGTGGTAAGATTAATTCTTCAGATTAGTAGAAATTCCAAATGCAGATATTACAGATTTATGTCCCAACAAATTCTAATTGTGATGAAGAAATAGAGGATTTTTTTTGTAAGAGATGTACAACATTCTTTCAAAATCAAATATTTTAAAATTGTCATAGGAGATTTTAATGCTAAAATTGGTTAACAATTAAAAATTGGAAGAGCTGTGGATAAATATCATTATAGTGATAAAAATAAGAGAGGACACAAACCTATGAAGTTTGCAGGAAAAAAACATATATATTATGATTTTTTTTTAAAGAAAAAGTGCTAAATAGAAATGGACATGGAAGTATCTAAATAAATATACAGCAGAATTGGTTTATATTTTGATTGACAAAAATTATGAAATTCAAGGTTATAATGTTCTTGATAGATTCAACACAAAAAGTGGACATTGATTAATGAGATATAAGATATGTATTAATCTAAAACTAAAAAAGCGAAAAACTATTAAGAAAAACAGTTTTAATAGTTGATATTTCTAATCTTCATAAACATTCCAATAAATTTGAATTAGAACTTAAAAGCTGTTTTAAAATATTAACAGGCTTTGAAGGTAGTTCAGATTTGACAGAAATCAATAAGAAAATAACTAATATTCCATTAAGAATTGAACAAAAAAGATAGTTGGTACAGGAAAGCAGCCATTTGATAGGAAATTTTCGTTTGAAGATGGTTCAAACTTGACAGGAATCAATAAGAAAATAACTCCGATTACAGCTTGCAAAAAAAATAGTTCATACAAAGGAGCATCAATTTGACAATAAATTTTCTATTGAGATAAGATAATATATGAAGAAAAAAAGGAATATAAACATTTTTGTTTTTTTAAAAGAAAGATCCCTGAAAAATTAAGTAAAAGTTTTGTAAAATGGTATAAAAAAGTTAATAGTCAAGCATTGGTGGCCTGGCGGTTAGCATAGCTAACATATGAAAAAAAAAAGTTAATATTAATATAAAGTAATTTTGAATAGGCAAGAAAAGTGTAAAATAACTCTTATTACTGGAAGGAAAGTTGCTTCTGTAATAAGAAGAAAAACTGGAACTATTAGTAAAAAAGAGAGAAATTAAATTTAATGTGTAATAATCCGCAAAAATAACTAGTTTCCCAGGCATTTTGATAAATGGTTTATATTCATTTTGCAGCCTGTTTAATTATGACTACAAAACTAAGATAAAATTATTAATTTTGCTAGTTTATAAATTTGGACATAGATAATACTTTCAGAAGTGAATCTTTTATGGAAATTTTATCATTAGAATTAATGATATGGAATTGGTCTTTTATTAGGAGCAGGTTTCAAGTTTACCATATTGTCATTGGTATTTGAATTTGGAAATGTAGTGCTTATTTTTTTAAAGCAAGACACAAATATGAAAAAAAATGATGATTATCTGTTTCCTTTAATTGTAATGAGTCATATAGTTAACTTACAAACAAGAATTAGCTTTACCACTTTCTACTATTAATCCATTAAACAATATATAAAAATAATGCATTATATCATCTTTTGTTTTGATTCTATGGATTTTTTTCTTGGTTATATTGTTATAACAAATAAAGTCTTTCTATCTTTATTCTCCAATTTTCACATTTTTCATTTAACACATGAATCCAGTAAAGAAAATTAGTCTAAATATGAAATATTAATTTTTCAAATAAGTAAACAGAAGTAAATGATCAAAAACAAATAGCTGCAGACTATAAAAATATTTTTGAATGAATAAATAATACTTCAAAAAGGTACTGTTCTATTAGCATGTTGAAACCACTTGATGGCATTGATCCCATCTAAATGCATATAAATATGCTGTTTAGTGGGCTTCAGGCAACCTAAATAGCCACAACTTTTTTTCTATGGTAACTAACAGCTTTGCCTTGTACAGTTTGTGTGAATTCATGCAATACTATCTTTTAGCAATGTTAACACTTCGCTACTGTACCATTTCAGGGTGGGTGGATTTAAAGTTTGCAGAACTATTGCAATCTGCATTCAAAAGTAATTATGGTACAACTTACCTAACATAGTATTAAAAAGTAATAATTATAAGTCCATTACTCCACTTCTGAATCCAACATGTAAGGTGTAAATAATTAGAAAAGGTTAGGGGGATCAACAATTTCAGTGTTCCCCCCCCCCCCAAAAGTCACAGTTCATGAGAACACCTATGAGGAATTAAAATGTTTGACTGTAAAATTTCTCATATTTATATCCAGAGACAAAAAGAAATTGAAAAAAGAATACATTTCTTAATCGTAAAAAAAAAAAAAAAAATCGAGTTGGAAAATTATTAATTATTATTAATAGGTGTGCTATTAATGTTATCCACCATGCCTTAGTCACATATTCTTTCAAAGATAGCTATTGGAATAAATAAAGATTAATTTTTCTTTTCAAAAATGACGAAAAAAAAGTCAAATACAGTTCAGTAATTAAAGCCATCTCAGTTTTTCCACAACGATATAGTTAGTTATCTGCCGAGCAATGATAGTAGATTTTTAAAAGTTTGCAGGGAGCAGAGGACGATTTTCCCAGTGCAAACAACTGGCATACATGGGGAATTCTATTAGAATAGAATATTTGCAACCATGTCTGTTAATTGATAAGTTTTAATTCTTCCGGATGTGAAAAGGCATACCATCTCTCCCCCCCCTACATTATAGGACTAAGATGAAATTTGTAGGCACTTGTTAAAAATTTAAATTTATCAACGTAAAATTGTTAATCGAATTAATTTGACAGTAATTTATTAAAGAAATCAATCAATGAATTACGTTAACCTGTATGATAAAATGTCTGAGTGTAAAAAAATTCTTGTAGTTATATCCAGAGACAAAAAGAAATTGTAAAAAGAATTACAGTAATTTATTAAGGAAAATAAATGAATTACATTAACTTATACAATTCTTCCTATTATTATTATTTCACAAATAAGGTAATGGGTCCAATAACATTATATTTATGTGCGTTTTCCTAGAAACAATGCCATCAAGCAGTTTCAACATGCTAATAGAACAGTACCTTCAAAAATTAATATTTTTCATATATTTATTGATAAAATATAATTTTAAACAATAAAAATTCTCATTAAAATATTCAAATTAAATGTATGATTATAAAAAATTAACAAAATATTGTAAAATGGTTACAGGAGACATTTTCATTTTCTTTAGTCTCCTGTATCAACAAAGTTTTACTTGCATAATTTTCTTTAAAAAGCTAGAAAAATTCAGTAAACTCTAAATATAAATGCCATCTATTTATTTAGAAACAAACTTTTAATTATTTTACAAAAATAAATAGATTATATATAAATTATCTTTTTGTTTTCTGATTAAAATAAAAGGCTATACACTGAAAGCTTATTAGCATCATTTCATTTCTGCATAATATGAGTACACTCTGCCTTCTTAATTTTTATTGGTTCCAAAGTGATTCCTGACATCTAGAGACTATAATTAGAACTAATAATTTACAAAAATGTATTTTTAAATTAAAATTTCTAATAGGTAAAAATACAAAACAAATTCCTGCATTAATAGCAGACATCTGGTAGTGGATTTCCTACTTTACAACTACTGGTTCTTGTGTATAATTCAACCGATGACGTATTACCCTGAAGGCATATCAGTCTAATCTTGCGATTTTTAAGATAATGTCTCCAAGTGATCTGTGGACACATGTGATCGCTAAAATGTGTCCGCAGATCACGTGAACACGATACGTTAAAAATCGCAAGATTAGACTGATATGCCTTCAGAGTAATACGTCATCGGTTGAATTATCCAGGTCACATGCTAAAAAATATTCAAAAATGAAAAATATCTGACGCAGGTCAGGCAAATACTAAAAAAAAATAAAAAAATGTACATGCATGCGTCAACTTCCACACAAAGGACTCACAATCCTATCTTAAAAAGTATTAATTTTTCATATATATTTTCAGATTATTTATTTTACCACAAACAAATCTATTCATAAAATCAAAAAGTTTATTAAAATTTTAACTTTATCTTATTCTAAATCTTTATTTCTAAAGATATTTAATAAAAATAGGACAGTGTTTTAAAATAAATTAAACCAATTTTATTTTCACTTTCATATATATATAATCATTATCAACCATTATCAATATCATATATATATAATCATTATCAACCATTATCAATCCACTGCAGGATGAAGGTCTCTCCAAGTTTAATCCATCTTCTCTGATCTTTAGCTTCTCTTTTTCACAGCATCCCTGCACATTTTCTTATTTTATCCATCCATCTCACATGTGGTCTCTTTCTGGGTCTTTTACAATCTCTTGGAATCCAGTTTAAAATTTCAATTGTCCATCTATTATCATTTCTTCTAGCAATATGTCCAGCCCAACTCCATTTCAATCTTTTAATTTTTTCAATAAGGTCAGTAACACCTGTTTGTTGTCTTACCCATACATTGCATTTTTGATCTCTTCTTGTTACTCCCAACATACATCTCTCCATACTCCTTTGAGTGGTCTGAAGTCTCTGTATTGCTCTTCTATTAAGTGTCCAAGTCTCAGATCCATAAGCAAGAACTTGTAAAACACATTTGTTAAAAACCATCGTTTTCAAACACAAAGGCATATTTCCTTTTAATATATATATATATATTACTGATATGTTGAATGTTGGTTATGGAAGGAATATTATTTATAATACAATTACAAAATATAATCAAAATAAAAGTAATAATAAGAAAATATTAAGAAAATTAAAAAGTGATAAATGGATTTCTATTCCTTTTATATCTAATCAACAAGCTAAATTAATTAATAAACTTTATAGTGGTTTGTGTAGAATTTTTTTTTTCTCTTCAAATAATATAAATGATATGATAAATAACTCCAAAGCCAAGATTTCTAAGTTTGAATTAAGTTCTGTTATATATATGTTGGAAAGTGGTTGTGGAATAAAATATATACGGGAATCCAAATGTACATTACAAAAACGATATAATGATCATAAGACATTATATAAACGTGTACAGAAAGAAAATATATCTTCGGTAAATATGAATACTCCATCAATTATATTTGATCATAATAAAACATGTAATTATGGTTTTAAATTTAGTAATAGAGATATAAAAATTATTCAAATTGAAAGGTGTAGTGAAAAATGTAAAATTAAAGAGGCAATGATGATATCTAGAAATAGAGGGGGTTTAATGAATAAACAATCGGCTAATATAAAGACAACAGAATTATGGGAAATTTGAATAGATTGAATGATGGGTAATGCAAGTTTTTATTTTTTGTACATTTGTATTAACAGTTGATAAAGATTGTCAGTGAAACAATTGAAAGTACTTCTGGTAAAGAATATATTATTTAATTTTGAAAACTGTGTTAAATATATTTGTTTGAATTATTAATATATATATATAACCAATTATTTACTTATCTAGTGCTGTGTTTTTAATTTGTAATGATCATTAAGCAATCAGACTCTATTCAGGTGATGTATAAATTTAAATGCTTCAGGAATATTCTCCTTTCTAAACACAAGATAAAATTTTTTGAAAAGATAAGATGAATCCATCTTAACTTATATATGTATAGGCAAATCTTAAGTATTTAGAAATGAGAGCGTGAAGATAGTAAAATCTAAAATAAAATAAAAAAATTCTTTAAAAATAGATTTATTTAAAATAAGATCATGATTCTTATAGTAATTTAAATTAAAATTTCAATTATTTAAATTTTATTTATTAAATAAATAAATATCAATAGTGCCCATATTTAAACACACACAAACATTTTATGGTAGCTATTAATAATTTTTATTAGTAATTCATATTCAAATTTAAAAATTGAGAATATAAACAATATTTCCAGTGTTTAAAAGACAAAAAATATATAAATAATGAGAAACAAATGCATTTACATTAAAAAAATAGTTAAAAATCGTTTATAAGATTTTTGTGTTTACGAAGACAGTGTTTTAAAAACACACACATTTTAGTTAAACAATCAAGAGAAATTATGATTTCATCCTTCATTTCTTTCTCCTTTTTTCTATTTTAATTAACTGTAAATGTTTTTTAATGAATTTCTCATGAAATTAGTATTGCATTTCATTGAAATCTTACTGAACTAATATCAATGCAGTTTGAAATCCAATGTGGTGACACTTTTAAGCTGAATAACCTTGAAATATTGCATTTATCATTGATAGCTAATATGTGTACAAAATTTGAAGAAAATTCGTTAGATAGAAGAGTGATTAAAACTAGATAAAAGATTCAGTCCAAATAAATAAAAAGGAGAATTTCTAAGTTGATAAGAGCATTTAAAAATGGTCTTTAAATGTTGAGGATCAATATACTTATCCAGTTAAAGCATCCAGTATTTCATCTTAGTGATATTACAATTGCAAGTGAATTAGTTTTATATACATATGTTATTATTCCCAATTTACTATATACAATTAAAACATGGACTCCTTATAGATAGATCATCATAAAGGCATTATTTTTTGCTATTATACTCCACATATTTTTAATGGCAAGATTATAAATGCAATGTTTCTCCACAACTGGATATGAAGTTACTGAATACTGTAATGTCACATTGGATTGAGTATGGGAAATGAATTGATGATGACAAATTACCAAAAAATATTTTAAGTAAATTTGGATATTGCTTTTACTCCAAGAAACTATCTTAAAAAGACTGTTGCTTTCATTCTCAATATATGGCTGAGGAAAGAGTCCAAAGGAGAACTACAACTACACAGAGACTAAACTTTCCATTCAGTAGTGCCACTCAGTGCAAGCTAGAGTAATCAATGGATGCAAGAAGGTTTGTGCATAAAATCCCTATCTAGTGCCTACTCATTCAATATCCCCAGACTAGTTTCTAGCTTATGGATTTCATCAGTGAGGAGCCTTGAATCTGAGAGCACTGCACCTAGATCTTAGAATCTAGTGCAACCCCCCAGCAGCCACATTTTATCTCAACTACAAAACTATGAGTCTAAAATTTGAAAACACAATAATATTTTTTCAATTAGTCATATAGGTCTGAACTCAGTTCAGCACCCATACATTTGGTGTCTTTGGTTCTTTAATAATCATAGCCACCATTATCCTATTAGGCATGATTGGTATTAAACTATTAAACATCATATGATCACCATTTCTTATGCTTGCTCATAACTGTTATTAAAACAGGTAAAACTCTCCATACAGTAGTGCCACTCAGTGCAATCCAGAGTAATCAATGGATGCAAGAAGATTTGTGCATAAAATCATCTAGTGCCTACTCATCCAATATCCCTGGACTAGTTTGTAACTTGTGGATTTCATCATGTGATGCTTTGTGACACTTATCACATAATATCATTATTTCTCATTACTGATACTGTGTTAGGATTTTTTGAAATATTCTAGAAATTATAAAGCAATTTTAATATTTTAAAGTAGAATTTTATAATTTTTTTAAAAATTAATATTTATTTGTTCATGTTTTAAAAATAAATTTCAAAGACTTTGTTGATTTTCTAGAGTCACTTAGACTGTTTTCCTGCAAATTGCTGAATGGCAAAAATGTCCCTTGTTATCATTATGAACTCATTTTTCAATATTTGCAAAGTTCAAATATAATTTTTTAATATGTTTTTCATATGTAACATATATTTCTACCAAATCAAGCTGAATTTATTAAACTCTAATGTAGAATAATGGTTTCATACTAAAATCAAAAGTTGAAAAGTTAAAAAAAGTATCATCAAAGAGAACAAGGCAAATGACCTTCTACAAGAGGGTTAACTTTTTTCCTTAGCAATTCTATATTTCTTTCACTCACTGCTATATTTACACTAAACATCTGATCCAATACTTATCATAATTTGGTGACTATTTCAAAATATATATGAAAAGACATACGATGTAGTGAGCAGTGTATCCAATCATCATACCCGTGATTTAAGTTCAAATCCTAGGGAAATTTGTTTTTGAGGCAACTGAGGATTATCAATAAAATTTAGAATATTTTTTAATAATTCAGCTCACAGCAAATCCAATTAATTATTATTCGGCACTGTGTATTGCAGACTTTGGAACATAGGGCCCATAGATCGATAACAGTTTGGGCGCTTCTGGCATTCAAATTTTTTACGAACTCTTGAGAAATAAAATCATTGGATTATTTATTTATTTTTGATCTGCATGTTCCAATGCGGTCACAAAATATCAGCCTCTGAAGTGTAAGGTCTTCAGATAGATTCCAGCTCTGGCATTTATGAACTCCCCAGCAATAAAACTATATGATTTATTTATTTAATTATTGGTTGGTAAAAGGGTATCTAGCTTTAGCTCAATAATGAAACTGTTATAACCTTCTTTGTCTAGCGGATAAGTTAGTCCATACATACACCGTACTGTCTTTTGCGTTGTTCATTTGGAGAAATGCCGAAGAGATTTTTGTTCGGCAATGGCTGAGTAGCCCCTCACATATATATAGGTGTGTGTGTTTTACAATCACTTTATTCACAGTATAAGTTTTGTGAAATATTTTAATATTAGTTTCACTATTGATTATAAACTGTTAATAGTTTTAGTGACATTACTTGAAAAAGTTAATAATGACCATTTGATTTCTTCCTATTTTAATTAAGAAATTGCACAGAATTTAAACTTCACTGAACTTTTAATTAAGTATACACATTATAATTGAGTAGTTAATTTCCTTAATTACTAAAGTGAATTTAAAAATAACAGCCAGTAAAAAAAGCTATTAATAAAGACAACTAATTTATTCGTTAAAAAAAGTATTTGTTTTAATTTAAAAATGATTAATTAGTGTATATAAAGTTTTCATTTTTTAAAATAGTTTTTTACAGATATGATCTGATTTCTGCAAAGGCAAAATGAATGATAAACTGCACTGTATATAGATTTTTTTTTAAAAAAAACCACCCAAGTTTATTAATTGTGTAAAGAGCTTCTAAACACATATCAAAATTAGTTTTATAAAAAAACCTAGGCAATCATGATTTTCAAAAATTACCACTCCACTAAAATATCTTCAAATATAATCCAGTTTCTATAATCTTTATCTTTCCTTTACCCCAATACAGCAGCAAATTTCTTTATTTCATTCATCCATCTTACACGTGATCCATTTCTAGGACATTTACACTCTTGGGATTCAATTTAAAACTTCATTCTTTGATCTCCATCTTCGTTTCTCCACAATGCAACAGAAAATCTCTTTATTTCATTTCATCTATCTCACACATGATCTCCTTCTAAGTCTTTTACAATCTCTTGGGATTCAATTTAAAATTTCTGTTGTCCATCTATTGTCAGCTCTTTTTTAAATAATACTATTCCACTCCAGGATGAAACTATCTCCAGGTTAAATCCAGTTCCTTTGATCCCTAGTCTCTTTTCTCCACAATATGGCAGCAAACTTCCTTACTTCATCCATCCACCTTAAACATGGTCTCTTTCTAGGTTTTTAGCAATTTTTTGGTATCAATTTAAACTTTAATTATCCATATCTTACTATCCTTTCTAGCAATATGTCTAAGACAGCTCTATTTTGCTCTCTTAATTCTTCAAATGATATCAATAGTACCTGTTTGTTGTTTCACCCATGTATATCATTTTTAGCTTCTTCTTGTTACTCTTAACTTAGATCTATTCATACTTTCTTGAAGGATCTGAAATCTTTGTATTCCTCTTCTTTTATAAAGTATATGAATAAAAAAATAGTCAAGCATTGGCGGCCAAATGGTCAGCACAGCTGCCTTACAAGCAGTTGTCCCAGGTTCATAGGTTTGTTTCCTGGCTGATGCTTTGACACATGGAAAAAAAACCTATTATAGTTTATTTTTAACTTTAGAGCTAAAAGCATTAAAAAAATAAATACATAAAATGTAAGAAATAAATCTTAAACAACAAAAAAGGCAATAAGGATATGAAAAGATTAAAAATCTTTTTTAAAGAATGGGATCTTATTCCTAATCCAATGAAAACAGTGTGCTCAACTATATAGGAGATCATCTTGTAATCTGAGTATAACCTTTTTGCAATAATAGACTGAAGTAATCCTTACCCATGTTATTTAGAAGTAACCTTGAATCATATTCTAACATTTCCCCTCATTTAGATAAAGTTAAATCAAAATTAATTTCTAGGAATAATCTTGTAAGGTAGTTAGTATTGTTTGGGGTTGTGATGCAAATTTTTACGATCAGCTTCCTTAACACTAGGACATTCTCCTGACAAATTTTGTGCCCCCGTTTGGAGTAAAAATTCACAGGTTAAACTTCTGGATACTCAATTAAATATAATTATGAGAAATATTACTAGTACATTCAAATCCATTTGTTTCATTTATATATTAATCCAACAGATATCAAAAGAGAAATTGCTTTACAGAAAATCTATAAAAAATTGTTAAGCAGATTGGATGTCAATAACTCAGGATATAGTTTTTATCATCTAAGGATCATCTCAAATGAAGATTTTTTTTTTTTGGTGTTCAACCAAGAATGTTCCATATAAATGTTTTTTTTTCCAAATCCAACAATAAAGCCAGCAGGATTTGATCTACCTTGACATCATCAAAGTCTTATCAACAGTTTCAGCTCAATCCTGATTTTTATGCTCATCTGCTTCATAAATGACTCTATCAGTCACTAATTTATATAAATCTTGAAACACGTACACTATGACTATCAAATCTACAGCTAAAAGTGGCAGAATTAAAAAACAAAACATAATAGAGTCATTGGTGAAGCTATTTTCTGGTTGGAATCTCTATGGGTTCCTTTATGATATTTTGTTAATAATTAAATTATTAAAAAAAATAAATCCATATGTTAAATAAATAAATCCAAAAAGCATATTTAATTTTAAACCTGTAACCAAATTACTAATTAGTATCAATATATATAAATCAGAGTTGATTTTTTTTAAAAAATGAGCTAATGTAGCTAAAAATTGCTCTCTCTCTCAGATTTCAAACTTTCTCACTTATAACCTTGAAATAGTAGCCATTTTTATAACATTGTGTTCCATAAAGATTAAACTTTTAGTAGTTGTTTTGTTTGATATACATATATTATATATGAAAACGTCCTTTTAAATTATAAGGTGATTCCAATGCAAAATCATTTCCAAAAACCTTTATAGAGAAATAATAAAAGAGAAGATAATACTCATTAGGTTTTACAAATATGGGTGGTAAAATACGTTTACTGACTAATGTTGAGTTGTTATCTAGGGTGGCTATAGACTAGCTTCCTGAGTAAAAAAAATCCAAATTTTCTTGAAACCTATATAGATATACAGATGTGTATTTTGATAGGAACAATTTTCTAGTCAATAAATACATTTATTTTAATTTCTTTTTTTAAAACAACAACAACAAATTGTTATATATCTCTACTTATAATTATCTAATGTATGCTTAAAAAATACATATGCATGTTATTGTTTTTTTAACATTTATTTGATTTAATAAATACTAAGTATTGACTTCACATAGCATTAAGTATATATAAAAATAGGGTGGATATGACTAAGTTCCATCTAGAGGCGAAATAATTAAATAAATCCACAATCGTAATACATAAGAATAGAATGGACTGTTCTAGTTTTTAGTTTGCTAGTGTAATAATATTTACTGAGGCTATAACCTCGATAATATGTGTATAAAATGTGATATTAGGGACCTCTACAGGTGTTTTAACCACAAGCTTACGCTATTTGTTTGATTATTTTACCGCTAGGTGGAGTTTAGTCATCTCTATTCTATTTTCATAATAATTTGATTTGAATGTGGTTAAGTGCTGTAGTAGAGCATCAAGCTTTAAAGCAGAAGCTTCTCAAGAGATTTTCAGCTCTGGCATTTCCAGTGCTCGAACTTATGGCTTTAGCCATTCAATTATTATTGTTTAATGCAATGGTAGATTCCATGGATCATGGCTGTGTTCCATCACTCCCAATATTTGATTTTGTTATGAACTCTGAGGCAATTAACCATTTGATTATTTATTTTACTTCAGAGCCATCTATTGTAAGCTTGTGCAACCAGAGGGCATTAAATTGTATTGATATATCTGAACCTGATATTAATCTCTATTGGCCTTTTTCAGTGATGAGCACTAGATTTGCACCCATCCAAAAGTAACAGTTACTTCATATACTTTCTAAGTCAACATCCTAAGAAGATTAAAAATGATTTTAAATCAAGCAAACTCACCTGTTTACCTTGATGTAGGATCTTTAGCTTGATAATATAAAAGAAACAAAAATATACAAGTGCAAATCTAATGTTTCTGACTAAGCACTAGGAATTTAATTATAGCACTACCATCCAGTGGCCTTTCATTACTTAATCTTAAAATAGATGGCGCTAGAGTAGATAAAATGCAGATATTGGAAACAAACAAAGTTATATGATATGCTGAAGTTGAGATGAAAAAATATACTGATTCTTCCCCTATCCTCTAAAGAAAAAAAAAGACTTGCAAATTATATGATCCTTTCTTTAAATTTAGTCCAGAATATCTACATAATGAAGAAAGTATATTTATTTTAGATTTTTAAATTTTTTTTTATAAAGAAATGTCAATAAAGAACTTACAAATAGAAATAGAATAATCATAGTAGAAATATAATTAATAACTTCTTTCATTTATACTTTATTCAATATTTCTCTTTTCTTACAGTTTCGACTGCCCAGCAGTGTTCATCAGTCAGTAAGAAATAAAATAAAACTAATTTTAGAAACAACATGTTGCATTTAATAAAATGTAATTGAAAGAATTATTAATTACATTTTATTAATAAAATTAATGCACAACAGATAAAGGATAAAGAAAAGCATAATAGAACAGGCTTTCTATAAATATTGATAGGTAGCAACATAATCAATTTGATCGTGGTCTAATGAACAGTCAAATATGTTCATATTTAATAATGTATTCCATTAATTAAAATAATTGTTATGAAGGATAGAATATTATTGTGCATTTTCTGTAGGCAAAATATACTCCCACACAGCATATTTGTAAAGAAATATTTTATGCTCATATATATTTTAAATTAATCAAATGTTTATGGCTTGGGAGTTCATAAAAAGTGTTGATACCAAAAATAACAAAACTACATTGTAATCTGTGGATTTGAACTTTGTAATCTGCTACTTGGCCACTGCACCAAACCAGATAAGAGATGTTTATGGTGAGAAGTGGTTATCTTCACAAAATCTAGATGTTTTAAATAATCTCCATTTACTTTTATTCTCTTAGTATCCTATTTTAATTCGCAAAATATTTCTTATAAAAGTGCTGCAAAAAGTTTGGAAATATGGAATTACCCTATCACATACCCATCCAAATGCTAATATTCTTAGTATAACTATGTAATTTAATAATAGATATTATATTTTGCTAAATATTCTTCAGAATATGACATTGTCCTGGGTTTACATCTTGATAAACCAATGCTTTAATCATGTAAAAGTTTTGTATAGAACTGATAAAAGACTGATAAATCTTTAAACTTCTTTATTATCTTTTTAAAATATTAATATTAATACTACATTCTGACCATCCAGTACATCTTTATTGTTTAAACATATGGTAAATTTATTCACCTACTTCTTTTAAGCCATCACTTATAATTCCATAATAGATTTAATTGCATGTCACTTCTTCATTTAAAATACTGGGCAATACAGAAGATGTAGCAATTGTAGGGGATACTAAATTTTATTATGCTTTAATGCTGTATAATGTGATGTGATGTATTGTGGCTTCGCCTTTTTCAAGTCAGGAATCTCTCAGCCACTATGCCCAGAGAAACCTGTTAGTCACCTTATCTCCCCTTTCCATCTCCCACCTTAATTTTTGCCATATTCTTCCATATCCTGCTACATTCCATTTCCACAACATAATCTTTGTCAACTCCAGGGCCTTTATATCTAACCCCCTGCCTTATCTTTTTCCAAATCCAACATAAAAACCAAGAGCTCACTTTCTGTATAATCACTTTTTTATATTTATTCTTCCACAACTTCATTATTAGTACCCTTTCTGCTTGCAGACATTTACATTCAATTAACAGATGCCTAATATTTTCTATGTCTTCCTTACATAGCTTGCAGACAAAATCACTCACATTTTCCCATTTATGTATATATTCCCTTGTTATTAAAGATCCTGTTCGAGCCTTAAACAGTAAACTACTTTTCTTGCTATTATCATTAATTAGCTCACATCCAATATTCTGTTTACTTCTATATATATTCAAACTCTTTTTACTCTTCATACTAGTTCTCTATTTCTCCAATTCCCTATTCTTTATTAATACATCTATTCTTCTATCCCATTCATTGCACCTATTACACTCAACAATTCTTCTAACACAATCATCCCACCTTTTGTATAAGTATACTGACATAAATTCTTTATTCAAATCTTCTGCATACAGTACTATATTTCTCACCTATCTTGTTGCCTGTCTTTTACTCATAACCCAATTAAATACTATTTTGGTTATTCTCTTATTCTTCATAAATTTCACATTAGTAAAGTTTATACTTTTAAATTGAATTTAAATACTTCTCCTCATTGCTATTGACTGCACTCAGCTATGAATATAAAGTCTAAGAACTTCAAAAGCACTTAGTGTATTATAAACATATAAATAAAATTAAACTTCTCTAACAAGTGTGTTAGTGCAGAATTATTAGTATTACATAGTAGAATAGAAAACGATTATTTTTTAAAATATTATTTAAATGACTATTAATTATTTTTTATTATAGATTCAAAATATTGCACAAACAACTTAAAAAGGCAATATGGGGCCTAAAGGTCACAAATTTCCCAGCTCTGTATTAGCCATAATTTTGTTTGAGAAGATGCGTTAGTAAAAAGAAAATATAATACAGACACAATATTTTACTGGTTCATCCCTACCCTGATAAGATGAGCATGTGCACATATCGAACATGAAAAAAAACATGGTGGCATGCCAGGATAAAAAATAATTTTAAATCTTTTTACGATTGTTTTGATGCAGTCATCGGGATGTTTATAAAGATATTGACTCTTACATACCTTTGAAAGATTACTTGAATTTCAATCCATCGCGCCACTCTCAGAAAGAAAAAGATTAATTCCCCATCCTGAAAGGATATGTAAGGCCAAAAACAAACAAAAATTTAATTGTTTATAAATACCCTAATGACTAAAGATTTAAATCCCGATAAGTTGGTATCCTATATTTCAGCTCAGTGTTCCCTTTATCTCAGGTAAAGAAATGGAAAACTAAAACTCGCGCAATTATCTAATTATCTTATCATTTTAGAGAAAGAAATATGAATAAAGTATGAAAGCAGTAAGGCAATTTTATAATTATTAAACAAATGTTTATTGAATCCCAGATCCCTTCACCAATTACCAAGATAAATACAATAATAATGAACTCCAATGCATAATAAATAATATATATATATATATATGAGACTATTATAGTTATTTTAATAAAGAAAGGAAATGTTAAAATATAAAACATAAAGAATCAGTTAGTGGGAGAGAGTAGTCTGAGAATCATAGCTTCACACATGAATATATTTTACAAAAACTAAATATTACATTAAATAAGATTGATATTTTATGCAAAGAAATACATAAATGAAAAATATATAGCACATGATAATATATATTATAACAGTCGGGGTAAATCAGAATTGTTGGAGTCTTATCATTTTTGCCGTACAAGAGTGCCACCAGGACATTTGAACCTGGAAAATTTATATAGTAGGCAGATACTTAAGTTAAGATCCAATTTTATTTTATTATAGACTGTTAGCCCCAGTCACTAGTTCACAGAGCAGTAGAGATAATGTATACTGTGCTTTGTTTTTAAAGAAAAAAAGATAATAAAAAATCAGAATAAGCCACTGCCAGATTAACAATACACAAACATTCATTTTGCACATATATAAAATTTAGAATTATTTTAGTATAATGTTTACTTTATAATTCGATTTACATTTTAACTTTTTATTTTATAAGTTCGCACAGATGAATTTATTAATATTTTATTAAAGTGTCAAGTATGGATAGACTACATAGATTGCACTTGAAAAGAAAATATTCTATATCCCTTATTTAACTCTAGGTCAAAAGTTTGCAATCAAACTAACGCTAATCTACCTGATATATTGATGTATTCAATGCAGCATGAATACGACAGCACAATACCGCACTGTCAGAAATATACATCTGAACAGTGTGGTTATTTAGAAAAAAATATTCCTCATCCAGTACAGGAATGGTATGAGAAGAATAATAAAAAAAAAACTCCATAGGGATTGTGGTCCTTTTTGCTGACTTACGATCCCATTCCATAGGCTAAAGGGGTGATCCAAAGAGTAGGAAATACCATCTGCTTCTGATAGTCAGTAAGAAATGGAACTTATTTTGCCCAAGTGCAGTGTATAATGTGATCCTGCACATAGTGGATCTTCATGCTACATTTACTAATTACACCAATACATCCAATCCATTGACCCCATTTAACTGCGAAACAAACAACCTAATATTTACCCTCCCTTAAACTAACATAACTTTATGAATCTATGCAGCCATGCATGCCCAATTTAAATTTAACATGATTTAATTAAAAATTTTAGCTTAATGTGAAAAAACAAAACAAAAAACATAATAAAAACTTAAAGGAACAAAAAAATTAAATTAATGGAAATGATTTTAAAAAAAATACATTCAATAAAAATAATTATTAATAAATGATTTAGTTTGATCAGATAAGAATTTCTATTTCTATTTAAATACTGGGAAAGTTTTATAGTAAAGTTCATTAGTTATATAAAGTTTGTATGGTTTTAAAAGAGTAAGTCCATACTTTTTAGTTGCTTGTAATTTGGATCCCTTTGTTTCTAATTCCCACAACATCCTGTGGGAGACTGGTATGCTGTTTGCCATTCTATTGGTATTCATCTGAAGGTCCTTTGCTGTAGCTGGTATAGTTCTTGGTAGGATTTTATTACAGGACCCTGATGTCCTGGGGTTCACAATATAGGAAAACAATATTACATTTCTTCTTTTAGAAAAAACTGAAGGGATTAAAAGTGCATCTTTTCAATCCCTTCTCCTTCAAACTCTCTCAGACCTAGCACATATAGCACACCTCTATTTTATTACCAATCTTTTCCTTTTTATATTAAAATTGCAGATTGACTGGACGTAACATCATGATGATAATGACTCTTTTGCTGTGGTCTGTTTCGTGAGGGATTTTTTATTGGCTATTCTGTGCTTATTGTTATCTCCTATCTGACCTTTTGAGATGCCCAATGGCTAGTTTACTTAAGATTAATAATAACTGAAACACAGGCTTGTTATATACCTGTGGCTATATATATGTAATATAGGGTATATGAGCACAGACTTTCACACCACCCACCTCTCTCCACTCTATCTAATAACACTGATACACCTAAACACATATATGCTGAAAAGATAAATAATCACCAATATATGTATATCATGCTAAACCAGCAATCATCAGTTGGTCCAGAATTAATAAAAAATAATCATTTCCATTTTTTAGCCTTTTATACAATAGTAAGTAATTAAATTTTGTACATTCTTAAAGATATATTTTTATATTTAAATCTTTAAGTTTTTGTTGAAAATTTAGTTTTAAAATACTTTTTTCTTTTTTAATAAAGTTTTCTTTTAATAATTTTCCATCTGTGTGATCTTATATATATATATGAGTTTAGATGACTTTTAATTTTCAATTTTTAAATCTTAAAAAAAAGTTTTTATTTGCGAACTTTTTATTTTTAATTTCTAATTTTATTTAAAATAATGTAACAGCATGTGTGCCCATTACAATATGAAATTAATAAAATAGAGTGTACCATATAAAGTCTTTTTTATACTTCCCTGGGCTCTGAGTAGGCTATTCATCTGTCCATCCAGGATAGCAGAAACTTCTCTTTAACGTGGCACTATTCAGCAGCTTTCATGATCATTTGATGGCTGGATTCAGGAGACCTTTCTGATGGCAGGAATGGAACTGGGTAGGTGTGCTGATTAGGGGTTCCTATCCAATGACCATTTCACTGACATGAGTATGTTTGTGCTTCAAATATCAGCACCTTCCAGTAAACACAGTTCTGTGCCACACTAATAATAATTGGTTAGTTGGAAACCATCTTGAAGTTTACTCTTCGTCTGCATGATATGAAATATATAGAATTTGAATGGCTGACTGCCTGTCTCTGTATGTTCAACTCCAACTCTAAGTTTAAGCAAGCAAGTTTAAATAAATCCAATAAGTCAGCAAGCAAATGAATAAGTCCAGTAAGTTAACATGAATGAGTGAATGATTGACTGATTCAGTGAGTGAGTGAGTTAGTGACTCAGAGAGAGAAAGAGTTAGCGAGGGTGGTTGACTGAGTTTCCGAGCCCCCCAAACACCTGGTGAACAGCTTATATAACCCACTCATTACAATCCCAATCTAGGTACCCCTCTGAAAAAGATTTAATTAGCTAATTTTGAATTTTTTTTAATGGATCCATATAATGCACGAAGGAGTTCTATGTAATCCCCTAATTAATCTCAAGAATTTTTATTTTTAATTAAATTTTCTTTCTATGCTGACCACTATCTGATTCAACATACCAACAAAAAAAGAAAAAAAATTGACTATATAAGATATTTTCTGATAATCAGATTACAATTAAAATATTTTTCTGATAATCATATTACACTTAAATATATTTTTAATTAAATTAGATATTTTTCCCCACCCACATTAACATAAATTTCAACGAATTCTTTTGTCAAATTGAAATATTTGATAATTTAAAAAAAAAAAGAAAGAAAATTACTTATCTACTAAAAATATAATTGCCTTTAGGCTTTTCTTAAATTTAGAACAATGACTTTGTAGAGAAAAATAACTACTAAAACTTTTGATTTTAAAAATTATGTGTTTGTTGGAACATTTAAATATTTCCCTTTCCTTTTCTTTTTACAAGCATTTAAACAAAAAAAAATTATAAATACAAATTACACATAAATATCTTTGCATTTATTAAAAAAAAATGAACATGGAAATATAATAAAAATTTATTATAAGCATATAGCTAATACGCTAACACATCGAATTACAAATTATAAGCCTTAACTATTGGCTTTTCTTGTGTGTGCGAGTATATGATATATCCACAGACATCTCTCACCTATTTTATAACGTGACTTAATTTTAATTTCTGTAGATGGTATGTACCCCCCCCTTTAATGGCTTTATTACATATTCTCGGCCATTTACTTACATAATACCCCCTCCCAAATGAGACGTTCAAATGAAATTATCATTTAATGTCTTTTAATCATTAATTAAATTTTCCATTTTTTCTTTTATTTTAAATCTAAAATTTTATGACATAAAACAATAAACATACAAAAAGTAAACATTTATGTTTGACCCCCACTTTTATCCACATGAATCTTTAGTGAGCAGAAAGCATGACATCCAAAACCCTGAAGTATGGAACCCCATTCACCAAGCATCAGCACACAGGCCAAGAGTGCATCGACTTTTTGCTCCTTCCCAGGCCAGAAATGCTAAGAGACACAGGACCATGACATAAAGATCTCTGTTATATTTAGAATTCTGTGACAGCCGAGCAAAGTAACCTGACTTGATTTTAATTTCTGTAGATGATATGTACCCCACCTTTAATGGCTTTATTACATAGTCTTGGCCATTTGCTTATGGAATACCATCTTATGCTTGGCTGTATGAAGTGTGACTGTCATAATATGTATAAAAAAATATAAATATAAATTTTTACAATTAAAATATATCATAAGTTGAGAACTTTAATAAATTTCTATCTAAAGGATAAATGCTAAATAATAATAATCAAATAATCAAATGATTTTATTGTTCCAGAATTCACAAGAAGTTGGAGGAACCGGAAGTGCCTAAAATGAGAGTGAACCTTGAAATTTCATAAAATGTTTGTGAGTGGGAAATCATACGTTTCAGAGTGCAACACTTTTTCACTGCTCTGAACAATACAGATAAACAATAATAATAATTGAATGGGTTTATTTATAATAATCCATATGAGTTTAAGTAACAGGGGTTCCAGCATTGGAATAGATTCTCATCCTAGGATCAACAATCCAGAATCTGTCATTCCCTAAAACACTGTTTTTTTTCCCTTTAAAAGTGACATTAATAATTTAAATTTATATCAAGTTTATTAATTATGATTTTTCACTATGGTAAATGTGCACATAATAAATATTTTTTAAAAACATTTTTGTTATTATTTTATGTAAACATTTTACTAACAGAAATTTATATTTACAACTATTAGGATTTCTATTTTTTGTTTTCTTCTTATTGGGTCTTGTTTAAAATTAATTGATTAATATACCACTGAACTAAACCACACAGTTTTGATGAAACTTAATTAGTGCAAATAATTCTCTCTAAATTCTATTAGTAAAAATGACTACTAGATGAAGATAACAAGCTACAACATACATTATTAGGTCTTTTATTTGTGAATGACATCTTCTTGTGCACAGAAGGAAAGATATGGAAGTTATGCTGAGGACATGCACAAGGGTGGCTAAAAAGATTGGGATTAAATTTTGTGAGGAAAAATCAAAAATAATGATGATTAATACTGGGGAGAGAGAAGACAAAGAATTTGTATTGGGGGATATAAAGTTAAGTGTGGTGAATAAGCATAACTATTTGGGAATCATCTTAAGTAATCAGAGAAATTGTTTGAATGAATGGAAAAAATAATAATAAATGAAGCAAAGAAAAGAAAGGGATTGATAAAAAAATTAACAGTGTTTTCATATAATAAGTATGATGAAGCTATAATTGTATAGAAGGGAGTGGCAGTAGAAGGATTAACATATGGTATTATTAGATAACTTAGAAAAAGTACAAATAGAAGTAGGAAGACATGCACTAGATGCAGATGTGTGGACAGCAAAGGAGGCAATTAAAAAAAATGAGATGGTCAAGTTTTTATATGAGAGATGCAAAAAGCAAAATGAAAATGTTTGATAGATTGCAGTATATGGATAATAAGAGGATAGCCAAAATAGTAATTAATAGGGTTACGAGTAAAGGGCAAGCAACAGGATGCATGAGAAAGGTAGTACGAGTTGCAGAAGATTTGGATAAAGAATTTATGTCAGTATACTTATACAAAAGGTAGGATGATTGTGTTAGAATTATTGGGTGTTATAATAGCAAAGAATGGAATAGAAGAAATAGATGCATTAATAAAGTAGAGGGAGTTGGAGAGATGGAGAACCAGTATGAAGAGTAAAAGGAGTTTTAATATATATAGAAGTAAACAAAATATTGAGTATGAGTTAATTTATGATAATAGCAAGGAAAGTCATTTACTGTTTAAGGCTGAAACAGGATCTTTAGTTACAAAGGAATATACACATAAATGGAAAAATGTGGGTGATTTAGTCTGCAAGTTGTGTAAGGAATGCATAGAAAACATTAGGCATCTGTTAATTGAATGTAAATGCTTACAAGCAGAAAGGGTACAAATAATGAAGTTGTGGAGAAATAAATTTAAACAAAGTGACTATACAGAAAGTGGATTATTGGTTTTTATGCTGGGTTTGGGAAAAGATAAGGGGGATTTATATATAAAACTATGTAGTTGACAAAGATTATGTTGTGGAAAATGGGATGGAGAAGGATAGAGAAGAAATGAGAAAATATAGGGTGGGAAATAGAAAGGTAAGGTAATGTGACTAACAGGTTTCTCTGGGCATAGTGACTGAGAGATTCATGATTCCATATAAAGAGAAGTCACATTGCATCACAACACATCAAATTGGTTTCTAAGTGTAGATAGTTTAACAAAAAAGTTAGGAGAAATGGAGGAAAATGTAGTTAAGAAAGATAGAATAGAGTATGTATTTAGTGGAGTGACAAGAGATATAAATAACAAAATAAGTAATGCAATGGAGATAATTAGGCACAGACTAACTAAGATAGATGCAGAGGCAAAGTACATAAAAGTAAAATTAAAAGTGTTACAGACGAAATGTGAGCAGATCAAGAAATTAATGATTAGAAATGATAAGGAAGAAGTACATAAAGAATTCCACAAGGTGGAAGATAATATTACAGATGAAGTAGGAAAAGTAAACTATGAAATAGTTTTGATAGGAGACTCACTAATTAGAGGATATGGAGATGTAATTGCAAGGAACAATAGAAATGGGTGCATAATAGTATGTTTGCTTGGAGCTAGAATTAGGGATTTTACAGATAAGATAAAAAAACAAGGAAGTAGAGATGTTTATCTTATGGTAGGGACAATTAATTTGTCAGAGCCATTGGAGAAAGTAATGGATGAATACAAAGAATTGATTAGTAATTTGAATAAGGTTTAAGGAAGAATAGGATTAGTTGGATTACTACCAAGATTCAACAATGGGTATATGTTAGATAGGGCATGTTCTACAAACGAAAGATTGAAAAAATTATGTGAGAGATATAATGTTATATTTATGAATATGTGGGGATTTTTTATTAGTAAGAGGGAGGTATATAGTAAAGATGGATTGAACGTAGCAAAAACAAGAAAGTGAAGTATTAGGAGATTTGATTTATAAAAAATATTATAGTTCAGGAAACTTATAAAGGTGGGTAGGATTTTAAATTACAGGATTATCAAAAAGATGGTTAAGAATGAATGTATGTAAGAAGTAAACAAAGGGTATCTGATTTAGATATAAATATAAATGTGGAGAGGGAATGGGTCTGTAAAACTAATAATAAACAAGCTAATTACAAACGTAATAGAGAGGAAAGAGTGAAAAGAATTTATAAAAAGATAGTAAGAAAGGAAGAAATTGTTAAAATTGAATATCTGAATATGCAAGATGGTAAAAGACCAGAAAAGTGGCTGGAATTAAACAAAGCAATTATAACCAAGAGTTTGAGGTATGAGCAGTAGTGGGAACACATCTAAAAGGACAAAAAAGAACCTACACTAGAAGATTTGGTACAACAAGGTGAGAAAAAAAAAGGGGTAGTGATATAGGAGTTATTGTCAAAAAATATTTAAATACCATTAAGTATCAAGAACATTTGTGGTTTGAGATAAGTTTAGAAAGACAAGAATGGGTGGTGGCTACAGTGTATATGGCCACTAGAGATAGTAAAACTATAATAAAGTGAAACAGTAGCATATATGGATGCCTGGTTAAGGATATACAGAGTTTCAAAAAAAGGGAAAGAAAATAATAGTTATAGGGGATATGAATGGGTATATTGAAAAACTAATGGTGTAAATAACAAGAATGGTCAGCTTTTGAAAATTTTTTGTCAGAGTGAATTTAAACATTGGAAATTTTACAAATATTTATGAGTAATTTAGATTGCACTTTACGCAAAAAAGTGAAGCTTGTCTCAATCTTATTAAAAAGTTATATGGCTAAGCACTTTCAGAGAACTTGAGTCTTCACTTTTTTGCATAAAGCGCAATCTAAATTACTTACTACTCAAAGGTGAAGTAGAAAACTAGTACTTTATTTCAAATATTTATTAGGGGCAATACAAACATTGGAAATTTTACAAATATTTATGAAGGGCAATATACATGGTCTAGAAATAATATATTTCACACAATAGATTATGTATTAGTAAAAAAAGAGGGAATGAATAAAGTACAGAAAATTAACGTGTTTGATAATGAAGAAAGAGTACAATAATAGTGATCATAATTTCTTTATAATAGAAATGGTTAGTAATATAATGGAAAGATGTGGATGGAGAATGAATGATAAGAATAAGTTAGAAGAATATAAATTAAAAGTAGAAGAAATCATGAAAGAGTTTGTTGGAGATGAATATAAGGATTGGTGTGGTGAAGTAGAAAAAGTGGCAAATAGGATTTTAGGTGAGAATATTCAGAAGAATAAAATTAATACAAAAGTGAGAATTAGAAAAGTGTAAAAGAGAGGAAAAAAGTATGCTGAAAATATGAAGGTGTTCTTAAAACAAAGAAAGGGGAAAATGTTAATTTTAAATGGGAAAACTATTTAAATAAAAGTTGACTAAAATAGATAATTATATAGAGAGAATGAAATTAAATAATAAATTATTGGAGGATATTAATAAAAGTGGAAGAGATGGGAATAAAGTTTTTTGAAAATATATTAAAAAAAGGAATATAGAGGAGAGAGAGAAATAGTATTACTAGATGATGAGGGAATAGAGAGTAGCTATAGAGAAGAATTAGAGACAATCTTAAATAAGTATCAAATGGATATAGAAAAGATGTTAGATGTGAAGAACAGAGTAATAACAAATATAAAAGCATATAGTAATGGAAATATTAGGTTTTATAGAAAATAAATTGAATGAGGCAGGGAACCCAAATTGAAAAGTGGAACGGCAAGAGGTTTAGATGGATGGACATGGGAGATGGTGATCAATTTAGCAAATAGAGTAAAATTAAATCTATTATCATGTTTTAATAAGTTGGCAAAGAAGAGAGAATTTCAAGATAGCTGGAATAATATGATAGTAAGACTATTATTTAAAGAAAAGAGTAAGGATCATAGAAAATTAAATAATTATAGACCAATAACAGTAATGTCAATGTTATATAACATTTTTGCATATATGATGTCTGGAAAACTGGAAGAATGGATGGAAGAAAATAATATAGTGGGAGAAATGCAAATCGGTTTTAGATTGGATAGGTATATAGGAGATAGTTTATTTGTAGTCACACAACATAGATATGACATCACCCCAGAACACTTGGCATATGATAGTGTAAAGAGAAATCAATTAAGGGCAACTTTAGTAAATTTTGAGAATGAATAGAGATTTAGGGTATCTTATTAAGAGAGTGTATGAAAATAATTATTATATCTATCAATTAGAAAGTGTAGAATCAGTTAGAGTTAAAAGTCAGATGGGAGGCAAGGATGCCTTATGTTACCTGTTTTGTTTTTGTTATAATTGAGAAAAATGGAGAGAGCAATAGAAAAACTAGAATGAGGGGTAGAGATACCTTTAATAGGTGGCAAGAGAATGTATATATTATCAGGTCTTTTATTTACTGACAATATCTTCTTTTGCATGGAAATTAGGGAAGATATGGAAATTATGCTGAAGACATGAACAGGTATGAGTAAAGAGATGGCGATTAAGAAAACAATCAATAGAAATGATGATAAATGCTGAAGAAAGAGAAGAGAAAGAATTTAGTGTATCTTTTTAAGAGAGTGTATGAAAATAATTATTATATCTATCAATTAGAAAGTGTAGAATCAGTTAGAGTTAAAAGTCAGATGGGAGGCAAGGATGCCTTATGTTACCTGTTTTGTTTTTGTTATAATTGAGAAAAATGGAGAGAGCAATAGAAAAACTAGAATGAGGGGTAGAGATACCTTTAATAGGTGGAAAGAGAGTGTATATATTATCAGGTCTTTTATTTACTGACAATATCTTCTTTTGCATGGAAATTAGGGAAGATATGGAAATTATGCTGAAGACATGAACAGGTATGAGTAAAGAGATGGCGATTAAGAAAACAATCAATAGAAATGATGATAAATGCTGAAGAAAGAGAAGAGAAAGAATTTTTATTGGGGGATATAAAGTGAAATGTGGTGAATAAGTATAAATATTTAGGAATCAGCTTAAGTAATCAGAGAAATTGTTGGATGAATGGAAAAAAAAAGATAAATGAAGCAAAGAAAAAAAAAAGGTTTGATAAAAAAATTAACAGTGTTTTCATATAATAAATATGATGTATCCAGAATTGTATGGAAGGAAGTGGCAGTAGCAGAGTTAACTTATTGTAATGATGCATTATGTGTTAGTAAAGAGGTATTAGATTATTTAGAAGATGTAGGAAGACATGAATTAGATGCAGATATATGGACAGTAAAGGAGGCAATTCAAGGAGAAATAGGATGGTCAAGTTTTTATATAAGAGATATAAAAAGCAAAATGAAATGTTCAATAGATTGCAATAAGAGACTAGCCAAAATAGTATTTAATTGGGTTATGAGTAAAGGATGGGAAACATGATGGGTGAAAAAGGTAGTATGGTATTCAGAAGATTTGGATAAAGAATTTATGTCAATATACTTATACAAAAGGTGGGATGATTGTGTTAGGAGAATTGTTAAGTGTTACAGTAGCAAAAAATGGGATAGAAGAATAGATGTATTAATAAAAAGTAAGAGGTTGAAGAGATAGGGAACTAGTATGGAGAGTAAAAAGAGTTTAAATATATATAGAAGTAAACAAAATATTGGGTGTGAGTATGACAATAACAAGGAAAGTAGTTTACTGTTTAAGGCTTGAACAGGATCGTTAGCACCAAGAGAGTATACACATAAATGGAGAAATATAGGTAATTTAGTATGCAAGTTATGTAAGGAAGGCATAGAAAATATTAAGCATCTGCTAATTGAATGTAAAGACTTACAAGCAGAAAGGGTACAAATAATGAAGTTATGGAAGAATAAATATAAACGAAATGATTATACAGAAAGTGAGCTCTTGGTTTTTATACTGGGTTCCGAAAAAGATAAGCGGGATCTAGATATAAAGGCAGTAGAGTGGACAAAGATAATGTTGTGGAAATGGGATAGAGCAGGCTGGGAAAAACAGCGTGGGGAATGGAAAGGGAAGGTAAGGTAAGCTAACAGGTTTCTTTGAGCATAGTGGCTGAGAGATTCCTAACTCGGTAAAGGAGAAGCCGTAGTGCATCGCATCGCAAACATTGAAAAAAAAAAAACAATTACCCTTCTTAATCTAATAATAATATAAAATATATTATAAAAATGTAAAATACATATATCATTGTAGTTAAGATGACGAAAACATTTACCGTAACAAACTTTTTTCCCTTCACATTAAAATTTGTGAGAATATTTAAATAAAATTATTAGAGCGAGATAATAAAAAAATTAATATTCAATGAACATACATTTATTTCACATACAATAAAATAGCGATTCATTTCTAATAATTTAATTAATATATTATTTTGTGATAAGGATTAAAAAGGACGTTTAAAAGACGCATAAATTTGTGTAAGATAATGAAGCTGTAAGTTTACAATATAAAAACATTACATTAATTTTGAACACAATTGATTTAATTTAATAATATCTACTCATTAATTTACACGCACGCATGCATTTATATACGAGTAACGGTTTGTTGGCATGTAACATGTACGCGTTTGGCAATTATAAATTTATAATAATATAAAAACATGTTACATAAATATAATAATAATAATAATCAGCCATTCAAAAATGAGTATAGCTATTTCAATCCCACAAAAAAAAGTAAGGGGGGGGGGATAGTACTTTAGAAATGAGTTTTGCGTTGACTAAACAAATCAATCTGTCAAACACATACTATGTAGAATATATTGGTCCATATTCTGTTTATTTGCTATTTTCTGGTATTATCTTTTTGTTTCCTCAGCAGAAAAGTTTTCTTTCTGAAATAATTCAATACAATGTTTACCAATAGTTCAAACAAGCTCTTAATTGATAAGTGCGGTAAGAGAAAATATTTAAAATCTCTATCCAGAACATTCCTATCTCCAGACCAATTGTTTTCGAGCTTATGGCTCACCTCAATGAAGAGCTAGACTATTCAGACACTAGGGTCTGAATATTCTAGTTCTAGTGCCTGAATTTTATAGCTCTTCACTGAGGTGAGACATAAGCTTGAAACCAATTGGTCTGGAGATAAGAATGTTTTGGATAGATATTTTAAATATTTTCTCTTACCACACTTACAATTAAGAGCTTGTTTGAGCTATTGGTACACTCTCTGTATTACATTTTTGTAAATACAAGCTTATAAAAGTAATGTCACATTATATATGACTTGCTTTTTTGATTATAATACGTTTAATTGTAGCTCTCCAAGGTTTTCTACTCTCTGTCATATCTTAAATATTAAGCTTCTTTAGAATATCGTTGAGATAATCATTATAAGAAGATGGGATCGACTTTTCTTACGAAACACACCCTAAAATTTACTGTAAAACACCTTTTTAGGAAGTCTTCCATTATTCATTCATTTTATATTACCAGTCAAAACACACAATGATTTTTTTTCCATATGTCAAAGCATCGGCTGGACAGCGAACCCACGACAACTGTCTGCAAGCAACTGCTTGCTTGCAAGGCAGCTGCACTGACCTCTTGGTTACCAACGCTTGATAAAACACAGCATGATTTTACAATAGTGTACACAATAGTATCACATATAGCAAACTAAAATACATATTGATTGGTCTTACAATCTTACCATTGTATTTTTAAATCTTCACAGAGCATTCTTAAATGAAACTTTTCTAATGCCTTATGTTATGTTGATAGGATGTCCAAGTTTTAAATCCATACAATAAATTAGGTAATCTGTGCTGGATCCATCATATAGATCCACCTTTTTACTTGTACAAGAACTAAGATATTTAAACTGGTTTATATTTTCAAGTTGATAGCCATCCAAGGTGAAAGTTCTTGAGGTTTTTCTTCTGCCTTTGGGTGATAAAGAACTGTTTTTGGATCTGAATTAATAAACTGAGATCTTTATAAGTTGCATACAAGCCATTTAGAACATTCTATTAATCGTCTTTTGAACTGAACATAACATCAGTATACTGTAAATGCTATTGTAAATCCAGAATCCAGATGTTTTTGCTTTTAAATGATTCAAAATAAAATTTCCATCATCAAACCTGTATTGCAAGGAAATCAAGTCATATATCACATGACTTAATTTAATAAGCTTGTATTACAAATGTTATAGCTCATTATATAACATTTGTAATACAAGCTTATTAAATTAAGTCATGTGATATATGACTTGATTTCCTTGCAATTATTGTTATTGTTCTTAAGGTTTTGATGATTTTCCATTGCTAAAGCTATTAATATATGGTGTATCTGAACTTAGTTCGGTCCCATATGGCTATTTATGTTAGATAGCTGGATTTGAATACATATGGATGTCTGAAAATTTCAGATTTTTTACTTAATAGTTAAACATTAGATAAAGTGCTGGCCTTAACCTAGTATTTTAAATCTAATGCTTGAATATCCTAGCACCTCACTGTTGAAAGCCAGAGCTAGAAACTGGTCTGAGAATAGGGATATTTTAAGAGCTATTGACATCTTTATTATAAATTAAATCTGTATTGTATCTTGACTCCTGTCTGATTTAGCACCTATGAACAATTCCAAAGACCATTTTCATAAAAATTGAAAACAATGTTGAAGCAAGTACACATCTTTGTTTGACACCACTTTTCATTTCAAATGCGTCAGATTTTCCACTTGTAGTAATAACACTTCCTTTCATTCCATCATGTAGAACTGTATAATATAAATCAACATTTTAGTGGTCAAACAATTAATTTAAAACAATGCCATTAAGCTCTCCTATTAACTAAATCAAATGCCTTGACCAAATCAGTTAAGTCAATATATAAATTGACTCTTTGTTTCCATCTCCTTTCTTACATTTGCCTGGCAACAAAAACATATCTATAGTGCTTCTTGATTCTCTTAACCCACATTGAATTTCTATAAGTATTCATCTATAATTAAAAGCAACATATTCAACAAAATTTTTCACAAGTTAATAATATTCTATGATAATTAATGTAGTTGCTTATTCCCTTTGCTTTTAAAAATTGTAACAATAAAAGCATCATTAAGTTTGGATAGAGCAACTTCATGGATCCAGATATTCCTAAAAATTCCAATATTTTTAAAGATAACATTTCCCAGCATATTTTAAAACTTCTCTACGTATTTCATTAAGACCTGTGGCATTTCCACTTTTTAAGATTACAAGGAGCTGTTTTGACTTCTTTAAGCTGGATATCATTGTCCAAATCTAAATGGGTAGTCAATCATTAAAAGTTGTCATCTCACTTCTTATATCATTATTCAAAAGATGATCAAAATATTCTTTCCAACCACTCCAAATATCCTTGTCATCATATAAGAGAGTGCCATAGTTGGTTTCAGATCTTTTATATTTATTATGAAGTTCCACATTTAATCTATTATTTTGGTGATCCAAGAATGCCACATTTCATTTTCATTAAATCACTAATAATAACAAGATCATTGTCAGAAAAACAGTCATGATTCTTTTTTTAACCAAAAGTAATAAATTTACTTTTATCCATAACATCTTTTAACAGAATCCCATGCTTTAATAGCCTAACAGTCCTGAAGATCCAAATCAGCAATTTTAGTGTTTAATAGCTGTTGAAATTTAGTACACATAGTAGATTCTTCTAAAGAATAAACATCAATTTTCTGGTGAACATGATTGGGATAAACAACTAATCATTTTAATCCTGGAGCATATTAATCTGAGATCTGTCCAACAATCTGGGCTTGTGTTTATATAATGTGAACTTTTCTTGTATTTTGACCCCTAACTATAATGTAATATATTAAAATCCATGGTTTTGAGCCAATGGATGGATCCATTTTCCTGTCTACTGGTTTTTTTTGCCTAAACAAAATGTTTGGGATAATGAATCCATGTGTTATTGTTAAAATCAATAATAGCAAACCATTTGAATTTACAGCACTGAGACAAGTTTTTTCCAATACCTTTTGGTCAATGTCTACTATTTGTACTAATATGTGCATTAAAGTTTCCAAGAATAAAAATTTCATCTTTTAATGGTATAATGCAATCCAATAAGGAATAAAAGCTGTCCTCTTTAAATCTAAGGTTAGAGGATAGCACTAATAAGGAAGCATGCCATGCAAAGCAAGTTTTAACACCATTAGCTTTGTTGATACAACTAAGAAATCTAACAATAGAAAAAAAATAAGTTAGATTTTGCAACAAATCCAACACTAGCCTTTCCAAGAAAATGTGTATCCATAATTGACAGTATCTTGAATACAAATGTAGTCATCCATTCCAGTCTTGAAGAGTTTCTATCAAGTAAAATTTGCACATTTCCAGGCATCCATATACTTATCTTTAGTAGTACTACTGCCTCTTGCTTCACTGCAGTTACCGGTATAATTATTACTATTTTTATTATTTCTACTGAAATGAGTAATCAACCAGGCTTAACAATCTAGCCAGACCATGTGAAACAGGTCATTTTTAGACCTTCTAAGGTTGTCCAACACACAAGTTTTCCGGCCAAATTTCTGCTAGTCTACTAAGCTTGTTCCTTTGTTTCTTTCTTAATTCTTGTGGGCTTAAGCTAAAAACAGAAGGAATATGCAGTTAGTAGAGGGAAATGTCATTGCCCAAACACACAATTATATTATCATAGTAATTATAAGATGACTGATGACAGGAGAGGCTCATAACAATTGGCCTGTATAATAACTTGAGTGATTAAAAAAAGTAGGGAGACAGAAAAGTTTTATATCGGAAATACTTGCCTTGAAGCACCAATATCATATAATACTAAATCATCCATGCGCTTTACTACTGCTACACAATGCTTTATTTACCACTCTCTTTTACAGTTTACAGTTTCAATTGCGCCAGCAATCTTCTTCAGAATTTTTATATCTTCTTGAAGAAGAATGAACATTCTGTCCTACAAGGCAGCAGGAGTTCTTGGTCAGACACTGTTTATTTGTTATTCACATTTGGGCTTTATATGAAAAGGCCATTCAATGTAATTAATTTAAGTAAAAAAATATTTGTTTATTATTTTCCATATGGACACATACATCCGAATATGTTTTTATAGCATTGAATTTATTATCACAAAACTATAAATTTAAAATAATATAAATAAAAATGTTACAATTTATTATTTTATTCACACACAAAAACACACGTATAAAATAAAGAGTGTACTAATAGCTCTAAACAAGCTTTTTTTTATTATGATAAATCCTACAAGACAAGGCATTCAAATCATCTTTATCTAAGATTGTTCCCACCCCCAGACCAGTTTCGAGCTATGGCTCTCTTCAGTGAGGTGCTAGAACACCAGATTAAAAAAAAACAACTCAAGCTAAAACATTTATCTAATAGTTAACTCTTAATAAGAAGATTTGAAATTTTCAGACATAAATTCAGTTCTCTAACTGAAAAATTCATATATTCAGGCCTGTATAATTTTTTCAGTTGGAGAGCTAAATTTAAAGACATGTACATGTCTCAAAATTTCAAATCTTCTTATTAAGAGTTAACTATTAGAAAATTCTTAGCCTGAGTTGGTTTTTTGAATCTGGTGTCCTATCTCCTCACTGAAGAGAGTCATAGCTTGAAATCAATCTGGGGATGGGATAATTCTAGATAAAGATGATTTCAATGCCTTCTCTTGTAGAATTTATCATAAAAAAGTTTGTTTAGCGCTATTAGCATTATCTTTATTTTACATATTTGTAAATGCAAGCTGTATATTTTATTTACAAAAACATATACACATATACTATATACATTAAACGTTTTAGTACTGACCTCATTTCTTGAATACTATATACTACTCTAAAATACTATATACTACTCTAATTATCTATTGAGAATTAAATGAAAGGTGTTGCCAGACTACTTTTGATAATGATCAAACACTTGTATTTGCATCATAGTGCCATTTCTGCATAATTTACTGCAGTACTATACTGGTTGATTCAAAAAGGTTCTTGTTCACTCCCTCAAGTATGCCATCTAGTGTTAGCTTTATTAATCAATAGCTGTCCTATTCAATATCCTTAGTCTTGTTTCTAGTTTATGGATTTCATCAGAAGAGCTTTGAATGTGGAAGCAGTGCATCTGGAACTTTGAAATGTAGTGCACCTCCTACAGCCATCTTCTTTTTTTTTACTGCCAGGCTATGAACCCAAATTAACAAACAGTAAGGTTGTCAATCTAAGCTGCAGTATTCAAAATTCCTTACTGATGAAAGCCATAAGCTAGAAACTAGTCTGAAGATAATGAATAGGACAGCACTGGATAAGGATTTAATAAGCACTAACATCTAGCATCTATTGATTATTAAAATTTACACTAGATGGCATACCTATGCTGAGACAAAAACAATTTGCTGTAATGTGTAAAATAGGGGTCATGCAATATCATATTGGTTTTAAAAATTAAAAGTCCATGACGCAACTCAAACTATCACTTGTATTGCTGAAAAATCACATGCCCTCTTGATGAATGAATTATTTAAATAATTATTTATACATAGTACTCAAAGAATACGCATTTCATTAAAATGTTATGTATATAATCATCTAGTGATGATCAGTAATTGGGTATCTGGCTGTTATCACTTGGAAAATAAAGCAAGAAAAGAAAATGTTAAATTTTTACTTAGTTGACCAACCCAGTATTTATCAAATAATTGGAGGGAGATCCTTAAGAGGATTTTACTCTTGATCTATTAAAGATTAATAAAAAGTATTTTTTTTTACTGCTTGATCAAATTACCATTGATCAGATAAAGTCTCCAATTAACAAGTCTTTTTTCTTCAAAAGATATCAATATACGAGAGGTATCCAAAAATAAGCAGAATTTTATAATAAAAAAATGTTTATTTATTTTTACTCTCTTTCAAATCACTAACCATTTGATACATTAAACTGATCTAAACGTGTTTTTGATTTTTCAAAATAATGCGGAAATACTTGAAAGTGATGCCTTTTAATGCCTCCATCATTTTTTTCACCACTTCAAGGCCGCAAAAAAAAATAAAAAAAAATTAGACACTTTTTCATTCGAAAGATTAAAAAAAATTACAGTAAGTGAGATCGAGTGAATATGGCTGATAGGTAAGCTGGGTCATTCAGAACTTAATTGAAAAGTGTTAAACACTCAAGGCCTTGAGAAATGACACTTTTTTGGGATAAAGCTTGCACTTTTTCCTTGCCACAAAATGGGACATTTACATTTTACGACATCACGTAATTGTTTCAAAACTTGCAAATAAAACACCTGACCATTATGAACTAAATTTGAGAGAAACTGCTGCTTGTAAAAAAAAAAAGAGTTGTTTGGACTTTGAACTTCATTTGCCAAGCTTCTAAGGGATATGGTGAATTTAACACTTCTATTAAACCACTCACAAACTTGTATTTTTATGAGATCAGCTTGCTTATAATCTGTTTCAAGCATTACAAATATTTTCTTTGCTATTTTCTGTAAACGACTTTCCTATTGTTTAAACTTTTCAGTCATTATAGAATAATCAACAAATACACAAAATGTAATTTACAAAAGAATGTGCTATGTGCCCCCCCCCCCCCAAATTAACCATGATTATCATTTGACATATTCATGCAGAAGGATTTCTGCAAGAATTATGTGACAGCAGAAAAAAATATACTACAACAGGCATGCAGATCAGAGGATAATTATGGTTATTTTTGGGTCTCCCCTCTTACAATTATATTTAGATCATAGCTAATAGTGAATATTAATTTTATTAATTTATCACAAACAACTGTAAAAGAAAAATAAAAGAGGCGTATTTTATCAATGGCAATAACAACACAATAAACAGACATGACACCTGCTTTGATATTTCCAAAAAATGGACAACATGAATCATTTGCATTTAATTTGCATAGCTTATGTCTAATACAATCTATTTCTCAGTTTCCAATATGGCTATAATTATGAGGCAGAGAACCTCGAAAACGCTAAGCCATAACTGAATTATTGATTATTATCGTTTTATAACTTCTGCAAACTTCGTAAATAGCTTTTAATATATTATCAAGAGGTCAGCTTATAACATATAATACCTCGTGATGTTGGTTGGTATGGTATATCAAATTTCAGAGTTTAAGATCTAGGAATTGTAATCACTTCCAGTATTCAAACTTACGGACTCCCGAACAATAAAACAATTAGTTTATATATTTAGTTTTTTATGGGATACATTCTGTATATTGAACCCAAGTGGTGGGAACAGGTGAATATTTTTTTTTCTCATAGCACACAGTGCCACTATGTTTTATGAATAACGTATATAATGAACTACTTTCAAGTTCAGTCAATGCTACCAAAATCCATAACTAGTATGCTGGATTTGATATAAGTATAATTTCTTTTTGATAATTAAGGCCCTTTTAATAAGGTCTTCACTGAATCAGATTAACAATTTAAAAATTTCTGGTAATATGATTTTATTTGTTAAATGTCCTTGCCACTTGGTGAAAACACTCCCAAGGAAATCCCAAGAGATTTTTGAAGATTATTTACAGATAATAGTTTTTATTAACAATCAAAGTATGGTTCATAATACTAGATGATAATTGAATCATGATCTACTTCTACAGTTAATTTTGTAATGATTGACACATCTTTTTTTATAATCGCTTCAGCTGATCTATCTCTATCATAGTAGTGTATCTTTATAGTTATTCTGGTAATTATTGTCCATATTCTGTCTTACTATGTTTCATCAAAACATTTGTCTGAATTTACCTTTCTACAGATACTATTTGTCTTTTGGACTTTTGATTTATTAGAAATCAAATGTTCACTTTACATGATGTTTCCCTTACAAAAAAAAATCATTAATAAATATACATTAAACCACTAAACATCACATGGTCACTATCTCTTATACTAGCACATAATTGTTAATAAACAAGACAAAACTCTCCATACAGTAGTGCCACCCTGTGCTTAGATTGAAAATATTATTGTGTTTTCAATTTCATTCTCATAGTTTTGTAGTTAAGTAGAGTTAAAAGGTGGCTGCCAGAGGGTTGCATTAGATCCTAAGATCTAAGTGCAGGGCTCTCAGATCCAAGGCTCCTCACTGACAAAGGCCACAAGCCAGAAACGAGTCTGGGGATATCGGATGAGTAGGCACTAGATAGGGATTTTATGCACAAGCCTTCGGGCATCCATTGATTACTCTTGTTGGCGTAGAGTGGCACTACTGTATGGAGAGTTTTGCCTTGTTTATTAATAAATATATGTAATTGTACTCCACTGTTTTAAATTGCAAAAGAATACATTTAAGGTTTTAAATGAATATTCATTTTATGACCATCTTACATTATTGCAACATAACTCCTTCAAGACTTTTTATTCCAGTTTAGTAATATACTTAATATATACTTGTAATTAACCTATTGATTCAGTATACTCAGTACTTACTATAGTAAATAGAGGTATTTGAACTTAGTATTTTCAGTCTCTATTCATCCTACACCTCATCTGAAACAACTGATACACATGATTACCCATATGTGAAAAAGATAAATGATCCCCGATACACATATTTCAATCAGAACCAGCACTCATCAGTTGGGCCAAATCATAATCTCCCACACGTATGTAGAATCAGTGCTTGGCTTATATTAAGATAGCAATTCCATAAACTTTAATAAACAGGCTCCAATCTTCTCACTCTTCCAACTATTCAACCATCCATATGAATTTGAAACTTGAACACTTAACAAAAGGGCAATACAGAGACTAGACTTACTGACATATGAAAAGATTTAGTTTGGTAGCAACAAAAAATGAACAAAAGTGGAATACATCAATGAGAGAACTAATAGAAATTACACCATGGATAGATTATGAAAGAAATAAAGCTAGTCCATAACAGTTGAAGTTTTAAATTAGGTCTCAAGAGATTAAAAAAATACTGGTAAAGCAAAACATGTGAAATAGATGGAGGAAATGTTGAAGTTTGCTAATACGATATGAAGAGGTTGACAGATTGGAGAAACCGGATTAAAAGGAGAGATTCTCATCCTGCAGGAGATCAATCAATAATGGTTGAAAGTAATGATGATAATATGTGATTAGAAAGAAGAACGATTTTGAACATTTATGATCAGTTTGTCAAAATTTTATATCTCAGGCATTTCACACCAGTTATCAGATAGTTAAACTAGTTTACATCATCAGGCTATTTTTTCACCATGGGACATATTCATATCAATCCTTTCTAAATATTCATGTCTCATTTAATAAATAAAAATTATCATGTAATTAATGAATGTACTCACAGAAAAGGCAGTTTTTAATATTCCAGCTTTATTACTGCCTAACATGCTTTCAATATACATACATATCATGATATGATTACAAAGTTTTTTATATCAGGGAAAACTCTCCATACAGTAGTGCCACTCAGTACAAGCCAGAGTAATTAATGGATGCAAGAAGGTTTGTACATGAAATCCCTATCTAGAGTCTACTCATTCAACATCCTACTAGTTTCTACTTTGTAGCTTTCATCTGTGACAAGCCTTGTTGTGACTTTCATCATCCCCAGACTAGTTTCTAGTTTGTAGCTTTCATCTGTGAGGAGTGTTGTTGTGACTTTCACAACAAGGCTCCTCACAGATGAAAGCTACAAACTAGAAACTAGTTTGGGGATGTTGGATGAGTAGGCTCTAGATAGGTATTTTATGCACAAAACTTCTTACATCCATTGATTACTCTGACTTGCACTGAGTGGCACTACTGTAGGGAGAGTTTTGGCCTCTTTTAACATCTTGCACTAGCATAAGAAATGGTGATCATGTGATGTTTAGTGATTTAATACCAATCTTGTCTAACAAGATAGTGTTGGCTATGATTATTAAAACCAAAGACACCAAATGTATGGGTACTGAACTGAGTTCAGACATATATGACTACATAAGCTATTATGTTTTCAATTTTAGACTCATAGTTTTAAAGTTAAGTAGAGATAAAAGGTGGCTGCTGGAGGGCTGCATTAGATCCTTAGATCTAGGTGCAGTGCTCTCAGATCCAAGGCTCCTCATTGATGAAAGCTGCAAGCTAGAAACTAGTCTGGAGATATTGGATGAGTAGGCACTAGATAAGGATTTTATGCACAAACTTTCTTGCATCTATTGATTACTCTGGCTTGCACTGAGTGGCACTACTGTATGGAGAGTTTTACTTGTTTTAACAGCTTGTGAAAGCATAAGAAATGATGATCATGTGATGCTTAGTAGTTCTTTATATCAGTATTTAATTATTATCTAATAAATTTCTTCAAATTTAGATTTATTCAAATCACCCATTTCTTTGATATGGATATGCCAGCTTTTTTCTATTGGTAGAAAAATAATCACTAGCTATTGCACATGCTTCTTTGACCTCAGCTTTGCATCCGCTCTCTTTGTTCACACTACTTCTGCTTTTTCTGGAATCTGTGGCCAGTTTCCTCCTCATAGTGTGCAAAAATTCACATGTGTTATTTATTTCTGAGGGTTCTATTGTATAAATATCTATGTTCGGCAAATCTCATTGACAAGGACTCCCCATAATATGCAGCATTGCAGGCTGGTTGACTGCACCTAATTTTATAGACCAGTTGGTATACCGATTTATTTGGCAAAGTGTCCTAGAGTTGTTGACAAATTTGTTAAGTGATGGAGTGATTCGAAAGCTTATATTAAATTTGTCTTTACATATATATTTTTAATTTATGTGCAAATTTTAGGAATATAAAGAAGGCTTATCACTTTTTATGTTCCTCTTGTTGGATGGGGTGAAGATTTCTTATTTTATTATAAAATCTATTTATGGTGTATAAGATTTTATCATGACATCTCATTTTTTGAAGGTCATTTGTATATTTTTCAATAATGTTCTTCTTATTGTATTGTGATAAATTAGAACTTATTTAAACCAAAAGATCCGACAGACTTTTTCATAATGGTTGATCATTAAGCAAATCATATTTATCTACATTTCCCCATTTATTTAGCTTGCTTTTTTGGATTTGCTTTAGCTGTGTTTATATTATTGGTCTAAGGCAAAATAATGCTGGAGAGATATTTATGTTCATACTTAGATCTTTTTGTTTCTTATGTGAAAAAAGTTTCATATTATGAGAGTGACAAAATCAAATAATTCTTATATAATTTAAAACTAATTTTCTTCTAAAAAAGTATAAATTTGAGAAATGTATTCTTGGAATTATAGGAAATATGAGTTGAAAGCTTTTATTTTCTATTTCTAAATAATAATTTTAATAAGTACATAGTAAAGTCTAGATAATTTCGTCTGTGTCATTCATTCAGACATCGTAAACAGTAATTTAAAGTGAGTGGTCTATCCTCATGCTTTCACTTCCAGTACTTAAGATTTGCCCATATATAAGCATTTGGGTTGGATAGAATAAGTGGATTCATTTTATTCTTTCCTAAATACTATATCTTGTGTTGGGAGTCAAAGTATTCATTTATTATTAACACTCGTAAAAAGTGCATGCACAATAGCTTGACAGGCTGATCCTTAATGTATTATAATAAATACATATGTAAAACAAAGTTCAGTTGATTTATAATGTTTATTTTTTATTATTTAACTTCCATTATAGAACACTAGATGGTGTTCTATCTGCAATAATTTGTTAATGTTAAAATGGGTGCATGACTTTGGAAAAGGGCACAGCACCATGTGCCGAAAAAAGCTTTTTATGTATAATTATTATTAATATATATATTTATATAGCTGTTATATATGATTACAAACATGAGATTTTAAAATAATTTTAATTTATTAGAGTTGGTGAGAATCAAGAGAAAATAAAAATTGATAATCCATTGTTTTGATCACTAAGAGATTCATTGAAGTCTTTTTTTTATTTTTTGAATAATGCCATTTTATTTATTATAACAATAGCACAATGTTATCAGATGTTTAGTCTGTTGAAGCCAAAAGCAAATCTCATGTTACTCTAAAATAGAAGTCTCTAAAATACATAGAGATGTACCAAATGACAGATCTGTATAACTATGTGAGTTAGCTTGGATTCAAAATCTTAGGATTTTATCAAATACTTAGTTCAGAAATTGTAAAGGAGTAAAACATAGCTGCTGCATGCATAAGTACACTAGTTCAAGCTTTGAATCGTAGTCATTACTAATGAAGGCAAAAGACAAACTGGTCTGGGGATATTATATTATTTCCATTTGGTGTCTAGAGATTACCCAAACTTACAGTAATGCGTCTAAATATGGTGATTATAACTGTTCATTTGATAAAAACTGTTCTTTTGTAGTATGATGATCATAACGGTTAGTTTGATAATAACTGTTTTTTATAGCACTATACCACTTTGTATTCATTGATTACTCAAACTTACAATAGATGGCTCTAGAGTAGGGTGTAGAGATCTGCTCTTATGCATTTATTACATTAAGTTGATCAATTTTTCCTACTGCTTATATTTATTTATTTGATGCAAACTATATAATAAATGCCATGCCATATATATATCAAAATACAAAATGTATTATTTTGTTGTGATTTTTATATGCTTTTATTTAACTTTTTTTTTTGTGTGTGTATGTCTGTGAAATATTACAATTCAATTTTCACCTGCTTCCCAATTTCTGATTTAGTTGGAATTTTACACACATATGTATTCCTGATGATAAAATATTGTTTTAGAGTTTAGAAACAATTTTAGCAAAAAAAAATACTGAAAAATTTAATATTTAATTATATATGGAATTTGGTTGCTTATACACATGAGGTGTATACATATATAGATGTACATATAAACTAATATGTTTGAGAAATTAATTCTTATTTTTTTATCTATTGTGAGAAAGCAAACAAATTCATTATATACATGAAATATATATGCATATAAACATACATATAAACTAATATGTTTGTCTATTGGTAGAAATTGTTTTCCTTTATTCATTAAATATCATTAAATAAAAATACTAATAAATTGACTTATAGAATAGACATAATCAAAGGTCAAAATTATATGAGGCCAAAATTGTTGCTAAGTGATCGAATTTGGAATAATGAAGATTAAATAAAAATAATAATAATGTTTTATAATTTGTTTTTTTTTTATTAAGTTGTAACAATTGGTTTTAGCTAGCACAAGAAAATTGAGCATTTCTTTTTACTTGGAAACCAACAATTGAACCAACAGCATATAATTAAAGTTTTTATTTTCTTTTTTTTTAAAAAAAAAGAAAAAGAAAAAAACTGTTCAGCGTCTAAAAACAGTAAAATTTTAATATCTGTAGTTTCAAGATAATATAAAATCTTTATTTTGGATATAAGAAAACTGGAAAGTTAAATTTCAATTTATAATTAGCAGAAATGAACTAATGACTTAATTTATTCTGCAAGCTAAAATTCATTATTATGGAAATGATGAAAAAAATGTGAAACTACTAAAAATTAACTGTTTCTTTAATCTAGTTCAATATATATACATATTGAAGCCACATTATAAATAACAGTTTATAATAAATGAATCATTACAATGTATTTGGGGTAAAGAAACCAGTACTGTAGAATGTTCCAAAGCTAACTTCGATGTCATTATGAAATTGTGAAATTTTAAAGGTTTCCATCAAAATGTCTGTTTTATAGAACGCTGGTGTACATCAATCTTCCATGGATTTATCTATGTTCAGGAGAGATATTTGGTATGTGTTTGCTTTAATCAAGGAGCATGAGATATATACATATCAACAGAGTTGGTGAACAAGAACAGTATACATAGAGATTGACATTTAAATTTATAACCTCTTAACGGCGGACAAGATGCTTGCTTTCCTCAAGATAAATATATTTTGTTTTGATTCATAGTGATTATTATTATTATTTTTTTGCTTTTGTCATTTCTATTTGAAAGTTTATGTATTGTAATTTTTTTTTACTGTGTATTCAAGATTCATTTTCAAATTCAATCACCGGCAATTTAAAAGTGGGAGCATTGAATAGATGTGTCATATGTTGATGTATTATAAAAAAAGAAATCATAGTTAATTAATATGTATTATTTTTAATAAAAGTAAATTTACAGATTCCTCTGGAAATTCAACATTGATCCATCAAGGTGGCCTCAAGTAAGGTTTTTATATATTTAACATTGAGGGCAAACTTTAGGACAAACAAAACTATATTATTTACTAATAAGTTTTAATAATATTTACTTGTAATTTTGTTTTATTTCTGAGTGCACAATTAACCCACTAGAGTAAATGTTTTTTTTTGTATCTATCATTAATTTTTACTTTGACTTACACACACACATAAATGGGAATGGGGCTATGTATTTATTTTAATAAAAAAATAGTTATAAATATATTTACCCTAACCTAAAAATATTATTCTAATAATTATATTAATGGGGTAGTTTTAGAATTAGTGAACTTTCATTTTGCTTTTTTGTTTTTTTTTGTTTTATGTATATATTTAATGAATAATATAATATAATTTTGTAAATAATGTACTTCAAATTATGTTGTTTCTGTTGTGTGAAGCCATCAAAATGATAGAAAACCATTCTTGATAAACGAATATTTATTTATTTTATTATTTTTTGTTTGTAAATATTTATTATATATGTTATTAATAAATATATTAAGTTGTTTAAATGAATGTGATCTCTGTTTGATCATCACCATCATCCTTGTGCATTTATATCACTAGATGTTTGATCATCACCATCATCATTATGCATTTGCATCACTAGATGTTTGATCATCACCATCATCATTGTGCATTTACACCATTGAAGGTTTGGTGATCATCATCATCATTATGTATTGCTCTTTTAAATAATTGATCATCATCAGTATTTTTCTATATCTATGCTTATATATAGGCATATTTGGTTAATAATTGAGTAAGTCCATCCTGAAGAGAGCTGACTGCAAGAACTCCCTCAGTTTAAAATTCTGTGGTGTAATGGGGTCTAAAAGGGGAGATGCAATGAATATGCATTAGACTAGGTCATATTGAAATATTATAAGTAAATCACGAGTTAGCATACTAAAAGTAGATGTGATTTGGCACTGGGCATTTCATTGTGATATCTTTAGCATCCTATTCAAAGGCCTAGGTCTGACAGTAGTGAGATGCACTCCCTTTGTTATATGCCATTCCTGATTCAGTAACATCTGACACACCCAAATGTGCCATCGAATCATAAATTTAGGATGTGACTTGTTGTAGGTTGTTTGACACATAGTATAGTGTACCCTGCGATTCCATTATAATATATATATATATATATATACACACAGATTACTATTCACAGTAATCTATATTCTAAATCCACTGCACCAAACATACAGAACTTGGACCTATATATATATTATTATTGACAATTATATATTTTCTAAGTCCATTGCATGAAACCATGCAAAACTTGAATATATATATATATTATTCACAGTTAACTATCTTCCAAGTTCACTGCATGAAACTATGCAGGGCTTGGATGTGTATATATATTACTATTCTTTATTATCTATCTTCTAAGTCCATTACATCAAATTATGCAGGGCATATGGGTTTATATAAATATACAACACTATTCACAATTATGTTTCTTCTAAATCCACTGCATTAAACCATGCAGGGCTTGAATATATACATACATTACTATTTCACAATTATCTATCTTAAAAGTCCACTGCACCAAACCATGCATGGTTTGGATATATATATATTACTATTGATAATGATCTATCTTCTAAGTCCATTGCACCAAACCATAAAGCTTGGATATATATATATTATTTACAATTATCTGTTTTCTAGGTCCACTGAATCAAACCATGCAGGGTTTATATATATATATTATTATTCATAATTATCTATCTTCTAAGCCCATTGCATCAAACTATGCAAGGCTTGGATATATATCTATATACACTCTTTTAAATCCATTCACTAAACCATGCAGAGTTTGGATATATATATATATATATCTAAGTCCATTGCACCAAACTACACAAGGCTTGGACATATATTATACATTACTATTCACAATTATCTATCTTCTAAGTCTAGTGCACCAAACCATATGGGGCTTAAATATATATATATATTGTAATGGTACTATTACCTCCAGGAAATCAAGGTGGTCGCATCTAACAATAATCGGGTTTAGGGTCTTCATATAGGATGCTATGGATGATCTGATCTAATCTCAATCCAAAATTGAATCCCTCTTAAATAAGATAATTTAGTATTAACTTATCTTCACTAAGATAATTTAGTATTAACTTATCTTCACTTTTGTTGATTGTTCTGTTATGCTCAAAATTCAAACTCAGGGTAGACTTTACAATTAACTCTCTTCAGCGATTACCATCAATGTACTATAATCATAATATTAATTAATATAATCTATGAAATTTTGAAAGTAACTTCAATCAGATATCAGGATTTTTAAGTTAATGTGGTGTATATGTAAGGCTGTGCATATTTAGTATTATTTTAATTCGAAAAATAAATAAATAACTTAAATAAATCAGAGAACTCCTTGAGATTAGAATAAAATTTAACATATTTATTAACAAATAACAATTTAACCGGATTTCAGGTAACAAGAAAAAAATTATTATATGTGTTTACATACATTTCTACTATTTATGACATCAAATTAAATAATACTGCCCATATCCCATAAAAGATATATATATATATCATAACACAAGCACATTTTAATAATTTAGTAAATACAATTGTATAATTTTTTTTAAAAACAAAATTATAATCATACTACTAACTAAATTTCATTTTAACAATATATATATATCAATGATGATTTAGATTATACAATCCTTGCGAGGAAATTCCAAATTATAAATACCCTTTTTGTATATGGTCATGATTATCAAATAAAGACCTTTCATTCAAGGATGTGAAGCATACATACAAGAATAATAAACAAATATTATCAAGTTATTTGAGTTAGTAATAAACAAAATTCTGTTCTGTCATGAATAAGTTCAATATAAAGAATAATAAAATCTTATCTTCACATAAATTTGTTTTAAATTTACCCCAGTCAACTCGCTTTTAAGAAGAGAAAAAAAGATCTAAATTTTAGTAAATAAAAAAAACATGAGTAAATCAATGATCTTTCCATTCCTTTTCATCTAATAATTTTCTTGAATGAAGTATTGCAATGTAAACAGGTCTTGGAAGCAAAGGAAATAAATTTTAGATATCAAAAGCATATAGCATACAAATATTATAACATGTATTAAGTTTGATGGAATTGTCCTATTCATTTTCATGATGAGATTCAGAATGTTCCTTAATGATAAAGTTATATGTTCTTCACCATCAACCATTGAAGAGGCAATCAGAATATTCTGTTGTTTAGAATCCTTCCTATTGTGTGAAGTTGACATATTCTTCTTCAGGTTATTTCACTACCAAATGAAATTTCATTGGGAATTATATAGATGCAATACACATATACTTTAGGCATTTAGTAGGAATATAAAATTACATTGATTTCAGTTAAAACAATAGCAACTCATCCTATGACAAGTGGTGTTTACCCACAATGCATTCTTATTTTTTTATCTTCTTAAAATATTTAATTTAATATATGAATGTTTTTTGACTAAATTTGCCTTCTTAGAATACTAGTTTAGAATGATTTTACGAGTTTCTTTTATTAATAAATGAAAAACAGATATAATTTCATTCTGAAATTATGATTAATATTAATTAAGAGTAATTTATTTACTCTTTTTATTGAGTGACATTAAAGTTCTTTATAATGAAAATTTTATATCAATAAGAAAGTTCGTTCAAACTACTGATCCATCTTTTAGTATGTTCTGATTTCGAACACAGCAAAATCATTAAGCATAGTATCTAGTACATTGGCAAAAGTTAAGATTAATTTTTAAATTATTTTATCCAGTTTTTATAGTAGAATTGACTTCTGGTAGCATGTATTGAATATACTATATGCTTATCACGATTTTATATTCTATTATTAATTATTATGATCAATAATTGGATTCTAAAAATTCATTTCCTTTGTGTTTAGTTGCTAGGATGTGATATTGACCTAAGGTTGTTTTCATGTTTACACCCTGGTTAGTAAAAATAATTAGTTTAAATAATTATTTTATATAAATGAATAAAAAAATAATCATATTAATGTTTTAATTTTATTAAAACAAGTATTTATTTAATATACATATAGTATAAAAATATGATGTATTTATTAATCATGTATACGTATGTCATATGTATGTCAAAAGTTTATGTATAATCACAATCTATATGTGAGAAGTTTACGTACTCTCACAATATATATATATTACTATTGACAATTATCTATCTTCTAAGTTTAGTGCACCAAACCATACATGGGTTAAATATATATTATATTACTATTGACAATTATCTATCTTCTAACCCTAATGCACCAAACTATATAGGGCTTGATATATATATATATATTACTATTGACAATTATTTATCTTCTATGTCTACTGGACCAAACCATGCAGAGCTAGGATATATATATATATTACTATTGACAATTATCTATTTTCTAAGTCCCGAGCAGACCCATATCTATAATTCTCTCTTTATATTGGATTATTTCCATCATCTAATTAATATATGTACTGAATGTCTTTAGAAAAAATTAACTTTATTTAAATATTCCAAATACATTCAACTGTTAATAATAGCACATCAAACAGGTTAGTATATGCACAACATTTCGAGAGGTATTAGTCTCCCCTCTTCTTCAGGTATTGCTGGCCTGGGTCCTTAGATCCTTGAGTTTTGAATTTTAAGGTAATGCTCTAACCAACTGAGCCATCATGCCAAAGGCAACAGATTGTAGTAATTTCATATACTTATCTATGAGATTCCTCCTGATTTCTCCACTTTTTCTTAAGAGCAAAGTTGATTAGTGGTTTCCATACATTATGTATAGTCATACTGGGTTTGGCCTATGGGATCTTTTGCCATTGTCATGTGAGCAGCTTCTTTAAATTTTCTTCTTTGTACCTTTTCTTCTCTATCCAATATTTTTGTATTTTCTCAATTGAACATATGTTCATTGGCACATACATGTTGTATTACCTTAGACACATCTGTTTTCTCTCTTCTAATCATCAGTTTGTGTTCTTGCAAGCGCTTTTCAATGGGAAGACTGGTCTAACCAATATATATGTTCTTCCACATTCACATGGAATATTTAAATAAAGTTATTTTTTTTTAAAGACATTCAATACATATATTAATTAGATGATGGAAATAGTCCAATATAAAAATACAACTAGAACACCATCATCACAAACCTTCAGGAAAACCATACCTACAACGTTTAATAATTTAATAACTGTGAAGTCAACTCTGTTACAGAATTTATTTATACGACCGGAAAACAGAGGATATAAATCAATTAAATATTAATTTTTATTTATTGAGAATGTATCTTCAAGAATTTTATATTAAAAAAAAAAAGAATTTATAAATTTTTAACTTTAAATATACATATAATTTCCACTATCTTAATACTAGTTTATTTCAATAATTTACAAAATAAGTCTGATCTATCTTTTTTCAACGTGAATAATTTATCATTAAGAAAATGACAGTTTTTTTTAAAAAAAAAAACAACAAAATTTAAACAATATTGAAAAAGTGCTAATAGTTGTCAGATAGTCAAAATGTTTTCATAATTTAATATCTTAGCATTTTAAAAAAATGGAATTCTTACTTCGAGGAAGGATGGGGGTCACATAAAATAGTTGTTCAGAAATCACATGATATTCGAACATTTAAAGCAGGGGCAATTCAATCTTTTTTGCTTACCGCCCACATCGACATATTTTGGAGAGATTACAATATGCCTACTACCCACCTAACATAAAAATTGATATTCTTACAGAACATAATTTTATTCAAGAATATTATTAAAAAGTAACAACGGAATAAGATATAGGAATTAACCAATACAAATACAAATACGATCAATCGTACTTACAGACATAAAAATAAAATGTAATACTGAACTAATGCAAGAACAGAACTCATGATTATGTATATATTATGATAAATATAATAACACGAACATAAGATAACTGCATATTTATTTATTTACTAATATATACATATATAAACACGAAAAACAAACGTTTATTAGAAATTACGTTTAATGAGAGCCTTGTGCTTGATATTGGTTAACTAAATAGTTTATGTTTGATTTTAGTTTTGTAAAAAATAACCAATGGTTTCCCCTTTCTTATACATCCAAGGGGTTTCTCTCTTTGGTCAAAAGTTTGTTCACAAGACTGAATCCTGCTTTCACCAAATATGAAGTTGGAAAGGCTATCAGGAATAAAAATATTTTATTCCATAAAAGATGGGTACAGCTCCAGAACTTTTTATTTTGCCACAGTTGTACGGTATTCTCCTTCATTAAAGTTTATTTTAATTTCAGTGTCATATTTTAGTTGTAAAAACTCTTCTTACAATCTAATTTCAACTTGTTATATTCACATTAAATGAGGATTCCATCCACATATCTACTTCCAGGTTGATAATATCTTGAAAACGGGTTTCAAAGTCAAGTTTGAGCATATGAAGATGACTAGTATATGTTTCCAAGTCATTCATTATAAGATCAACTTTGGTCGACAACTTACGTAACTGATTTAATTTCTTATTCATCATATCTTGTCTTCCGTAAGAGTCATAATTTTTTCTTAGACCTGTAAATTAACTTCATTTGATTTAGTAAATATATCAGCTAAAAAAATCACCGTGTTTTTTTCGGCTTTATTCTTTGCCTTTTCAAAAACCTAAGATTCCAAATTTCCAAAACAAGCCGCTATCAAATAACCGCCATTTGTGAAAATAATCGCTTGTTTGTCAATTCTACAAAATTGCTCTGTCTTTTTTCCCCAGTTTTTTTATTATGGTATATGATAATTATTAAAGATAAATATAAACGGGATTGGCTTTGCAGAAAGTGTTGCCTGTCAATAGCGCAATGGATGCATAATACATTGGAAATTCTTCTTCAAATGTGTTAAGCTTCTGGTTGTGACCAACCTTGGTGGCGCTCTCTGTTGCTCGAGCCACTATTTTGGTAATGTTGCTTGTTTTTCAAAATAGGGTTGAATTGTAATATAAATGGATATACCTTTTGTATCTGTAATAAGGTTACTAGCAAACATTATTTCTTTTTGCAGCAAATTATTTTCATCAAAATAACAAACATATACCAGTAAAAGAGCATTATCATGAAGAACTGTTGACTCATATACTTGCAGAAAAATAATTTTGCTTCAGCATAGAAACGTGCTTTTACATCAACAGTCATTTCATTGATTCACTGTCTAATTGTGTCATTACTAATCCAAAATTTTCTGAATATTGACTGGTCCTGTGCTCTGTTTTAGTAACTTTTCTCTAGTAGTATGGCTACCCATTTTTAGCAATAAGTTCGGTTCTGATACTTGCTTGGTCTCCTTTGTTTTCTTGGCCTTCTCAAATGTTGAAGTTATTGTATTATATTAGGTAAACTGTGCTAAATATTTTTACAATTTTCTACAGATTTTTCACTTTTATCTTTGTGTTATGAAAAATGTTCTTGCAATAAAGATGGTTTCATTACTTTGCTAGAAAATGATTTTTGACTCAATAACCATACTGACATGATTTCATTTACTGGTGATTCAATGAAACTATATATCAAATATTCAGTTGAATATAAATGAGTACACTTTTTCTTAGCAGACATAACGAAAACTTAGGTACACTTGGAAAATGTGCATAATTTTAACCCAAAATTATTCTGCAAACGAGCAGTCAACTGAACTGACAGAATTCTCACACACCTTATTGTGTCACCATTTACCAGATTTTTACATTATGTGTGGCTCCATTTACCAGATTTCTATGTTTTGCATTTTCAGAATTTCATGTTGAATGTGTGACATTACAACACACATTGAATACAAAATTCTAAATATTGACAATACATTCAAAATATACCAATTGAATAAAAAATTATAAAACAGGGTCATAAATTAAATATGTAGTTTTTAAAACATTAAATGAAAGAAATTAGTTACCACCCACTAAAAATTGTAAAATGCCCATTGGTGGGTGCCACTGATCATGCTGAAGACCCAATTTAAAGTATCACAAAGAATCCAGAAATGTTTAGCTCATATATCTTATCCTTCTAGCACTGTGTCAAACCACATAGGTTCTTAAAACAAATTATAATAAAGAGATCTATTCCAATGAATTATTAAATGATTAGATGGATGCAGTAAAATATTTCCAGGATGAATTTACTTATGTTTTAAGAGAATTTTGCTTTAATATAACTTTAAGAGACTTTACAATTAAATTAAAATCGAAAAATTAGGAATTACATGCATTTAAAAATACTTCAAAGCGCCAGAACAAAAGAATGAAGGCAAGATAGAAAAAAGTGGCAGATAGAAGTATCAATATAGTCAAATATTTCACCATACATTAATATGTTTAATGAAAGTATTTTTGTGATAAATTAAAATGCTTAAACTTAGAAAGTAATTTGCTTATTTGCTTCAGTTTTGTCCACAACATATCTGATTAGTAAAAGTCTTTCGATTATCTGTTCTTTCCAATTTTCAAATGTTTGTTAGTGAAGAAAGATTTTATCAGTTTCCGCCAAAACCATGTTTTTTCTATTGTTGGAAATTTACTCTTTGCATTATCTGAAATATTTTGAAAGTTATCTGATATTAGTGTGCTTTTTTATAGGTTGTATTTTATTATATTGGGATACAGGTACTTTTTTACAGTTTGTAAATTATTAAGCAAGTTCAAAATTTAATTTATAGTTTAGTAACAATAGGGCTCCTTCCCCTTCTGCTTTTATATTAAAAATTTATTCCACCTTTTCTCTCTTCCCATCAGTTAAAATAAATGTTCGTCATATTTTTTTTTAGAATCCACTTTTAGAGAAATTTTTTTTATGGGTTGTTTTTTATGATTCTCTAGTGTATTAATTGTTTCTTTCTATTTCGGAACATATAAAATAAAAGATAAAAAAAAAAATATTAAGGTTTTATTTATATAAATGCTTAAAGAAAAAAAAAAAATTATAGTTTCAGAAATAAATTTAGAAATAACCTTGCAATTAACTCACTTTAAAACCAAACTCCAACTAGCCCTTATCACTCTAAAATCCCTATTTATGCATCATCCATCCCCGCTCAGTGCTCCCTGGAGCGCCCAATCTAGGTCTATGCCCCCCTTCCTCTACACAAACTACAGTAAAATGAAAACACAATATTATCAATCACTATTATTGTCGAGTCGAACCAGTTCATATCATTTTGGTTCTTGTCTTTACCACCATCCTATTAGTAGTACCTTTATAGTTTGGGCAAGCTGTGGTAGTGTTTTTTGTGATAGTGTGATGTTGTTAAAGAACAAAACACAAAAGATGTTCGCATATTACTTGTTAAAATTTGTGTTTTCTCTTGATTGGGAGGGTTCTTAGTCCTAAGATCAGGTCACTTAGTCCAAGATCAGCCTCCGTTCACTATGAAAGCACAAGTAAAACTCGGGATATGGGAGTAGAAATGCAACTCCTGCCTTTTACTCATTTCCGCTTTTGGGGCCCATCCCAGTTCCAGAATCGGCTACCACTAAACATTACTTCAGATTCAACGAAGATCTAAGTGGATTACAAATCAACATTATTATCAGTGGTATGGAAAATTATGCAAACATTTAAAATTGCATTAGAAATACTTTTATCTACATCAGAATTTATTTCTATCAAAATCAAGTTATTAAAAAAAACAAAATTATTTTATTCAATTAAAGATTCCAAAATTGTTTTTTTTTTCGACAAATTATTTATCTCTTTGTATTAAAAGTGGATATACCTCATCTTGATAAAATAAGAATTTGTTCAATTCGAATTCAGTTCTGATAGACTAAAGGGAAGAGGAGTACATAACAATAGTCAAAATCTCAATCTACTTTTCTTCCGATTAGCCATCTTATTCAGGTAAAAGTTTTATGTTATATATTTCATCCCATCAAATTTGAAATAACCTGGATTAATAAACTTTTATAGCTACTAAATTTTTTCAGTTGCAGAACTGTCTACGCAGAATATAATGAATGTTACGAACTGCTACTTTTATGAGAGTTACAGCTCTCTTCGTCTTTCCAAACTTTAATTGAACCTAGACAGTACAAATATGTTTATTACTCCCAATTACAATCAATGCTTGTAATAAAATAATTAACGCAACTAAATACCCCACCCTCCCAATAATACTTAATTTTCCCTTTTATGCAATGAATATTCACAGTATAACCTCAAATTGAATTTAAGTGTGCTACCCATAGCACATTTCATTCGATTTAGGAGATTTTACCTAAATGTTGATCCAATGGGTGCTTTATATCACCAGGAAGAATATCACCAGGAAGAAGAAACACAAAAACATTTGATACATCACTGTAGAGGCTTAGAGAAAGTCAGACAACTGCTGTTGAATAATTATAGGAAAAGTCAAACCACAATAGAAAAAATGCTAAAAGCATTCAATGAAAACAAAATACCAATAATTCGTGCAGCTACTTTCAGTATATATGTCTTATGGTGTACCAGATGGGCTTTCACTTTAGGAAACAATCCTAGAAGATATCCTAACACATATCATAACAAACTAGAAAAACTCAAGGAAAGGAACAATCTTCTTGCACCACCGGACATTTTTGCTACTACTTGGTCTCTTTTTAAAATAAGAGCAGCATTATAATGGATAGACCAAATACAACCTTAGGAAAACGGAAAGCCGAAATGAACCCACAATAAGAACTGAAATATCTAAAACTGTAGACAAAATTCTCTAATGGTTAAGGAAAAGAAAAGGTTTTTTTCTGTATTTCAAGATGTATCCGAGTTTATTATGTTTGATACAATGTATTATCTGATATAATGTAACCAATTTTTGCCTAATAAAGTTTGCTTTAAAACGTAAATTAACTTTTCTGTAATTAAAAATCTCGCCAAACTTTATGAAATAGTATTATTTGATATACTGTATTGCATTGTGTGTGTTTTTTTTAGAAAACTTCTCATTTAACACAAACGTTGTAACATATTCCGTGTAAAACTTAATAAATGTTTCCCTAATAATCTGATCTTTGTCATCAAGTGCAAAACTTAACTTAGATCAGTAGTTGATTACATTTCATTACTTTGGATCACTCTTTCTATATCAAATATTTTGCATCTTGTTTGCACATTATATGAACAAATCAAGGACGTAAAATAATAACTACGACAAAATTTATATATAACGTGAAAAATGATAATAGAATACATTAATATGCATATAAATATTATATTTAATAAATCACTAAACGTCACACAATCCTCATTCTTTATGCGTATACAAGCTGATGTTGTAGATGCAAAACTTTTCATACAGTAGTGCTACTAGCATTGCTTCTGCATCCATTGATTACTCTGGCTTGCACTAAACGGTAACACTGCATGGAGAGTTTAACCTCTGTGTTACTTTCTTCTTATAATATAAACTCAATTATAAAATCATAGCACAAATGATTAAAAAAAATAATATACAAAAGTTATGTTCTCATAAATCGAACATTTAACTACGATCTATAATAATAATTGTCAAGCGTTGGTGGCCTAGTGGTTAGCATAGCTGCCTTCCAAGCAGCTGGCCCGAGTTCGCTTCCCAGTCAACGCTTTGATATATGGGGGAAAAAACACCATAACAATTAGATCAATGGCTTCCTGATCATTTGTGTCTGCACAACATCTCTAAATCTGGTTTTCTTGAACTGTCAAGTTTGAACTGATTTCTTAATGGATTTAAAATATAAATTCATTTAGGAAAATATTTGTTCACAGATGTAAAAACTAAAAATAATTAGAATAGAAATTGCTATTATTTTTATTCATTTATTATTAAAACGTAAACCAGCACTATAAAAATACATTTATACTAAATATTAATAGATAAAATGAACCACCAAGTAAAATATGAATCCACTGATATATTATTTTTGTAAATTTACCAATTCAATTAAAAGAAACTATACTTTTCTGGAAAATAATTAGTGATTCATCTCAAATGCATTCATGTGTCACTAAGTGACTTACATATTGTCAATTAGTGACTTGAATTAAACCTCTGTTGCATTTACATAATTAATATTTAAAATCTAGTATTTCTTCCACCACTGCAGGTTAATTTAAGAATTTTCAATGTCTTGATACTTATTCCAAATCATATCTTTGTTTGTTTATTCACAACGATTGTTTCTGAGTAACTAAGAATTTTGGTGGAATCAAAAAATAGACAATATTATTTTACTACATATAATGTATCAGAAGTATTCTGTTTTAATCACATGTATGCCTGAAATTTAGATAATTATATGCGTAAATGCACTAAAATGCAGGCAATGGTGAAGCTAAGTATTTTAATATTAATTGGCTAAGATCTTTCGAGAAGTTTTATCTTTTCATAATCATAGAATGCCATAACTCTAAATGTAAAACCAAAGCAGCATGGCTTATACTACAACACCCATGCTATAAACCAGAAGCATGCTTATCTCTCTCCAAAAAGTCAATTTTCTAATCTATTTTGCATATATTTAAATATTTGTCGCATATATTTTCTTTTGTACTCATACAACCTATCTGCTATGATTAGGAAAAAATAAAACTTCTCGAAAGTTCCCAGCCAATTAATATTAAAGTTTGTACTTAGCTGCATTTTAATGCATTTAGATATATTACTTGTTTACTTGGGATGATTACATTTTTCTTATTCTTATATAATTATGTACTTTTGTTTTAGTCTGTTATTACTCGAGTGCTATTTTTCCCATTGGATATTTGAGAAATGAAAGATTGCAATTGCTTATCTTTATTTATAACTTCATATTTATTATTTGAATATAACTCTACTAGTAGAGTTGTTCATATTTTGTTTCAAAGTTTCAGTATTCAATCACAAATACATTGTAAATTTTAATGTGATCAGATAAAAGAAGTCAATTATGCTGCCTTTTTTCATATAAAATATATGTAAATGAGGCATTTATTTTATATAGCGCTATGTTTATAAATTGTAATAAAGATCAGCCTTTCAAGATAACATACATGCGCTTTTTATGAATATTAATACTAATAAATGAATACTTTCACTTCCAACACAAGATAGTCTTTTCAAAAGAATAGAATGAATCCATCTATTCTTTCAACCCAAAGGCTTATATATGGGCAAATCTTAACTACTGGAAATGAAAGCATGAGGATAAACCACTCACTTTAAATTACTTTTTACTATGTCTGAATAAATGATGCCCACGAAATTATCTAGCATTTACGAAACATCATTCTTAAATGAAACTAAACATATGTAAATGAGGCATTTATTTTATATAGCACTATGTTTATAAATTGTAATAAACTAAAGATCAGCCTTTCAAGCTAACATACATGCACTTTTTGTGAATATTAATACTAATAAATAAATACTTTCACTTCCAACACAAGATAAAGTCTTTTCGAAAGAATAGAATGAATCTATCTATTTTTTCAACCCAAATGCTTATATATGGGCAAATCTTAAATACTGGAAATGAAAGCATGAGGATAAACCACTCACTTTAAATTACTTTTTACTATGCCCATATATAAGCATTTGGGTTGAAAGAATAGATGGATTCATTCTATTCTTTCAAAAAGACTTTATCTTGTGTTGGAAGTGGAAGTATTCATTTATTAGTATTAATATTCATAAAAAGCACATGTACATTAGCTTGAAAGGCTGATCTTTAGTTTATTACATATATAACAAAAAATATCATATATATAACAGCTATATAAATATATATTAATAATTATAAAATATCCTTTTCAGCATATAATTTTATGCCTTTATCAGATTTTGAACATCTATTTTAAATGCTAATATTTAAAATAGATGCTCAACATTTGATAAGAACATAAAGTCAGATACTGAAAAAAGCTTTTCATGTGTAATTATCAATATATATTTTATATAGCTGTTATATATATTTTTATAGTAAATTTTTTATATTAATATTTTAAACATATTATTTTCTTTGCTACAGCAGATGAATTTTCTAATTATGAAGGGTTCAAATTGTGCGACCAACACTTGTGAAAAAATCGGTATTTTTACAATGTTGACATATATGTTGATAACATAAAGAATAATCTCTAATCTAATAAATGACTAATAAAAATTATTAATATATTTCCATCAAGTGGTTTGTATCAAAGTTGTGAGGGCAGTAAGTTTGATACTTATCAATTACACTGTAGTAATTCCTATCTATAAATACTGAGTAGTGATATGTATAAGAGATTGTGATCTGGGCCAACTGTTGAGTGCTGATTCAGCATGTAATGTGCTTCTTAGGGATCGTACATTTTTTTCACATTTTTGGTCAAGTTTATGATTACACCTCTCCACAGGGTGTTAAAAGCTTATAGAAACCAGTCTTTACCATATGTGAGAGTGGTGTAGTGAAAACAATACTATGGGAATATTATTCATTAAATGGATAATCTTGTCTGATGTTTTTCTCCACACACAGCATTAATGATGAGTGAATAACATGACTATATTGTTTCTCCACTCCAACAGTTATAGAGTTGGAATGAAATGCAAAATGAATCCCGTTAAAAAAAAAAAATTAAAAAAAAAAAAATGCTTTTATTCACATTTATACACTAAAAGTAAAAATAGTTTTAATGTTTTTTTTTAGCTTTTACAAATAAAAATGTGAGGTAATCATATTTAATTCACTAATCAGATTCTCAATGAGTTATTTAATTAAATCTGCAATTAACACCCACTTTCTTATATCAATGCTAATTTGGCTGTCAATCTGATAAATATATTGACATTGGCATAAGAAAGTGGGCATTAGTCACAAGTTGTAAAAAGATTGTTTCTGTACCTGACTTGTAAATGTCTCAATACAACTGCTCACAATTTACATGAAGAATTTTTTTCACACTTGTTCAGGATTTTTGCATTCTATTTTTCATTTGCCCTCATCTTTTATCTGTTGATGCTTCAAAGCAATGCAATTTTTAATTATAGATATTCTTAACAACATTCCTTCCCACCACACATAGAAAAACTCTGTAAAAGACATATGACATTTTGTGCTGAATCATCATTCATCAGTTTAATGCATCTTGGGTGTCATTTGTCTTTTACAGTGCCTTTATACATGTGTTTTAAAAATGTGTGGTGGCATGGAGGTTATTAAGATATTCTGCAAAGCTTGTTAAGAGCTTATTTGTGAGCTCTATATATACATTTGTAATACAAGCTTGTTAAATTAGGTCATGTGACATCAGATTTGATTTATTTTTTGCTATTAAGGCTTTGGTAATTTTATATTGCTAAAGCTATTAATATATGGTGTAGTTGAACTTAGTTCAGTTCCACATGGCTATTTAAGTTAGATAGCTGGATTGGAAGATATATGGATGTCTGAAAATTTCAGATTTTCTACTTAATAGTTATCCATTAGATAAAGTACTGGGTTTGACCTGGTATTTTAAATCTAATGCTTGAATATCCCACCGATGAAGCCAGTAGCAGAAACCGGTCTGAGATTGGGGATATACTGCAAAGCTTGTTAAGAGCTTATTTGCAAGTTCTCTATATAATAATAGTGTACATGGAAAAAAAGAAATGAAATTGAATTATTCTGTATGTGTTTAAATAAACAAATGAATATATTCATCTTTAGCTGAGGTTTAAAGTTTATCTTTAGTTTAATAAATAATTAGTGATAATCGTTACTGTATTGATCTAGGGTGGGTCATATCAAAGTTATTGGTGGGGTAAATTTGACACCTGTAAATCAAAAATGTAATAATTTACTACTGATTAATACTGAACATATAATATAGATATATGTGAGGGATGGTGACATGGGCCAACCAATGAGTCTGGTTCAGTATGAAAAACATAGTAGTTATCTTTTACCGTGTCTTTATTCACGTCTTTTGAGAATGTGTGGTGGTGGGGAGGTCATTAAGAATATCTATAACACATATACATGGAAAAAGAGAAATGAAATTGAATCACTCGGTGTATGTTTAAATAAAAAACAGATATATTAATCTTTAACTGAGATTTAAAGTTTATATCTGTGCTAGAGAAAATTTCTAATCTAATGGATGATTAGTCATAATCATTATTGTATTTATTTAGAATGGATCATGTCAAAGTTGTGGGCAGGGTAAGTTTAACACTCATAAACCAAAATGTAATAATTTATAATTTTTGGGTATAATGGCAGCAATTATTTTTGTATTTAATTAAATAGTATATTGCTTCAGGGTTTACAATAAATTTGAGATATCAGAGTTGACAGAGCTAGGATCCCGGTCTTGGATTTTGAGTTCCAGAATCTGCCATTCTACCATTACGACAAACTAAGAAGAGCAATTATTAATTACTGGAAGTTAATAAGAAGTTTGCCCTGTGCAGTGTGGCACATTTGGTAGAGCATCTGAGTGGAATCTGGAGGTCTGAGGATCAATTCTTGCATTTGCAGTTCTGACACTCAAATTTCTTATGAACTCCCGAACAATAAAGCCATTAGCCTTTCTTTTCTTTAATAAGACATTTCAGGTACCAGAAATGACAAAGCTAGAATATGAATCACGGATCTTAATTTCCAGAGTCTATTACCACAGTGAAGCATGCTGGGAACTCTGAAAGTACAAGTAATTGAATGGTTTATCATTTCAGGAATTCATAAGAAGTTTAAACATCAGAAGTCACAGAGCTGGACTGCAATCCACCGACCTTGAACTTCAGGATCTGCCACTGTATCACTGCAACTGCTGGGAACTCTGAAAGAACATAATAATTGGTTTATTATTCAGGAATTTATAAGAAGTTCAAGAAGTATTGGAATGATAGAGTTGGGTTGTAATTCATGAACTAATGTCCGCTGCTCTATCTCTACACCAAATGACATAGGGCTTATTTACATTTATACTATCTGGTTCCACTTCTTTTATATATCTTTATTGCCAAAATATTAACTAAATATTAATTTCAATAATTAATGTGCTATATAAAGCATCATAACGTATTCTGATCACAATATTGTTGCATTCCAGTTTTCATAGGTCTGCATTAACTCATGAAATTAATTTTTGAACATTACATTTTTACATCCATAAATGAGATTCTTCATATAATACATTCATATGTATAAGCTTAATTACTACAACTTGCCAGACACAATGTGGCAAATGCCTTGTTATCTAATTAGTAACATGCATAGACTGATGAGACTACTACTGCCCCTAACTATAACTGAAGGAATGGAACCAGCAGACTTAATAGGGAAATAAGAACCTGTTTCGATTACCACTATAATATGTGATGGTACTATAATCCTGTTTATGTCAGACATGTGTGTCAACATTAACCAGATCTTTTTTCAGATCATTTTTCCTTTGTGAATAAAATTTTGTCCAAAAAAACTTTTATCATAGAAGAAAATTTGGGTATTTGATTTTCACATTATTTACATATATTTTAAATAGATTGATCAATCACTTTAAGGACAAAATCAAGAAAGCAGAACTGCCACAAATTGTTAATGTTTTTAATGCGAGGGCCCAGGGTGTTCCACTATATATTATGGTGAATCCTGAACTAATATGACTATAATAGGGTGGAAGAAATGTTTATATAAGAAAGCCAAAGAAAAATTCAACACATGCACCTGTATTTTTAGACCACATAAAAGAGCAAGGATATTGCTTTGACACAAAAGTCAAATTGGTCTGCATAGAATGAAACAATCAGAAAAGTGAAATAACCCTCAAATATCACATGATCACCATTCTTTAGGCATACACAATGTTTTTCACAGAGGCAAAACTCTCCATATAGTAGCATCACTCAGTGCAAACCAGAGTAATCAATGGATGCTAGAAACTAGTCTGGGGATATTGGATGAGTAGGCACTAGATAGGGATTTTATGCACTTCCTGCATCCATTGATTACTCTGGTTTGCACTGAGTGGCGCTACTGTATGGAGAGTTTTCCCTCTTTGAAAAAGTGAAATAAAAGAGGCATGGTATATTACTAATAGCAACAACATCTTTAACAAATGATCAAATAATGTTCAATTATCTAATTATTGGAATACATAAATTAAATCATTTTCAAATATTATTAACAGATGTTATAAGGCAATCTTTGGAGTTTAATAAGACCAACTATGATTATTGTGCTTGACACTGAAAATGCATTAAGCTAAATAAAAGTGGGAATGTTTTTTAAATTTAGGCATTGAATATCTTGTAAAGCATATCTTTGTATGTATGCTCAAACTTTATTATATATATATATTAAATTCCATTATTGTACTTGGAAATAAAGAATTTATTGATGATATGTATGACTTCTATAAAACCACTTCACTACCTAATATTAAGAGAACTTTTTTGTATGGTCACTGCTAAAGAAAAAAGCAATCCTTAAGGAATTATATCAGTGGAAATAAAAGAATGGAGGAGGGAAAAACATCCTTAAGGAATTATATCAGTGGAAATAAAAGAATGGAGGGGGGGGGTAGATTAAAAATACTATACATATTTGCATATATATTTTTAATGCTGAATGTAAATTATAACTGGTGAATATTTTACATATATTTTTTCATGAGTTTTCTTTTCCTGTGATTTCATGGTAATTCTAATTAAATAATAATGTAGAACAATGCTAGAAGCACGAACTTGAAACGTAGAGGTTTCAGGATTGAAGCACAACCTATTCTGGTATTTAGATATCATACAAATTCCTAAACAATGAACTATAGCATCATGTAATATTTAAAGATTCTGCTGTTGACTAATGTTAGAAGTGCATGAGGGGTTTCTGTCTGCATATCAATTAACATATCTGATCACTTAATATATTACATATCAAGAATTCTCATGCAGGCAATAAATGATGTTTTCCATCTAGTTTTTTTTTTAAAGATGGAATTTGTGAAAAATGTATGGTGGATGAAAAGTATGTTTGGGCTTCTAATGCATGATAATGCTATCATTGTAGTTCCACCATTGACAATTCCAGTGCTTAAAATTCTTCCGAACTCCAGAACAAAAAAATCATTCAATTATTAATACACAAAAAATGGGCCTAAATTTATTTTTAAAATACAAGTAATTATATGGTTAATTACTTGGAAGATCATAAATGAAGTACAAGTACCTGAAGGAGAATTCCATTAAAAAATCAAAATTGACCATTTTTTTTAAAAAACTTTTGGCGGTTGGATATGAATTCATATACCTTCAGTTCATCATTACACTAAACTGCGATTTTTCAAAAGTGAAAACTAGTGCATATGTCCACAGAATGATTCTAAATCATCTCAAAACTTTTATTCTCAAATATTATTTATTACAAACTATTGATTTTATTATCATCTTTAGTAAATACCTGCAAATGAGTATAAAAAACAATATAAATAATAAACCATTAAAGATGAGTTTTGCAATAAATATATAAATTAGTTCGTTAAACATAAAAAAAAAAAAAAAAAGCCATTCAAAAATGAATATGGTCACTTCCATTCCAAAAAAAAAGAAGGAAAGAAATGAGAGAGAGGAGAAGAAAGAAAACTATTCCAGATAGGGGTTTTGCAATGATTGTAAATATCAACCTGTGAATCACAAATACATCCACATATAGAATATGCTGATCCACTTTTCTGTTTATATGATATTTTATGTTGTCTTTTAGTTTCATTAGCATAAAATGTTTCTTTCTGAAATACTTCAATACCATGTCTAATTGTAATTCTTCAGTGTATTCTATTCTCTGCCATATCCTACAAATAGAAACAATTGACATTGCACTATGTCAGAGATAATCCTTAGAATGGATATGGAGTCTACCACTTTTAAAAAAAACCCATGTTCAAGTTCACCATAAAAGACTCTTTTAGAAAGTCTTATGCTGTTCATTCATTTTACAAGTCCAATCCAATAAATATGTGATTTTACAATAGTGGACTCATCAGTATCATATCCAACAAGCCAAAGACCATATTTGTTTGTTCAATCTTACCATTGTATTTTTAAAAATTTTGGAGAGCATCCTTAAATGAACCCTTTCTATTGCCTTTGACAGGGTGCAAGTTTTTCTGCAGCGCACTTAACTTTCCCAAGGCTTCAACACTTTGTCTAATTGTAGATGTCAATTACATTTCTATTTTCAATATTACCAAAGCAATCAATACTAGATTCATTCAAATTGACATAATTCAATTAATATCCCTAAATGACTATAATAATTTCCTAAGAGATGAATAGTAAAATGTAGGATTAAGTAAAAGACCACAGATCTTACAATCATGTTCTTTTTATAATTATAAAAAAAAAATTAGATCACACACACAAAAAAAACTTATAAAAGATTAGTGATGTTCTTATAGGTTATCAGCATTATCATATGTATATAAACACATAATAACTCCTCTAATCTCCATTCTCATTCTGCTCTTCAATTTTCTGATTGATTTTTCTTCTTAAAATTATCTATCAATTTTTTCTTCATCCTATAACCCTTTAAAACATTTTCCATAATTTGAAGAATATATCCAATCCTTCTCTTAAAATTATCTTTTTTTGTTCTTGTATACTCTTTGACATTCTTCTTTAATATATCTCTCATTACTTTTTAAAGAGTACAATCCCCTTCAATGCAATTCCTCTTCTTAATAACTTCATTATGGTGTCTTTTTTCACCCTTTTTTAAGGTTTCAATATTTTTAATCCTATCGCTCAACTAAACGTAAAAATAATAATATATACCTAAACTTGATAAACAGTTCTCTTTTCGTGTCAATAAATGTAGGCTTCATTAGGTGTTATTTTCAAGGCATAAAATTTTAATATTACATATTATTATTTTTATTTTGAATTATCCACAAGGTTCACTTTCGTATCCCAAATGCTTCTGCAGATGCAAATTTTAATTTCTATTCTGCCCTGCAAGGTTTGACCCAGTGATAGTGCAACGGATTGGAGCTTAAGGTCCACAGATTACCCCAGCTGTCACTTGGTGTGCAATCTTTTAAACTATTGAGGAACAAAGACCTGAAATCAATCTATTAAGAAAAACTTGTAAATCGTATATATTTTTTATTCTAGAACTAAGAACAAAATTCCTTATGAAAAAACTAAAGACCAATAAAAATAGATAGAGACAGATCTTGCGAAATGAAGAATTGTGAAATACCAAGATATTATATGATAGGATAAAATGAAGGGATGTTTTGGTTGTATCTACGATCTAACAAGAATCAAATTGCTAATCAAGTGCACTAAATTTTTCAAGTAGTTATATATAACTATAGGGGCAATTCCATCAGAATTTCTCTTGATGGAGTTGAAAAAGATCATCCGGTAATATTAATGAATGCATTGTATATATAATTAAAAAAAAAAAAACATTCCAAATTTGAATTTTACTTAATTAATTTGCTAAATTGTTTTTTATTTATTTCTAAAACAAATATTCTATTAATTAATTTGTTATTAAAGATGACATTTACTTTTTTTTCTTCTAATGTCTAAATTTCTCTTTTTACAAAAAACAAAAAAAAACAAGAAAGAAAAAAAACAAAATTAAAAACAAAAAAGCTTTTAATGTGAAATAACTGATCGGAATGAATTTTAAAAGCAAGAGTGATATTGGTTGTCAATTTTATTAATATGGTTTTTAAAAATATCTAAAAGGTTATAAAAGTAATTGCTCAAAGTACTTATATATATAAGCAACAATTAGTTCTTCAAGAAATATCACTAAATCATAAATAAAACAATTTAATAAAATTTAAATGAGTCAGTTTTTAGATGACATTTAAAGTAGCATTTCTCATTAGATAGATAGAGACAACAATACACACGCGCGCACGCAATTTATACAAACTACGTCAAAAGTGTAGAGGAGCTCACATAGGAGAAACAATTGCAAAAATCATTACCCAAAATTAGTATTTCATTTGTTAATATAATAACTAGCATCTTGGATTTGAACAATAGTGGCCATAAATGTTTGGTTTCAAAACGGAACATTTTTGAATCCAAAATGACATATTTTTTTAAAATGCATTTTTATACCACAAAAACGGGTACAACAGTTGTTAATAATGATATAACATAAAAAACAGAGAAAACCTCTTATAATTTAATAAGTACATAACAAATAAAAAACAATTTATTGATATTTTTCAATCGACAAAATTTGTTTTAATAAGTCTTCTTGACTCTTAAGAAAATTGTAAAATTCCAGTCAATCCATCTCAGTTTTCCTGAAGGTTTGTGACGATGGTGTTCTAGTTGTATTTTTATATTGGACTATTTCCATCATCTAATCTTGCGTATTGAATGTCTTTAGAAAAATTTAACTTTATTTAAATATTCTAAATACATGTTTGATGTGCTATTACTAATAGTTGAATGTATTTGGAATATTTAAATAAAGTTAAATTTTTCTAAAGACATTCAATACGCATATTAGATGATGAAAATAGAGCAATATAAAAATACAATCCATCTCAGTGTTATCATTGACATACAGGTTTTGAAGGTTTAAGCCTTTCACGTTATTAATTATTCCCAGTAGTTTTTCTTTCTTTCTGGAACCCATATTTTGTTAATTGGTAAAGATGCAGATGTGTAGTCAGCAAATGAGACAATTCAAGGAAATATGGATGGTCAACTGTTTATATGAGAGATGCAAAAAGTAAAATGAAAATGTTTGGTAGATTGCAATTTAGAGATAATAAGAGAATAGCCAAAATAGTATTTAATTGGGTTATGAGTAAAGAACAGGCAACAAGATGGGAGAGAAAGGTAGTATGGTATGCAGAAGATTTGGATAAAGACTTTAAGTCAGTATACTTATACAAAAGGTGGGATGATTGTGTTAGGAGACTTGTTGAATGTTATAGTGGCAAGGAATGGAATAGAATAGACACATACATAAAAAATAGGGAGTTGGAGAGATGGAGAACTAATATGGAGAGTAAAAAGAGTTTAAATATATATGGAAGTAAACAGAATATTAGGTACAAGTTAATTTATGATAATAGCAAAGAAAGTAGTTTACTGTTTAAGGCTTAAACATGATCATTAGCAACAAGGGAATATATACATAAATGATTTATTTTGCAAGTTATGTAAGAACGGCATAGAAAATATTAGGAATCTGTTAATTGAATGTAAATGCTTACAAGCAGAAAGGGTGCAAATAAGAAAGTTGTGGGTGAATAAATATAAACAAAGTGATTATATAAAAAGTGAGTTCTTGGGTTTTTATGCTGGGTTTGGGAAAATATGGGAATATAAAGGCTGTTGAATTGACAAAAATTATGTTATGGAAATGAGATAGAGCAGGATAGAAAAAAATATGGGAAAAACTTAAAGTGGGGAATGGAAGGGTAAGGTAAGGTGGCTAATGGGTCTCTCTGGGTATAATGGTTGAAAGATTCCTGACTCCAAGAAAGGAGAAGCCATAGTGCATTACATAGCTACAAACATTTCAAAAGTTTCAGAATATATGAAAAATTAGGCAAAATTTTCTTGCTCGTTAAAAAATGGGACAAATACCCATTCCGATGCTATTCATTGGGACAATGGAACATATTACTTTAAAATAGAATGGTTCCATTTAAACAGAATATTTGGTTACCATATGTAGCGTGAATACTACAAAAGTTTAATAAATAACTTTCATAAATAAAATATGATGATTTCTCTTGTAACAATATCTCAGATTATAAATAAATATAGTATACCATGTTAAACAGGCAAAACTCTTCATACAGTAGTGCCTCTCAGTGCAAGACAGAGTAATCAATGGATGCCAGAAGGCTTGTGCATAAAATCCTCATATAATGCCTACTCATCCAATATTCCCAGACTAGTTTCTGGCTTATGGCCTTCATCATAAGAAGCAGTGATCATGTGATGTTTAGTATATCATGTTTCTACAAAATATGCAGCAGCATTTAAATAATGTACACCTATTTTCCAAACTTGAACCCCCTCACCCCCTGTGGGTTTTTAAATTCAATACATACTTTTTCAAACTGTAAAGAATAGAAGCATTTTCAAACCTCAAGGAGATGAAATATTATCTTCTCTTCAATAATACAGAACCATACACACTGGATCCAGAATAAAATGAAAATTGTTGCTTAAAAAATGTTATGGATGGGTGAGAAATATATAGAAATCAAATAAAAAATAATATTATTTATTTTCAGAATGCGACAACAATCAGTCTCCTAATTTTATTTTTAGAACACTTACCATTTTTAGGCATCCTATCATTTTTTTTCCCAATATGTCTATCACATTATACTTTCTTTCCTCAATATTCATTTTCAATTTTCTTATTCTTTCAATAAATAAATACAAGCTTAAGCTTGTAATCATTTTTTCTATTATTATTATCATGATATATATTTTTATTACGTATGTTCTAAAAGTGAAGTGCACTGAGAAATATTTCCATAAATGCAACAGTAATCTTACCAAATACATTACATTTACATTTTTAATTATTTCACTCATACTATTTTTAAATGAGCAAAGTAAATTTAACCAGTTAAATTAATTCATTTTCCATTAACAATATTCTGATTTTACCAAAATGTATTCTCTGTCTTCTTAATACTATTTTTATATTTATTATTACATTTTGATTTACAAGTGTCACATTTTCTGCACATACAACTTTGGCAGTAATTACTTCAGATAAATATATTAATGATTATTACTAATCATTTATTAAACTAGAGATTATCCCTAGCCCACATAAAACTTTAAATCTGTTAAAAATTAATTATTATATTTTGATTTACAAGCGTCAAACTTTCTGCGCTCACAACTTTGACACCAACTACTTCAGATAAATACATTAATGATTATTACTAATAATTCATTAAACTAGAAATTATCCCTAGCCCAGGTACAAACTTTAAATCTGTTAAAGATTAATTACATTTTGGTTTACAAGTGTCAAACTTTCTGCACACACAACTTTGATACCAATTACTTCAGATAAATATATTAATTATTATTATTAATCATTTATTAAACTAGATATTATCCCTAGCCCAAATATGAACTTTAAACCTGTTAAAGACTAATTATTATATTTTGATTTATAAGTGTCAAATTACTCCACCCACAACTTTGACATAATCCATTCTCTAGGGAAATACAGGAATCATTTATTAAGCTAGAGATTATCTCTAGTCCAGATATATATTTTAAACCCTTGCTAAAGATTAATGAGATTTTTAAATTAAACACACACACATGGGTTATTCATATTTCTCTTTCCCGTGTGTAATATCTTTTGTAAATGTATATTCTTTTGAAAATATATAAATAAAGCTAAAATAACGAACAGATGCATATTGGAGGGTTATTTGCCTTTTATTCGTCTTTATTCATATTTTCAAAAGAATGTTTGGTGTTGTGAATGTTATTTAATATATTTATTAAAGATTAATATGCCTGGAATTTAATTAAACACAAACACATGGAATAATTCAACTAAGTTTTGTATATACATTAAAACTATTTGTAATATACAATGAAAATTCACTTACTGATCTTTATAAATACTAAATTTAAAGTGCAAAGGATTTTAAATTTCTTCGAACACTATTGTCACATATAAACTGTCCAAGATCTTACAGGAAGTGTTTTGCTGAGACTAAGCTTCAACTTCATTAGCCAAGCTAGAGATCAAAATACCATTTTTGATGACATAATAGTAGCATCTTCATTTACTATTAACTGTGATGTATTGTATTTTCAAAGATTACACATGTTGTTGCAGCATAAGATCATGATTGTAAAAGACCTAGAAATAGACCATATGATACATTGGATAGAACAAAAGTTTTTTGGTGTGATGAGAAGAAGAGAGACCATGGATAAAAAAAAACTGGATTAAACTATGTGGTAATGTGTTGGACTATTTCCATCATCTACCATTAAAGGTTGAAGGTCTAGAAAATTCTAAACTTTATTTAAACTTTTCAAATACAAACAATTGTTAGTAATAATACACAAATAAACAACACAAGTCAGTAGATTACACAATGTTTCAAGTGATATTCTCCACTCTTCAGGTGAAGCTGGTCTGACCAAAGATAGTATTAGCATAGCAGTCAAACTTAGATTTTTAGATTCTTGAATACTTTTAATGCAACCCTTTAACTAACAGCTATTCTGTCAAAGGCAATAATCAGTAGAAATTTCATATACTTATCTATGATGGCTGGTTCAAATCCTCCTGATTCCTTCAATTTTTTTTAAAACTATGAATGATCTTCATCTGGAGTGAATTGATAATCATTGAAAATGATGATTGTATCCAAAAACCCATCATCATATAATATTAAACACTTTACATAAGATAAAAACAATTAAAGACCGTTATTATTCACTTTACATCAATTTTTTCAATAAACATTAAGTTATATAACAAATTTTTATGAAAGAATTAAGATCTTTTGTAATAATCCACAGAATTTCATTTACTACCTTCAGAATTTAGTCTAAATTGTGATTTTGTGAACTGACAACATTATTGCTAATTATAAATGAACCTCTTATTACCATCTGGACACAGGTAATAAGTATTCTTGAGTCACAACAGAAAATGTCAATTTAGCTTTAATAAAACATGCATCCTATAAGAGACTGGACATTTATTTTATGTTACAGCAGTGGTCAAGTATATTCAAAATATATTGCATTTTAAATTTAGCATTATTGGAAGAAATATGGCTTAAAATGTTTATTGTATATAACAGTTGAGATCATTCTTCAAAAGTTTATAATATAAATAATTGAACTGACTTCTAAATCTAGCATTCAATAATTTTTTTACAATAAGAAAATGACAGTTTCTTATCGTGCTCTAAGATTTTACATAGAGAATTACCTTGAACAATTTCAGCCAGAAAAATGAATATCAGGTGAAATCCAATATTTTTATTTACAGAGCAGTGCTAATTCTACCCACTTTAAAATCTACAAATCAATATGTAACAATAATTTATTGGTAATTTGAATAGCACTGTAAATAACTTACTACTGTTTTGAATATGTAATGTTTAAGATTATAATATCATAGTACATTCTCATTCCAAATATGTTATTAAGAATTATATTTGCAGGCAGTCTTATAATGAGACATTTTAATAAACTTCGCAAATAATTTTATTTTTTATTTATCAATGTCTATTCAAAATGATTCTTAGTAATGTATTTGCACGGAGAATGTTCTCTGATATGATTGTCTAACAATGGATAATTATAGCACCCTACATATAATAATCAAGATTACTCATAAAGTGCCGTTAATATAACTTGTTTGGCTGATCTCTGCCTAAAGTATTTGATAATTTTCTTGCAATAAAAATGGCTATTTTTAATTTAATTTCAGCTGTATATAATTAAAAAAAAAGCAAAATCCTTCTTGTAGAATGATATAAAATAAAAGTTGTTAATAAAGAAACAGCATAAAGTGTGTGATCTTTTTCAAGGCTGTCCCTACAGGTAGTCAATCTCTGACTGAAGTATAGAATGCCGTTACCTCTCAATTGAAAAGATGACATGCACATACACACATATATAAAAAGAGGAGTAAAAAAAAAATCTAAACATTTAAGGAAATTTTATTCATAATGAAAATAATTTAAAATTTATTCTCAATGAATTATTATTACTTTTTCTTTAAAAAGCTTATGAATTTTACATTTGAATAAATAAGGAAAATTGAAATTACTGTACTTATATAATTTTTTTTTGCTTATGGAAAAAAAAAGGAGCAACATTTTAACTAATGTTTGAAAACATTATAAAAACAATATTTTTGCCAAATTGAATTTTTTAAATTACGGACTTTATAAATGTGCCAGAAGTTGTTTGTTAGGGTAAAGGATTTAATTTGGCAAACAATAAGAAACTATTCTCAAATAACATATAAATATTATTTATTGTTCTTTCATTTCAGTTACTCTTTATTATTAGGCCTGCCTTAGTAGAAATTGTATTACAAAACCATGGAGCTATATGCTCGACATTGAATACAGAAATTAAATCAATCAGTTAATACTGCTTGGAAATTAGATTAAACTTAAGAGAAAGTATGTTATATATTGTCCATGAATAGAAAATTCTATACATCAAAATTCAACAAGATATCCATTCAGCAAGTGAATAAGCCAAAAAGATTATTCATAATGCAATGTGTGTGGAAATAAGCACTCAAATTTGTTCACATTTAAAAAAGTCACCCCCCCCTCTTTCCCAAATTCTTATCATCTTACTGAAAACTCCAACAATTCTCAAAATGCCCTTTTCAACAATTGTTTACTTAAAATATATATGTCAGTTACGACTGGCAGTCTTCTTCCAATATCTGAAGAAGATTGCCAAACAGTCGAAACTATAATATATATTTTAAATAAAGCATTGCAAAAAGTGCATTTTAGGAAAAGTAATATTTTTGTAAGATTTAAATAGGAGCAGTGCAATTAAAATAGGAAGAAATGTTAGTTCTCAACACACAAAAATATGCATGTTTAAAAGGCCAAGTGAAAGAAAGGACTTTCTAAAAATGCTTATATTTTTTATACAAATATTATAATGTATTAGAATAATGTAAGTAATTTGAATAATAAATTTGTAGTAAAATAATGGTTTTTTGAAGAATAATTTTTTTCTTTCTATAAATTAGCTGAAGTTTTAAGGTTGTTTTAAGAATTCTTTGTTCTAATTACAGTAGAATCTTTATTTTTGTCATAAATTTATTTCACTACTCTACTAAATAGGTATGTATTGGAAATGAAAATATATTAAATTCACAGATGTAAATGCTTTACGACAAAAACAGCAATTCTGAAGTCTATCATTAAAATTTTGATAGTATTACAATGTCTAACTGAAGACTTATTGCAGAAGGGAGACATGAAAAAAAGAAACAAATAATTCACGAGTAAGACACACTCACTAGAATTTACTTTTATGTTGATCATGAGAGGAAATTTTGCAAAAAAATTATTAAGAGCAAGTTAAGTTCCTTAAGATGAAAATGTGAATCTTAGAACCATGGATAAATTTGTACAGATTATTATCATCAATACATTTAAAATAATTACATTAAAAGATTTGAACTAAAAAAAATGCTTATCAGGTGTTCATTCATAGCAGGATAAAGGCATACTGAAAAAGATACTTGATGAAATAAATGCAACAGAAGTAAAAGTAATAATGCCAGAGATAAAATCCGCATCGTCTTTTATGCTACTATTGACAACTAAGGAACACCCATGTGTACATAGTATAACTTCTGCCAAAGCTAAAAAATGTTTTCGAAGATGTAAATACTAATCTTTTTAACAATTCCATTCAAAATTGATGGAAGATTTAGCTACACCCAATTGTATAATTTCAAAAGACAAACTTGGAAATATATTTCCAAAATAGCCAATCACTTCCATATATTTTTAACATTAATAGTTATACATTGTATAATTGATTATTCACTTCTCCCAATGGATACATATTAAAATTCCCAAGAGAATACCAATGTGATTAAGAATGTTGGATGCTTTGATTCCGCTAAATTTAGAAGCAGATTGGTTTTAAACAAGATTAATATTGAAGCCTTGATCAAAGAAATAGAAGCTAATAAGTGTGTTATGTTGGACTATTTCCATCATCTATCATTACATGTTGAATGTATAGAAAATTTTAAACTTTTCAAAAACAAACAACTTGTTAGTAATAATATACAAATTGACACAGCAAGTCTCTATTAACAATGTAATATGGAGATGATGTAAGAGCTAAAATGAGAAACTGAAGAAGAGCAAACCAAGACAAAAAAAAAGTACCGGATTGTGGCATGATTACATACTGTGAAGGTACAAATAATGGTGAATCTTAAATATTCGAGAATAATTGTACAGAAATAAATAAAGTTCATAATGTGATAAACAACTGCCATCAAATCTTAAAGAATTTATAGTTCTGTGCATCTGATAAAGAAAAGTACAAATGACCAAAGTTCAAACAAAAAATGAAACAAAGATATTACAATGAATATGTGGTAGGATCAAAGTAAATCAAACAATGAAATAGTGAGGAAGAAGATAAGGTGATAGACTAATTGCATACAAGATTCTGAATCAAGATTATAGTTTGAACATATGAAGAAAATAGAGACTATACCACTGTTAGTATCAAAGAAATAAAGATGAGTGATGGTATGGAAATAAAGAATTAAATATCAAGAATTTGTGACTAAAAAAAAACTAATAAATATGGAAGGGGAGAGATTATATATGAGGAAAAGAGATCTACCTTAGCTGGAGAGAAAAAAAAGGTATATAAAACAAAGCCCACAAAGCTAAATAATTCTTTTGTTGGTCTTAATGTGATATCACTTTTAACATGAAAATAATTTCTTTAGTTATACAATTAGAGAAATATTATCACAAATGGAAATCATATGAATGATAAAAGACTCATGTTTATTTCTATAAAATTACAAAGGTCCTAACTAGTAGTTATTGACTTAGTAAGTTCTATATAGATAGACGAACAAGTATATTTGAATTCAATTTTTAAAGATCAAAAATTCATAATATGAAAATGGCTGTGAAATGATTGTGTTTTAAAAAGAAAGCAATATCCAGAAATTAGTCTAGGAATCCTTTTTGCTCTACCATTTATTTTCATGTATTAAAGCAGTAGCAACTTTCCCCAAATAAGTACTTGATATCCCGTGCAAGCCATAGTAATCAAGGGATGCTAAAGATTTGTGTAGCAAAATTCCTACCTAGTGCCTAATCATCCAATATACTGACTAGTTTTTAGGTTGTGGCTTTCATCAGTGAGTAGCCTTGGATCTGAGAGTGCTGAACTTCGATCTTTGTATCTAATGCAACTCTCCATCAATCAATTTTTAGTTAATTATAAAGCTATGGTTCCACAATGAAAACAGTAATGTTTTCAATACAAAGATCATTTCTTGTATAATCATACAGATCTTGGATTGAAAACATTAGCTTTGTCAAGCATTGGTGGCCGAGTGGTCAGCACAGCTGCCTTACAAGCAGTTGTCCCAGGTTCACTCCCCAGTCGATGCTTTGACATATAAAAAAAACATTAGCTTTATAGTTTTTAAAAAATGGTGGCTCTTAGAGGTTTGCATTAGATCCCATGATCTAGGTGCAGTGCTCTCAGGTCAAAATTTTCTCACTGATAAAAGCCACAAGCTAAAAACTAGTCTGGAAATGTTGGACAAGTAGGCACTAGATAGGGATTTTGATGCACAAAGTTTTTAGCATCCATTGATTACTACAGCTTGTACTTGATGACACTACTGTATGGAGTTATTATTGTTTTAGTAGCTAGCATAGGAATTGGTGATTATGTGATATGTTTTATTCATGCATTATTGCACAGGTTTGTGCTAATGGCTTAGGATTAGTGTTGTGAAATGGATTGAAAATATTGTTTTCATTTTGTACTCATAGCTTTATAGTTAATTAAAAAGATGGCTTCTGAAGGATTACATTAGATCCTAAGATCTAGGTGCAGTGCTCTCAGATTTAAGGCTCCTCACTGATGAAGCCCACAAGCTAAAAACTAATTTAGGATAGGCACTAGATAGACATTTTGATGCAAAATCTTTCTAGCATCCATTGATTACTACAGCTTGCAATGGATGACACTACTGTATGGAGAATTGCTACTGTTAGAATACATATGATGTAACTAGAATTGTATAGAAGGAAGTGGCAGTAGCAGGGTTAACTTATGGTAACAATGTATTATGAGTTAGTAAAGGGGTGTTAGATTACTTAAAAAAAAGGTCAAAAATAAGTAGGAAGACATGCATTAGATGCAGATGTGTGAATAGCAAAGGAGGCAATTAAAGGAGAAATTGGATGGTCAAGTTTTTACATGAGAGATGAAAAAAGTAAAATGAAAATTTTTAGTAGATTGTAATTTATGGATAATAAAAGAATAGATAACATATTTGATTGAGTTATGAATAAAGGACAGGCAACAAAATGGGTGAGAAAGGTAGTACAGTATGCAGAAAATTTGGATAAAGATTTTATGTCAGTATAGTTATACAAAAGGTGAGGTGATTATGTTAAGAGAATTGTTGAGTGATATAGTGACAAGGAATGGAATAAAGAATAGATGCATTAATAAAAAATAGGGAGTTGAAGAGATGGAGAATAAAATGAGTTTAAATATATACAGAAGTAAATAGTATATTAGGTATGAGCTAATATACGATAACAGCAATGGAAGTAGTTTACTGTTTAAGGCTCGAACAGGATCATTAGCAACAAGGAAATATATACGTAAATGGAGAAATGTGATAGATTTAGTCTGCAAGTTATGTAAGTAAAACATAGAAATAGTATGCATCTGTTAACTGAATGTAAATGCTTATAAGCAGAAAGGGTGCAAATAATGAAGTTGTGGGAAAATAAATATAAACAAAATGATTATACAGAAAGTGGGTTCTTGGTTTTTATGCTGGGTTTGGAAAAAAAATAAAGGGAATTTAGGTATAAATGCCATAGGATGGATAAAGATGTTATGGAAATGGGATGGAACAGGATAGAGAAGAATATAGACAAAACTTTGGGTGGAGATGGAAAGTAAGGTGGCTAACAGTTTTTTCTGGGCATAATGGCTGAAAGATTCCTGACTCCGAGAAAAAAGAAGCCATATTGCATCACTTCTTTTTAATTGCTTGTATAAGAGACGGTGACCATGTGATGTTTCAGTGGTTTATTCATGTATTATTACACAGGCTTACATTAATGGCTTAAAATTAGTGTTGTGAAATGGATGATGTTCATGTATTTAATTTCTGCAGAGATCTTCAAAATGAAATTTCGATAATTTCATATGTCATAGCATCGTCCAGGATGCGAACCCACATCCATCTGCAACCAACTACTTGCTTGCAAGGCGGCTGCGATGACCTCTCAGCTAACAATGCTTGATAATTTAAAAATGTTTTTGCAAATATGGAAGGCAGCAGAAATCTAATGGATTGGCTTAGATTAAGGCAGTGTTTCCCAATCACTTTTTTTTTTTTTTGCTACAGGAACTTCACCAATCTCACAGAACATTGTATTATTCATGTTAAACAAATGTACTCAAATGTTTATTTAACGAAGAAATTTAAAAATTAATCCTGTGCAAGGACGTCTATATGAATGTAATGCCAGTGTAAAAATATTAAGGCAACTAATTATATTTTGAAAAAACAAAAAAATTAATTGATAATGAAATTGGTTATGGACGTAAAAAATGTGATTATCATTAAGATTAATAATTTTTTTTTTTTTTTACACAACATCGGTTCCCAAGTCTTGTATAACCCGGTTTGTGGAAAAACTGGATTTTAAAGTACAAGCTGACGGTGATCACTGGAAAGATGGAAAATAAATAAACAAATAAATTTTCTGTATTTTTAGCTAAGCAAATCTTTTAAATATTGAATACTTTTCTCGCTCTTTACCTTTTTACTAACATTTGCATCTCTTCAAAAATTTTGCTTTTATTTAAATACCGTATTTATGAAATATTTCTTTGCAGAGAATTAAATTTTTATGAAGCTCATTAATCTTTTAGTGTTTTTAATGGATTATAATGACTCTTAGTACTTTTGAGTGAGTATGCCATCCATCACTAAATGGCAATTATTCTCGTAAACAAATTCGAATGGATATTTGTAAATTTTCAAAATTGTACATCAATGATTTAAAAAAGTTGTGAATTATTTAAAACTAAAACCTTTAAAAAAAGCTTCACGTAAATATACCATTATTATATATATATTCATCAAACCATTATGAATAAACAACATTTGTACCTCCCTTTAATGGTTATATTAAATTTTTTATTTTAGTTCCCTATTACTTAATTCTAATAAAGAGCTATATTTGGACTATTTCCGTCATCTAATATTAAATGTCTTTTCTTAAAAAAAAATTTAAACTCGCCAAATACGTTCAACTGTTACTAATAGCACGCAAGTTAGCATATAACACATTTGAATTGGTGTTAAACCAGCAAGCATCACATGATCACATCTCCAATACTAGCACATAATTGTTTATAAACAAAGCAAAGCAAAATTCCATATAGTAGTGCTACCTGTACTAAACAGAGTATTGGAGATGTGATCATGTGATGCTTGCTGGTTTAACACCAATCCTGCCTAATAGGGTAGTGGTGTCTATGGTTGTTAAAGAGCCAAAGACACCAAAATGTATGGGTGCTGAACTGAGTTCAGACCCATATGACTATATAAGCTATTGAGCTTAGATTGAAAATATTTTTTGTGTTTTCAATTTCATGCTCATAGTTTTGTAGTTAAGTAGAGATAAAAGGTGTTTGCTAGAGGGTTGCATTAGATCCTAAGATTTAGATGCAGTGCTCTCAGATCCAAAACTCCTCACTGACGAAGTCCACAAGCCAGAAACTAGTCTGGGGATATTGGATGAGTAGGCATTAGATAGGGATTTTATGCACAAGCCTTCTGGCATCCATTGATTACTCTGTTTAGCACAGGTGGCACTACTATATGGAGTTTTGCTTTGCTTTGTTTATTTGAATTGGTGTTATTCTCCTCTCTTCTTCGGGTATTGCTGGCCTGACCAGTGACATCACCAGCATAAGATTCAAATCTGGATCTTACATATTGATTTTAAGCGAACAATCTAATCAATCGCTATTCTATCTCTATCAGAATAGTTATTAGATGATGGAAGTAATCCAACATATGAAGTGCCATCATCACTAACCATCAGCCAAATATTTATTACAGTATGTATATTTCATTAATACAGGATAGAAATCAAGCATTGGGTATGTTTAAACCGCACGGAAATCTATGCACACGGACTATTTTTCTATTAATTAATGCATGGAATTTTGAAGTTATTTTCCATAGATATATACTACACTATTTAATAAATCTCTTCTTATTAATAAACAATTTTTGGCATATTTCTATTAATAAAGTTATGTCGTAAATATTTATATATTCCTCTGTGTGGAACAGGACACTATGGTTTTTTATTACTTGCAAATTTGCCGTTACCATTTATTTATTTATTAAATAAAGAAGGTATTAAATTATTTTTCTCTTCCTATCTCGATAGAGTTCATTGTCGCTTTCTTTTTTGACACGCATTTTTCCGGTTAAAATTTCTCCCGTTGTTGTTATTTGTAACAGAATTCAAAATAGACATAAATCTTAAGATAATTAATAAACTCTAGTTTAATAATTAAATAGAAAATCTGACTCATTGACAATACGAATAAAAGAAACTACGTTAATTTACAGAGCGAACTTGAGGAAATTAATAGGAAATAGTGTGATTGTACTATTACATAAATCAGTTATTTAAATATCGATATCATCTTTTGCATCATTAACATAGTTCTTTAAAATTTCAACTCCCCCCCCCTCCCCAGTAATTCAACTTCCATGAATTAACTTTTAGGAATAAGTAGTCAAGTTCTGATAGAGAATATGAAATAAGAGTACAAAAGAACTTTGCAACATCGTAGGTTATAAAAACAAGATACATTCAAGTGAATGAGTCCCGGAAGTAACAGAGCTAGCTGCGATTCATGAACTTTGAATTTTAGGGCATGCCATTTAACCGGTGCATCAAAGAATGCAGGACAAATTGAATGGTTTATTGCTCAGAAATTAATAAGTTCTAACACTAGAAATGAGAGTTGAACCACAATTTGGGATCTAGAGTTCCATAACCTGCCATACAACCAGTGGATCAAGACACACAGGGAAAAACAAACACAAGCTTGCAGACATATAGAATTCCTAAGCAATCAGTCACACACAAATTGAATCTAATATGGCTTAAATTCAGTGAACAGAGGTGAAGTGGTGGGTTCAATATAATATAAACTCATACATATTTTAGTTTCATAGTAAAGATACAAAAATTCTCAGTTAATATGGATTAATCAGAATCGAAAGTGAAATTTGCATTGACAGGAATTATACTTTTGAAAACTCTCTGAATTCTAACCTCATTGAAAGGGATATAAACAAATAAATATCAAATAATATCTCTATTAATCAAATGAATATTATTTAAACCAATACTTTGATGAATTAATTTCTTAAATCTTTCTTGAATTCATATCAATAAGTTATTCAAATAGAAAAAAATTAGTAAAATAAATATTTAATAGTACCAACATATATCCTTTTATGTAGAAAAATCATGCTCATGATTTAAAGAATCTATTCACAGTGGTATGGAAAAAGATATCCACAATGTGCATTGACTCCGTATCCATAGATACTTCCTAAAATATTATGGTCAAATATATTACACAAATTAGGAATTTGAACCAGAAAAAAAAATTTTCAATTTCAGCCCACCACAGCCACTATCCTATTATGACCTAAAAATAATCATCAAACAAATATACATCTACCAGGGAAAGATTAAATGAGTGGTATTTGGAATTTATGCAAATAAATTATATCCCTTACTAAAATGCTTTAAAACTGTTGAATTGACATTGTTAATAAAATAATTTAAATAAATAAAAATTAAATAATTTTTTTTAAAATTTTATTTTTTAGCAAATGAACTCAGTAAATGACAGCTGGTTAATAGAATCAGAGTTGAATATGGAATACTGTGAAGCCATAATATCTGCAATATTTAGTTCCAAGCCCACCTCACATACATAGAGTATAATAGTTCATGCTTTGTTGATAAACTTTGGTTGCAAAAGAATATACAAATGTTCACTGAATTGCAAGCATACAGTATTTTTCAACACACACACACACATAACACAAATTAAAATGAATAACGAAATGTTCAGCTTTCATCACAATTAATCTGAGTGATATTCCTTTTGTTTTTTCTATTAATACATAATAGTGGTCACATTTTGGGCAGACTACACTCTTTCCAGTTGCTTTGATATTTTAAAATCCATATTGATTTTACAAATGTTCTTAAATTTTGTAACACTTTTGGCTTTATCTTTAGAAAACATTTTATTGTACAAGAAGGAAGAATAAAGTGTATGGGGCTTTCAATAGAAATCAAAGAAATGTTATTAATAATCTTGATCATGATCAATAGAGATAAAGAAAAAGCTGTTGTCTCACTGTAAATTTTAATGTTTTTTTTTTTTTTGGGGGGGGGGGATTAAAAAACCTTCATATATGATGCTCAGAGATGAAAGAAATAGCTGCCGCCATCTTGTAAAATGTATTAAGTTTACAAATTGTCTATTTACTTTATTAATATTATTTACATTTCTTTTTTTGGATAGGGTATAATTGAAGAAGTGTATATTAATATAGCATAATTCACAGCTTAGCTGTATAAATGTATACAATTTTAATGAATTTTTAGAATTGCCCTAAATATTAGCAAGAGTTTTGTAAATAATAAATTAAAATAGCAGGGGGGGAGGAGTTGAATTAAGTCATAATATTAAAAATACAATTGAAATTGCTGAATCAGCGGTGCAGAAGATAAAAGATAGTGTATTCCAGTAAAAAGGTAACCAATTTTCTCTCAACTGCTTGCAGCACCATCTTTGAATCAATATATGTATTACATGGTGATATGGTATAGCTATTTATCACAAAATTTTTAAAGCACTAATATGTCTGGATTATGAGTTACAACAATGTTTCTTAGCTTTAAATCTTGACAGAACAATGCACTAACATTAAATTTTGTTTTAAAATGAGGCAAAAACTGCTCCTGAAAGATCTGAATGAGTGGCAGGAATGTTTTTAAGTAGTTCAAGATTTCAGGATGGTAAGGGGAACACTGAAGATGATCTACGAGATACAACATCACATTTCATAATATACAATCTAGGCACAAATTTCCAGAGAAAAGTTAAAATACGAGCGAATATAACACATATTCATTCAGAGATGGCACCACAGACAGCTTAGAGAAAAAATTAGACATTTAGGTAGGTTATATAAAGCTGAAAAAAATTCACCAACAATCATGTATATTAATTGTAACTAATTTCATAATAAAAAAACTGATTGGATCAACTCTGGTCAGCAAATCATAGTTGAATAAGACATATGTTTGACCTGAAAAAAAAAGTTAGAGAGAATCAATCAATATATACATATATGGTGGTAGTCATTTCTTCTCTGTATTCAAACTCATACTATTTATAACTTCAATCCCATGAAAAATGTATTAAATAAAATTAGAAATTCATAAATTTTATACGTGCTCTTATCCCTACGATCGCCTAACAGAAACTTTTGCCAACTAGTAATTTTTTTCATCTTTTGCACTCATCTGCATGATTGCTGTTATTTTACATTTATTATTGTATCGTTTTTTAAATAACTATTATTATTTTGTTTTATTGATGCCTCATTGAGTTATTTATACAATTAAATGATATTATAGATGCGTGCATATTGCTAAACACTGCTTCCGGTATTCAAGAGATTCGAAAACAAATGGCAGTAGATATGGGCGGACTATTTATTGTATTTATATATGTTGTAAAATTTGCAATAAAAATTATTTTTGTTTTAAATGTTTGTATTCTTAATTATAGTAAATCAACCAAGATTACAATAACTATAAAGAATGTATTTACTTTTTTAAGTAAACAAGTTACTTAATATTTATAATACATATTATAATGGTTGCAGATATTAGTTCTGATAGTGAATTAATGCGGGCATCAGCAGACCAATACTAACCCAAGATAATGGTCAGAAAATATTTTATTTTGTATAGTATTTATTCTGTCATCATTTAAAGAGAATCACATGATTTTAGCTAATACTATAAAACCGTTACTATGATCATTCTTACAATCCTGGTCAAATCAGGTATTGAACAAGGACATACCCTAGGCAAAATAATTCTGATCAATTATATCTTCTAATACGAAAGTGTTTTTACGTCATTAAATTCTGGCTTTTCATTATCTTACAAATTAAGATAACTACACAATTGAATCAATAAAACAAAATTTATCAACATTATAATATAATAATGCTAACTACTTTATAATACAGATTTCTCCCCTATAATCATAAAATAATTCCCACACGATTAAAAAAAAAACAATTTTTAATAAGCATCGTAATTTCCAGTTGTTATCGACCAATGGCAGGATGAACATCTTTCCAAGTTTAATCCAGTTTCTACAATCTATGTCTTCACTTCCCCACATTGCATTAGCAAACCTTATTTCAGCCATTGGCTACCTATTATCATCTCTTCTAGCAATGTGTCGAGTGCAGCTTCATTTCATTCTTTCAATAATACCAGTGATATGATTTTCTCTCATCCATAAATTCATTTTTGATCTCTTGTTGTTATTCCAAACATACAGCTCCCCATACTACAGTGACTGGTCTAATGTCTCTGAATTGCTTTTTCATTAAGTAACCAAATCTCATATCCATAAGTAAGATGTAATAAACTACAATTATTAAAAACTTTCCTTTCCAGCACATAGGCTTATTTTCTTTCGTTAGTATTTCTATGAAAAACTATCCATCCAAATTTAATCCTACGATTAATTTGCCCTATTGTTTCTATTTGCACCAATAATTTGACCAAGATATTTGTAGCTGTTAACTTCTTCTAAGTCAAGATTATCAATTTTTACTTTCTAGCGAAAAAGTCCATCAAACATTTATCTTTAATTGTATTTTTTTTATTTTCATCTGATACCTTTTGCAATACTTCATGAAGCGTCAATTGCAAAATCTAGATGACTTAAATAAAATCATAATATTTTTTATTCTCTTAGCTTCCCATTTTAACCCACAAAATACTTGTAAAATTGCTGTATAATGTTTCAGAGATATGGAATCATCTTCTCGTATGCTTTATGAATGTTAATTTTCTCAATGTCACTAAGTAATTAAACTACTGCTATATATATATATTCTTAAGATTATGACAATATCTTAGATATATATCTTGATGATTCAAAGCTTTAACCACTGTGGAAATTCATTTGCAAATTCAAACATAATGGCAACTTATATTTACTGGTTCCTTTCTATAACTTCTCTCAATATTTGATTGCGATACATAATGTAAAATAATTTTAAAGTCTTGTTCTTTTGGTTTGAATCGAAAGTTCACTGTAGATGAGTTGAAATTATCTTGGTAAAGATTTTATTTAAAATTGGATAAATCTTAAAAATCTTTTTTATTATGTTTCTTAAGTATCAATATTACTACTAAATAATAAAAAAAGTGTTTTTATTGCTCAAGAGTTGCATATAAAGTTCGAGCACCAGAATCGTTCTTGGGTCCTCCCGATCCCAAGTCGGACACTCTACCAACTGTGCCCAAATACATGTTTATCATTTAGATATTTGACATACGGTTTTGGCAAGTTTTTATTTATTTCTTCACTTACTTCCTTTAAGGTATTAATAATTCCATTACTTCTTCATGTCTTCCCCTTCTTCATAGATTCAATTGCACGGCTCATTTCATTTAAAATGCCTAGCAGTTCAGAAGATATAGTAGTTAGATTTGTTTTCTTGTTTATTAGTATATAATCCCTTTAAAACTCTTCTACACATATAATGTTCCCTTGTTTAGTAATCGTTGCATTTTTTTTCTTATTCCTGAAACAAGTTTCCTTCTAATACCAAGATGTTGTTTTATAAGAATACCAAACTCTCCATACAGTTAGTGTCATCAAATGCAAGCCTTTGTAATCAATAAACACAGGAAAGTTTATGCATAACCTCACCATCTAGGGCCTACTTATCCAATATCCCCAGACTAGGTTCTAGCTTGTCACTTTCATCAGCAAGGAGTCTTAGATTTGAGAGCATTGCATCTAGAACTTAGGATCTAATGCAATCCTCTAGCAGCCACCTTTTATCTATTTGGTTAACTATAAAGCTATGAGCTCAAGATGGAAAACCCAATGATGTTTCCAACCCAAGCTCATTTGCTTGTATTGTCATATAGATCTGAATTCAGTTAATCCATTGATTACTGAGGATTACACTTGATGGCACAACTATATGGAATTTGGTACTCTTATTAACAGCATATGAAATTGATCATGTGATGTTTTGGTTTTATACATGCTCTCAAATCTGAGGTTCATCACTGATGAAAGCAACAAGCTAGAAACTAATCTGGGGATGTTGGGTAAGTAGGCAATAGATAGGGATTTTGTGCACAAACCTTCCGGTATCCATTGATTACAAAAACTTGCACTTGGTGGTACTACTGTATGGAGAGTTTGGTACTGTTGCAGATAACTAAATGTACCAAAATATTCTGTGTAATATATGGGATGCATTTGTGTTTCACACATTTATTTACGAGTCTTTATTAATGAATGAAAATAAATAACAGGTAATTTTAGTTTTAGATTAACTTTATTAGATTTACTACATACACTGGAGATTATTTAAGAGTCTTATTGAAACAAGAGATTTCAAATAGAAAAGCAATAAGATAGATGTTCATATAATTGGGTGATAATCAATATATATCTAATGCATATTAATTAGTATATTCAATAGCCAAGTCATTGGGTTGTTCTTAATGAGATCATATTCCATGTAGCTGCAAAAATATCAGCTGGTGCATGGGTTTGATCTCTGGTCTTAAAGTTATTTCATTTTTTTAGAAAGAGTGATTTAGTATTGCGAGATGTGGAGTTAAAGCTTAGATAACATCTTACGAACCAGAGTGTTAAAAGAATGAATGTAGTAATGCTTATATTGGAGGAGGGGCACTGGGTATATTTTTTATGAAGTTGTTGATTATTAGTAAGTTTGAATGAGTCATAATAGTGATAAGAGAATGACTATGAAGAAGTGAGGAAAAATCAATAAGAAAGTGTTTCAATGTTTCTTCATTTCTATGACAGAGGGCACACAATGAATCTATATTTAGTATTTAAATGGGCTACGAGTAAAGGACAGGCTAAAAGTGGGTGAGAAAGGTAGTACATTATGCAGAAGATTTGGATAAAGAATTTATATCAGTATACTTATACAAAAGGTGGGATGATTGTGTTAGAAGAATTGTTGCATGTTATAGTAGCAAGGAATAGGACAGAAGAATAGATGCATTAATAAAGAATAGAGAGTTGGTGAACTAGTATGGAGGATAAAAAGAGTTTAAATATATATAAAAGTAAACAGAAAATTGGATGCGAGATAATTTATGATAATAGTAAGGAAAGTAGTTTACTCTAGAATAGGATCTTTAGCAACAAGGGAATATACACACAAATGGAAAAATATAGGGGATTTGTTCTGCAAGTTGTGTAAGGATGACATAGAAAATATTAGGCATCTGTTAATTGAATATAAATGCCTGCACACAGAAAGGGTATAAATAGTGAAGTTGTGGAAGAATAAATATAAACAAAGTGATTATATAGAGAATGGGTGAAGGGGATTTAGATACAAAGGCCATGGAGTTGACAAAGATGTTGTGGAAATGGGATGGAGCAATATAGAGAAGAATATGGAAAAAACTAACGGAAGGTAAACTCGCTAACGGGTTTCTCTGGGCAAAGTGGCTGAGAGATTCCTGACTCTAAAAAAGAAGTCACAATGTATTGCATAGTCTTATTAATAGCATATAAAATAGTGATAATATGTTTTGATGGTTTTATACTTTTGAGACTTATTCTCTTTTATTGCTTTCCTAGACAATTGACAGTTATATATTTTTATAACATTATAATTTTCTTTTGTATCATTTACAGAAGTGCAGATATTCAAATCTTCTTAGTGGCTCATTTTAAAATAACTTAATATTCTATACAATATATTGTCTTTGCTGATGAAAATTTCTGGCAAATTGCTTTTTTATGCCAGCTCTGGCTTTAGTTCTTGTTAGAATAGCAGTTATTCTTTTATTAATTTCGGCCAAGTCTAAATCATCTTCAAAATCTCTCAATATTTAAAAATGATTAACACGTCTTAATTTAAATTTATTGGAGTATTTCTGAAGATTAAAGATATCAATTGTTAATACGGTCTTTTATAATACTTTTTATCTCTAATTTTGCGTTAATATTTTGAATGCAACTCGTCTCAGTTTATTATTAATGTTCAAAAACGCAAGTATTAGTCAATAATGGGAAAAAAATCCTCAGTAACTTTCATTTTGAATGGCTATCAACTTGAGAATATCAAACCTGTGGTAGTTTTGTAAGTAGAAAGGTGGACTTAGATCTTGAAATCCAATACAGATATCAATATGCTACTGCTTTCAATAAGTCAAAAGATAAGAGTATTTCACCATAGGGAAGTAACTGTGCAACTAAGATAGCTGTATATAGAGCATTGCATGGATGTCAAACTTGGATACTATATCAAAACTATATAAAGGCATTAGAAAAGTTTCATTTATGGATGCTTGATAAAATTTTAAAAAGACAATGGTAAGATTGTAAAACCAATCAATATGTTCTTCAGTTTGGTGGATATACCACCTATTGTAAAATCATACCTTCATTAGATTGGTCATGTAAAAGGAATAAACAATGGAATATTTCCTAAAAGGATGTTTTAGAATGAACTTTAAATCGAGAGGAATCTATCTAAATCATAAGTATTATCTCAAAGATATTTTAAATAAGTGCACTGTTAGGATTGTTTCCATTGAGAAGATATGGCAGAGAATAGAATACATTGGAGAATTATAATCTGACATGGGATTGAAGTATTTCAGACAGAAAAGTTTTCTGTTGAGGAATCTAAAAGATAACATCGTAAAATATCAAGTAAAGAGTAAAATGAACCGCATGTTCTACATATGGACATATTTATGTTTCACAGATCCGTTTGTATAGTCATCATAAAATTGATTTCTAGAGTAGTTTTTCTTCTCTCCTAATTTTTTTTTCTTTTTAGTTACCATACTCATTTTTGAATAGTTGTTTATTATTATTAATCAATAACCACCGACTGTGTTTATTCTATTAACAATTTTACAATCTTAAAATCGAATTTTTTTATTAGTCAAAATATTATTATCTTTATTTGCATATCCACTTCTGTTTAGCATTTTTTTTTTCAAAGAAAAAATCTATAATATACCAATTTTTCTTTTTCTGCAAAATTCCACATTTGTGTCCTCTCTTAGTTCTGTAACCATAGCAAATTTTACTCACATCTTTCAATTATTTTCCAATTCTAGTATTAAAAATCTCCCAAGACAATTTAAAAAAGTTTATGGGTGTTGTACTTCTGCATATCACAACGAGAATTTATTGGGAAATACAACTGAATTATCATTACTATTTTCCACTTATCTGAGTAACTAATCTTCAAATCTATCTGATATACCACCAATCTCCACAATATTATTCCACTTTTTATTTATTGAGAATTCCCACTACACTTGTGCGTCCAATATTTGTACCTTTCTAGTGAGGTATACATCCAATTTTCAAATCAATTATCTCTTCACCTTTTCCCCAACTTAACAAAATCTAACAATATCCCATTTAATGTCAGACAGCTCTATCAATTAGTGCATTTTTCCTAAACTTGAAAGTGATCTGTAACCGTATATAGCTAAATAAAAGATCGTTATCAAATGGCAGTTGACCTGACAACCTCCTGAAACTAAGACATAATTTACTTTTGTCTGTCATGATTATAATTATCTAAAAAAGATTATTCATATACATTTAACTCATGCTTCAGTAAATATTATCAGGCATTTGAGAAGACTCTAGTGTTTCTTGGTCTTAAACTTAGGGGGTAAAAACTTAATAAATTCACCATAGTGGCAGATGCATGCTAATGAGCAACAGCCCATCCATGTTTATATACTATATGAATAATTGCAGAGTAATAACAATTATAATGACAAGGATGTATGAAGTGGCCAATTGCAATTTGCCTTGCGCAGGTTCTTTAAGACCTGGAAGAGAAATTAAAGGGTCTCTTTTTATTTAGCACAAACTCCCTTTTGTAGCCATGCTAAGTAATGCAGAAACTAAAAGAAAAAATGTTTCATAAATCTATCTACATGAATACTATCACCATAAATTATCTGGTTTCAATTTATTAATATATCAATTACTTTTCTCCTGCATTATCTAATTCTGTTCTTTCTAGATGCTTGTAAATCTAAAATACGACATGTTAACAAGATTTCAAATTACAGAACTTTAGATCAAGTTGAAAGATTTATATATGTATATAAATGGATTCTTTGTAGTTAAACTATAGAATAAATATTAGAATAATACATAAACAGGACTATGACATGATATTATGAATATTAAAGAAACAACCTCACGAGTATTTAGTAAAGAAAATCTCACAATGTAAAGAATACCTCTTTCTTCATCCATAATTTCTAATGACATAATAAATTTCTCTCCAAGGAAATTATAAATTGTTTAGTCTATATTTTGGCTATTCTGGATCTTCGTTTACAAGGATTTACATTCTTTTTTTTAATGGTGCAGAATTATCTGAATACCTATTTAATATTTGGACATGTATGATACCTTATTATCCACACCATGCTTTAATAAAATTATTCACACTTATCCTTACAAATATATTTAAGTAAAAACTTCCTAAAGAGATTTCCTTACTTTCACCATCATTCTTAAGACAAAACTTAAAAAAAAAAAATTCATGATTATTATTATAATGCAAGCCTGCGCATACAAAAACTGGAATAAATCATAATAAATCATCTATTACTTCATTACATATTTATCATAACAATTTTCATTCTATTAACAATTTTCATTCTATTATTAAATATGAACTCAGAAATTCAAACGAGCTGATACTGTTAATTTGAGAGCACCCATAAGAGTACTTGAGAGTGTTTTTTGTCACTTCAGAAACAAAAATTGTATATTTTCCATAGTTTATTTACATACTTGTGAAATACTTATTTTAAACCAAAAAATACTTATGATTATAATTATATTTAATTTGAAAAGGATTGTTATTATGAAGACAAGTCAAATGAAACTGTAATAATGGTAAAGCAGAAGTTGTGATTGATTCATTGAAAATGAAACATTTTCATAAACGCTAGTGCGGAAATTTTTTGTGATATGTTATTAATTGTAAGTGCAATTTAAAATCAGAATTTCATTCCTTTATGATATCTGAACAATAATTCATTCCGATTTTAAACATGAAATTGACATAAAAAATAATTCATTCTAATATTTTTTTTTAATAAGCAAAACCAATTATCCAATAAAAAGGTGAATATTCTCATTATGCATTTCACTTTAGAACTATAAATTTCTATATTTGCAAAGTTGATATATTTTTTTAGAATTTTATCATTTATAAACTTATATTTGTAATAAATAACAAAGATGATTAAAGTATAATAAAAAACAGGGGTTCCCAAACTGGAATATCCATATCCTCTAGGGGTACATGAAGCTTGTTTAAGGAGGACAGTGAGTAGCAGGTAAATAAGTATATTATGCTATTAATATATTCCAAAAATAGTTATGTTATCAACATTTTCAGCCTATTTCATGTTGGCAATGAGTGTCAGCCACACTTCAGGTCTCTTTTCGACATGAACAGTGAAGTTAGTCATAATGCCTAATTAAGATTATCTAGAGAAATTTCCAGATCAGTGCCCCTTTGAGATTCACTTCTGTACGATCTGTACATGATGTACTGCGTATCACATTGTCCAATTTCCTATTTCTTATTATAACGAATAGAGAATATCGAGTAATTTACTAAAAGGCAAGGGAGTAACCAAAAAGGTTCAGAACACCTGATATAGAATAAAGCTTTACTTGTAAAAAAGAAACTAAAACTGCAATTAGGAGGTTGCCAAAATTGAAAGGGAAGTGAACGAGTTAATTAAACGAAAACTTAATAAATCTTTGGGCAATATTTTAGCAAAACTGATATAGTAGTAAATGATAATTATTGGAAACAATTTAACTATGAAAATTTGATAATAAAGAAAATTTTAATTCATTCACTTAATTTTGAATTATTTGCGAGTTTTGAATGATGAGTTATCAATTTTCAAAGTTTACTAAAAATTGATGTGCTAAGATTGGAATTTTTTTTTTGAGAATCAAAAGAAAATTTTCTAGAAAATCTGATATACACTTTCAAACCAGTCTATTAAAAATTTTCAAAACATTTTAAAACAGTCTGTTAGCCATGATAAAATAATCTGTTTTAAAAATGTTGAGACATAACATTTTAAATTTCTCCAACACAAGTTGAACTACTAGTGTGCTGGTACCCAATGTAGTAAATGGTTATCTATATATATATATAATGAACAATGCTATCTATATATATATTAAACAATGATAAAGATATGTTAAGAGATTATAATCTGAGCCAACTGATGACTGGTTCATCACGAAATGTGCATCTTGGGGATCATGTTTTTTCACGTCTTTGGGTATATGTTTGATTACACTCCTCCACAAGGTATTAAAAGCCGATAAAAATCAGTTCCTACTTTGCATGAGAGTGGTGTAGTGAAAATTATTCTACAGAAATAATTCTCATTAATGGACAATCTCTAGTCTAATGAATGAGTAATAAAAAATATATACGTTGAAGTACATTCTTTTATTATTAATTATATAAAATGTCAGGTTTTATTTTCTTTTAAATTCCTCTTCATAAATTTTATGAAATGGTTTTGATTTTATTTTGATAACACACACAAAATACAATCGTGTACATGTTTTTAATTACTGGCTGATGTTTTGTAAGTTGATTAACAACATGAGAATACTTATCTACAATACCTTATTCTACCCAATAAATTACAATTGAACTTTAATCTGAAGAAAACAATTTAACCCTTTTATTAACTAACCCTTCATAAGTATTCTTTATATCTTAAATAATAATGTTCTATTAAATTTTGGAATTATATTTTTATTATTACTCATTTTGAATGTTGTTGGACTTGAAATGGTGTTAGTACATACTGTTTTTAATATATACACTTTTATTGGTGAGACTACTGCTAATATTGCAAACACCATTGACATATATATATATACACACGTATATATTGTATAAAATTGAATACTGTAACATAATTTAAAGCACAAGTGTGATTTTTTTGGAAATGTATTCCTATAGACAGACACTTAACAAAATTAATTTTTAGATGAATAAATATCACTAGGCAAATTTAGTAATATCAGATATTTGTTATTATTAACTGATCTGAATGTCATTTGTATAGCAGACCCTAATTGATGAGTTGTATAATTTCTGTTTTATGGTAAAATTCTTACTTGTGAAAACATTCTCATTAATGCACAAAAAACAATAAGCATATTACATTCAAAGATCAGCCTTTCAAGCTAATTGCACATGCGTCTTTTGCAAGTGTTAAATAATAAATGAATACTTCACTATATCTTGTATTGTAGAGTGAAGTATTCATTTATTATTTAATACTCGCAAAAGACGCATGTGCAATTAGCTTGAAAGGCTGATCTTTGAATGTAATACAATTGTACACATGGTGTCATATAAGAATAAATGCTTATTTACTAATAAGCATATTAATAAGTGTAAACTTGTGAATGCAAAGTGCGTTGTTAACAACCAATTTTTATTGCTTTATAATATTTAATATTTCATTAATTCTATCCATTAACATTTGATTACTTAGACCAGAACTACTTCAACCTTTTATTTTAATTCCGCCTTATTGTATTATGTTCATATCGGTAATAATTTATAATCTGAATAAGTTGTTTTATATTCTAGTTAATCTGTTGCTATATCCAACAGTTGACTCATCTATATGATTCTAGAATTAAACTATGTAAACATTCAGCACATTGAACTATATAATAGTGAAATCAAGCATATACTAGTAGTTTTGGTTACCTGAACAAATACAGGCATTTGACAAACCTACTAACTATATTTAACCAACTTTTCAAGTTAAAACTGGAAAATTTCCAGTTCAACCCTAAGTCTAACTATTAATATTAAATGTGTAATAATTTTCAAACACTTCAAAGCATTTGTAAAAAATAAATATATATCATTGTTACATATCATGCAATCTCTTCAACTTACGATGCTAAGTAGTTACATTGTTCTCTGACACCAAATGATGTTATTACTAAATAAATCAATGAACAGTGGATAATGGTTTTCCTAGAAAATAAATTGGAAACTGACCACAGAATAAATAAAAATGGCCGCATTATCATCTACTATTCATAGATTCATTTAATGCTCGACTAGTTTGATTTGTAAAGTCAGATGTTACCATTTTTTATAAAAACTAGAGAATGCTCAATCCTCTTACGAATTCCCAATCATAAACCATTTGATTATAATTATTATTATTATTATAAAGGATGCAAAACAAGAAGAAAAGTTGGTTAGAGGAAAAAAGTAGTAACAGAAAATGAAGAAACAAAATGCGAATATAATAAAAAATATATGAAGTGTATAGAACAATCATATAATATTCAATTGACCAAACACTTTATTACTTTTACAATGCTTTATTATTCACCCTTCCCTGCAGTTTACAGTTTCGATTGCCCCAGCAATCTTCAGAAAAATCAATGTATGTTCTGAAAAAGATTGCTGGGGAAATCGAAACTGTAAACTGCAGGAAAGGGTGGATAATAAAGCATTGTAAAAGTAATAAAGTGTTTGGTCAATTGAATATATGATATACATTTGGCAATTCAATAGGAAACAGTAGTGTATAGAACAATATATAACACTAGGAGGAAATCTTGTTATTCGGAGCAAGGATAAGAATTTTGAATATTAAGGAAAGATTTAAAATGGGATACAAATTTTGAAAATAGATATAAATCCATGAGGAAAAAAATAGAACATTTATTTTTGGAAGCGAGAAAAACAGAATGCTTGAGAATAGTGAAAGAGATTTTTTTGTTTTATGACAAAATATGACAAAAGAACACTGGAATTAATTTTTAAAAAATAGAACAAGAGAATCTTCCAGTACTGACAGAATAATTTAATAATAGCAGGTTGAAATAAGAGGGGGAAGTAATAAATGTGAAGCAATAGACATGTTTAGTAAAACAAAAAGTTTCACAGATGAAATTTTAACTTTGACAACGCGGTTTCTAAAAATATAGCATTTATAATCTTCTAGTTTTATCTTTAAAAAAAGCCATTTGACATCATATTCATGCAGAAAAATCATAAAATGCTTAGTCTACTTTACATCAGTAGAACACACCTTCAATTATCAAATTTTAAATTAGATATAACTGCATATATTTAAGGTTAAATTTATATTTTAAACCTACTGAATCAAATAATTTGAAAAAATATTGGATTGGGTCTTCTGTCTGTCATATTTATAATAGACTTAGCAAATCTTTAAAGATATTTTATTTGTATTATAATAGCATTTTTCAATATTTTATTACTTGTGCTTCTAGGAGTAGTATTTCACTCTATTTACTTCATTATAAGATTCTGAACGTCTTATTTGGAAAATTATTTAATCATTATCTTATTTCTCAATACTTTTTCATATAGTTATCACTGATAGTCTTGTAGGTTCATCATCATCATCAGTTACTTGTAAATTAGAATGGCCATTCCAACTCCAAGATGGAAAAAAAACATAATAGAAATAATATTTGATAAGTTTTGCGATGACTATATAAATCAATCTGATAACCATAAATTTGTCCTCATTTCTAACATACTGATCCTGTAATCTGTTTGATATTTTGCGATACTTTTTTTTTAAACTTCGGCAGCACATTTTTCTTTCTGATATATATCAATATCACATCAAATTGTAGATCTCGAATGTATCTTGTCATATATTTCAATGAAAACAGTCACCATTGTACTTCTTTAGAATGACTTTGAAATAATTTTTATAACATAGATGGGGTCTGCCTTTCCCAAAAAAACCTTGTTTAAGTTTCCTCCTAAGGAAGTCATATTGTTCATTCATTTTGCATTTCCAATCCAACGAAGATGTAATTTTAGGCATAGTGGACTTCATAGCATTATATCCAGCAAGTTGAAAAGCATATTGGGCGGTCTTATAATATTCCCATTGTATTTTTAAAATTTCTCTAATGCCTTTGTATCATGTGATAGGGCATCCAAGTCTCATTTCCAAATGGTATCATATCTTGTTGATTAATTGAAATTTATCATATTAAATGATCAATGAAATTTATTATTTAGATCTGGCTTTTATATTAATGTGTGTTTAGAATACAGCAAAAGAAAATAATGAGAGTTCTTTTAAATTAACAATGTTATCATATGGCTGTGATCTATCTACATGCATCCACACAAATATATATATACATAAACATGACAATTATGCATATGAATTTTGATCTACAAAGAGTTATAGTGAATTAAGAAAGTCATGTTGCTTATCAAATATTAAAAATAATGAATGCCCATTATGAATTCATTCCGATGCTGTCAAGATTTGTAATTTTTGTATTTAAATCACAATCTTTAATATCAGGGTATATATCATTTGCTGAATGAAAATTATACTCTAATGTTAAATAGGTCAACACTTTTTTTTGAAACACTAGGCCCATCACATTAACGAAATAAATATTTGAGCACCAGAAATAATATATCTGGGCACAATCGAGGATTTCGAACTCCAGAGACTACCATTTTACCATTGCACCAAACTACATGTTAAATGCATTATTGCTATAATTAATATCAGCAACGATCATGTGATATTTGCTGCTCTACCATTGTACCAAACTATGCATTAAATAAATTATTGCTATCATTAATAGCCGCAATGAGATCATGTGACATTTGCTCTGAATCAGAGCTGCTGCTCTAACATTGCACTGAACTACATGTTAAATACATTATTGCTACAATAGCCACACTGATCATGTGATATTTGCTCCAAGTCAGAGCTGTGCTCTACCATTATACCAAACTATGCATTAAATACATTATTGTAATTAATAGCCGCAATGAGATCATGTGATATTTTGCTCTGCATCAGAGCTCATATAATTATACGCTTTTTTTTTCCATCTTAATCACTTTTTTAAATACCCCCTTGCAAAATAATACATAAAAAATATCAGGGTAGACAGGACAAAGAAAAATTATTTAAATTTCGAAAGTGGAGGATGAATCAGATGAGCTTGGATTCCCAAATAGTACATTATTAAAGATACATTGAAAAAAAAATTGCAACAGAATTCTGAAAACTTTTATTTATTTATTATTATATATTTGAGAATAAATACTTGCCTAATCCAATCTCGATTTTTTAAAGTATCTAAATAACTGCTCTCCGCCTCATCTATTCTTCAGAATTCTAATTTTTTAAATTCTATTTCTTAATCTTTTTTTTACATCAGCATTAAAATGTTTTGAGAAATAAATTAATTTACTTTAATTAAAAAAAGTGAGCATAGGTTCTGCACCTGTAGGAATGATGGTCGCCTTATATTACAAAAACATTCATCTTTACTGTAAGCATGATGGCATCCATCTAATTCAAGTTAATCTAGTAGCATTCCCTTTAATTAAAAACAAGTTAGCCAGGTAGCAAACTCTATTGAATGATAAGCTGAAATGGCTATGGACCAATACAAAAAATAACATAATTATGGTTCATAAATAATCTTTTTATATAACATTTGACTACATATGTAATATAGAGAAGGAAATAAGCCTTCGGTTGTGCGCTTTTCATAAATGTATACGCATTTACCATAACAGAACCCCTTATGCTAAGAGCTTATCATTATATAAGCCAAGCTTTGTTCACTGTGCTGAAATCAGGGCTTTAGCTTATTGTGTGCCTGATATATAACTTGACAAATGGATTGTAAAAACTTATTCATTTTATAGCAGTAGAGAGATAGAATCTCACTTGCAACCACCTGCGATTAGAAATAAATATTGAATTTTGAATTTACTGTAATGAATGGTATATTTATTTAGCGCTTGACTATGTATTAATATAGAGAAGTAAATAAATCTTTGGTCATGTGCTTTTCATGAATTTACACACATTCATAATTTTTTTAAATTGATACTTACCGGTGAGCGCGTGTAAATTCATGAAAAGTGCATGACTGAAGGTTTATTTACTTCTCTATATTACACATGTAGTCAAGCACTATATAAATAGACTCTTTATTAAAGTAAATTTAAAATTTAATATTTATTTTTAATCACAGATAGTGATTCTACCTCTCTACTACTATATAAGTTTGTACAATTCATTGGTAAAATTATCTATCAGACACACAGTAGGTTGAAGCCCTGATTACATCACAGTGAAAAAAGGATGGCTTATATAATAATAAGCTCTAACCATAGGTGGTTCACTCATATTTTTTAAGGTGATACTTAGGGTGTGTTTAAATTCGTGAAAAGCACATGACCAAAGCGTTTATTTCTTTCTCTATATTAATTATGGTTCATCTATAACAAACTCAAACATTAAGTTGTAAGCATGGCAGGTGGATACACCATGAAACATCTAAAAAAAAAAATTAATGTTCCAGACCCCCCCCCCCTTAAAAATCCCTGTTGATTAACCATAAAACAACCTACAATTTTTCTATTGTTGCCATTTATTCAGTTTTCCGTATACTAATATAATCTCCTCAAATACTTAATTCATTACAGAATTGAAATACCTTCACTATCTAATTTATTTTCACAAGTACATGAATTCTTTTAAGCATCACATGATCACCATCTCTTATACTAGCACATAATTGTCTATAAACAAGGCAAAACTCTCCATACAGTAGTGCCACCCAGAGTAATCAATGGATACCAGAAGGCTTGTGCATAAAATCCCTATCTAATGCCTACTCGTCCAATATTCCCAGACTGGTTTCTGGCTTGTGGCCTTCGTCAGTGACTCATCCAATATCCCCAGACTAGTTTCTGGCTTGTGGCCATCAGTGAGGAGCTCCTCACTGACGAAGGCCACAAGCCAGAAAATAGTCTGGGGATATTGGATGAGTAGACATTAGATAGGGATTGTATGCATAAGCCTTCTGGCATCCATTGATTACTCTGGTTGGCACAGGGTGGCACTACTGTATGGAGAGTTTTGCCTTGTTTACATGAATTCCTCGTTTATAAAAATAATTGTCATACTTAATTTGCTTCTTCTCATCATTTCCATACTGACTAGCTTAACAAAAACATATCATTGCTTAATTTTCACTATCCTTCTCAATTATGAAAGTCTTTACTTGGTTGTCTTTTTCATCACATATATAATATTCCATATTTTAACACTAACATTAAGTAGAATTTTTTTATTTTTAATATTAGTTTTTGGTATTCATTCTTTGAATACCAGATTTATTCTTTTATAGGATGTTGCCACTAAAAATTTTATTTTCATTCCATGATCATAGCATATAGTTATATCAATGATATTCACCAATAAACATCACATGATCACCATTCTTTATACTTACACACACTGATTACACAGAGGCAAAAATCTCCATATAGTAGCACCACTTAGTGCAAGTCAGAATAATCAATGCATCCACTACTCTGGCTTGCAATGAGTGGGACTCTTATATGGAAAGTTTTACCTCTGTGATATTCACTATGTTAACAATTAGTACCCCCGGGGATAGAATTATGAAATCTACTGCTTGTAATTATTTCCCATAATATTAATTTGTGTATAGCAATGGAAAAAGATTAAAGTTAAATCATTTTTATTAATCACTTTTTCAAATATACACCCGGGTCTCGTTTTACACGGATTTATTTAACGCGATTTTGAAGTTATGCGATTCGTGTTTCTTCGGAAGTTAATAGCACATTATTGGAATTCGACTTTCATCTTAGTAATTTCAATATTTTCAGTGCTTTATAATAGTAAGATTTTATGCAATAATGAAATTAAAATCATGATTTCCACATTTTTATGTATACCCACATTAAATTTTACAAGATTATAATGTAAATTTGTTCAAACAGTGTGCGTGTTAATTTTGCATTTTAAATCACATTCTGTTTTTGCTTTTTAAAAAAAGACGTAATCAATTATTAATCATTTAGTGTCCACAAGTTTATTTTTAAAAGGTGAGTAATAGCAGTGGGCACAATTAAATTTGAGTTTTAAAAATTAAAATTTGATTTTTAATTGTAATTAACAATTTAAAAATTACTTAAGGCGACCTGAAATTCATGTGACGTGAAACGAAATTTGATTTTTAAACGGAATTGAAAATTAAAAAATTAAAGACAAAAATAAGAATTTAATTTTTAGTTGTTAGATTAATTACTAATTATGTTGTCACCAGAAAACCATTAACACAACATGAGAGTGAAGTTGGCGCTAGTTGTATTTCCTCTTGTGAAGAATCTGATTGTTTACCAGTTTGCAAACGAACCTGTTTATCGGCAAATAGTGATAATAATTAAAACGTGTATAAAAAATGTAAATTACTGTAAATTATGCATAAACATATATTGTTTTGAATAAAATTAAATATTATAGTTAAAAAAAGTTTGTCTTGTATCAATTTTTTTCATATTTGAAATTTTTTATTAGTCATATTTTATATCCTTATTTTTTTTTTTGCGCAAATTTTAAAGTAATTTTACGTTGGTGCTTTGCTTTTACGCGATTTTTGAAAAATCACAGTCCGTATCCTCCCTTTTTCAAAGTAAGTTACTTCTATTTTTGAGCGATTTCTTTTGCGTGTATTTTCTGAGGAACCTATCTATCATGTAAAATGAGACCCAGGTGTATATATATATAAAGAATTTATAGTCTTCAAATTTTGTTTTATAAACAAAACCATAGCAATTCTCTCCATCTCATTTTTTTTAACGTATTAGTAACTCATTTGTTATTTTATTAATATCCTTAATCTTCAACATCTTAAAATTTATATTTTTAACAATTCTTTATATGGATTTTTTACACATGCTTTCATTTAACATACTCTGCTTATCTGGATAAAATCTTGACTCAATTTTCCTCTACTTTTCAATTTCTGATCTAGTCGAAAATTAGATCACATATGTATTATTGATAACATTTTTTTTTTTAGAGTTTGTAAACAATTTTAGCAAAAATTTAAAATTATTACTTTTACATATAACATTAATGTTAATATGACTAGTAACATTCCCTATAATTTAAAACTGAATGATTCATTAAAAACAGGATCATCCAACTATTTTATAAAGTTAAGATGGCTGTACTTATCTTTTAAAAGTCTCTACTTTGTTGTCCTGAGCATGCTCACTATGACATCAGTGAGTTAATAGCATGATTAAACAGAGCATGTCAAGGGCTGATCATCTTCTTATTAAAAATTACTAATAAAAAGACTGCGTTTGGAAATTATGTTATTATATGTTTTTATTTAACATCTTTTGTTTTATAGTCTGATGAGGTAAAATCAAATTTAAATAAATTCATTTCATTTTGATAATTCAGTATTATGTATATAAGATTAAAAAATATAACTAAAAGTATCATTTTTTTTTCTTCCATATGTCATAGCATTGACTGGGAGGAGAACCCGCAACAACCGTCTGCAACCAACTGCTTGCTTACAGGGCGGCTGTGCTGACCTCTTGACTAACAGCGCTTGATTAAAAGTATCATTTTTATTCACACAAATGCACTAAAAAGTAAAAAATAAATACAAATTAGATATATATTTAAAAAAAAAAAAAAAAGTTAAATTATATTGTGAAAAACCTGTAAAAATGACCAGACAGTGAGACTAAGATTATTTTGAAACAGGAGCACCCCCTTTAACATTTAAACTTAATAATCACTGTTCAGTTGTTATATATATTGTGCCATTACAATTTAGTCACTAGCTAAATTTATAGTAATGTGCATGTAGAAAAGGTAAACCAAAAATCATCATCACATTTTTATATAATCATAAATGAAGCTGTAGGGCATCCAAGTTCAAACCCTACAAGGTCCAGTTCTAAAAGCTTTAAACAGAGAAAGAATGGGTCAACAATTACATGCTTTACTTGTTTGTGTGTTGATAGAAAGGTAATACACACATTTAAACTATTTAATATTTAATTTTTCTTTAAAAAGCAAAGTTATAATGCATACATATAGGCAATGTATGTGTAAATTATTTAATTGTTTTATATTTCAAATATTAAACATTTTAACTTTCTTAAAACTAACCTATGCTTGATCAATTCTAATATTTTATTCTATACTTTTATTTTGCTTTTCTTTAATTATAAGTGGGATTTAAAAGTTACAGATTTAATTAAATAATTGGGTTATAATTACTAAGCTAGCAATTATAGTATTTAAGGTTAGTTTATGAATGATTTGAAAGAATGAAGGATGTGTGTACATTACATACAAAAATTTACATTTCCTAAATATTGAAAGAAAAGGAAGTATTAAATCTGTTAAATTATTTTTTTGTACAATTTTTTGTTAAAAGAGGAAATCTGTTTAATCAGATATCGATCTTTGTAGCAATTTTTTTTTGTAAGTGATTGTTTCACTTTGGAAGCTTATAATGGGTCAGAACTATAATTGTGAAATTGTCTTATCTCAAGATCTAAAGAAGGAAGCTCAAAGATTTGAAGTGTTACCTGGATGTTAAAAAGAAAGAAAAAAGAAAAGAAAGGAAATAAGGATTGAGTCTTTTTTTTTTTTTTAAACAAAAGTGTCTGGAAAAAGGATTAAACTTTTCAGTTAAAAAGTCATTTAGTTGAAAATAAATTAGAGATCTAATTAAAACAAATTTGTCCAAAAATAGCAAGTGATGCTATCTCTGATTGGTTAAGTTAGTTAAAAATTGGATATAAAAAGTTTGTCTTGAATTATTATGAAGATTATTGTTTATGATTCAGATTATTAAACTATCCAATTGAATGCTGAAAATATAAGAAATGGCGGGCTAGAAAAATTATATGTATGTCCCATCGGTTCCGGACCATCTGGGGAAGCTGCACATCACATAGGAAAGAAAAGATGTTGTGTCTAAAATAATATTCTACCCCTTTCAACTGACCAGAGAAATAAGATGTTTTTTTAATAGAAGGAAGAAAGCATTCACCTGCATTCAAAAAATAAATTATTTAAAAATATTAATTCCATCCATTAATTTTTTAAAAAAACTTTTAAACTTAAAAATTTTTAAAATTTTAAAAAAAACTTTTTTTTTTTCCTTTTTTTTATAGGGAGAAAGGAAAAATAATAAAATTAATTTAATTATTTTCCAATAAAAATAACTCAATAAATCATTACTCATCAATTTTATACATCTAAAAAAATATTATTTCCTATAAGATAGAAATAATATTAAAAATAAAATTTTATTTAAAAAAATTTAGTCCCTTATAAACAACACAAAACTTTAATATTTTTATTATTTTTTTTTTATATATTTTTTTATATAAATATATAAAAAATATAATATAATATATTTAAATAATTAATTAATATAATTATATAAAATAAAATAAAAATAATTAAAAAAAATAAATTTTAATAAAAAGTATTTGTAAGAAAATGATTGGTAAAAAATTAATTAAAATTAAACAAATTTTTGGGGAATTAGTTTTATTATTTATTATTTTGGTTTTAAATAATATTTTGTTCTGGGAAACAACTCTATGATTTTTATATGTGTATTGTGAGGAATAAGAATAGTTTCAGAGGTAGAGGAGGGGGAGAAAATAATTTAAAACTTGTTTCTAAAACTTGCTCTCAATTCTACAACATTTTTTTTTTTCTTTCCTGTTGTTTTTAATTGTGTGCTGGCAGATAATATTTTTTTTTCAAAATATAAAAATAATTTGAAGGGAGGGGGGATTAAAATTATCTGAGGATTGTTTATATCAATTATTATTTGTTTCATGTATTTTCATATTTTCTAGAAATTTTAGTATATGTTAGAAATGTAGTAATAAATATTAGTTGTTTAAAATAGGCGATATATTTCTTAAGGAGCTGATTATTCTCATCACAATAGTTGATATTAGTTATTTAGAGATAAGTAAATATGCTAAAATTAAAAATAGATTTTTTTAAAATTAGTTTTATGTTTGGCTTAGTCCTAGAGCGAATTGAAACCCTTTCGTTTATTATCTCTCTCACGTTACTATTAATGATCTGTTTACTGTTTAAGGCCAAATATTTGATTTTATAATATTTAGTGATTTCTTAGTATTATTATAACCCCCCACATCTATTTCATGAGTGAGTGATTCCTCATTAGTTATATATAATCTGAGCTAGTGAACTTATAAAAATATTGAAACACATTGTTATGTTAAGATCTGAGAAATGATTTATGTCTAATATACCCCACTTTGGTTTAAAGATTTTTTATTTTACCTAAATATTAATGTGTATGGATATTGGCCAAAAAGCAAAATCTTTTTTTAATAAGTAAAAATATATAGATCTGTTTTCTATTTATATAAAGTATGAATTACACTTTTATACATGAAAGCTAAAGAAAATTTATTTTTCATATTTTAATGCACTTATTTCGATAAATATATTTGGTACTTTAGAAAAAAATTTTCGATATATTTTTATTTTTAATATATAAATCTATTAAATAAATCTGCTACCTCCATGTTATTATTCTTATTAAATACATTCCATACTACAGTTTTGCTATTCAGTTGAATTACTTTCATTTTTCCATAAATATAGTTTATGCATAATAAATAAATAGTTTCTAACTTGGGAATTCACAAGAAGTTTGAGCATTGAATAGTAATGAAGCAGAACTGCAATCCACAGATCTCGAGCATTAGAGTTGGCCTCTCTACTGTGGCATGGAACTATATCAGAAATATATATCTAGTGATGCTTTTTGTAATCAACTCTACCTTTCTTGGTTTAGTTTATATAGCAATTAAAATTTTCACCAAACATTTATATCTGTGATAAAAATTGATAATCATTTTTATAGCAAAATAAGATATTTAAATCAGCAAATGGCATGATTCGGTAGTAGTTCATGGTTAGCCAAACCAAAATAATTAATATAATTTGCAATATAGCGACTTAAAAAAAAAAAAAAATTCAATTCTAAAAACATTATTACATAAATTGTAATACATTTAATAAAATAATCAGTTTAATGTTTAGAAGTTCGTAAAAAGTACGAGCGTTGGACTGATTGAGCGCAACCACAATCCGTGGATGGTGAGCTCCAGTCTGCCATTTTTATCAATGCATCGTAACACACCAAGCTATTAGTGCCAATTGCAACAGATAAGCAGGTTTCACTAAGTATGTGCTTTGTTAAAGAATGAAAAATTAAGAAAACGGTTTGTTACATGTTCTGCTTGCAGTGGTGGCTTGAGTGTAAGCCCTGCGGAACTGTAGCACCCTCTATAACATTCAATATAATGAGTTTTTTTTCTTTATAATTGTGCATTATATAAACCTTAAGAATAATATTAATAACCACTCCATAATTCATGAAAGAATTACAAAAACCCTTGCATGGAACTGTGCGCTTCAAAGCGACAGGGTGTTTGGCTGTTGTGCGCGTATGTCGAGATAAGAAGCTGCATGCTAGTTAAAGAGAGCCCTATAGCTCACATAGTGCCGACATTGTCGTTCAAGTGTAAGGTAGTTAAGAGCATACAACAATGTTAAGAACATCTTGTCACTTCTACATATTTTTGCGATATAGTTTCAAGGCTTACAATTTCCCGAAGATGTGTTAGTTATTAAATAAAAAAAGAATCAATTATTAAAAAAAAAAAATTTATCAATTGTTAAATTTAAAAAAAGGAATAAATTCTGATAAATTTCATTATTTCAATTTACTTATATTACAACATGGAAGTGTCGAGACACTCTTGACATTGTTATACTTTGGCTTTCAATTCAGTGTGTCTCTTTTTGTCAGCAGTTTTTTTTTTTGGTAAATTGTCGTCATGATCAAAATTTGGAACCTTCCTGTCAAAGAATGTGATGCAATAGAATATTTTCAAAGCTACCTAGAGATTGCACGCCGCTGACATGAATAAAGTGTAAATATTGTATTTACATTTTTATTCTTTAATTTTTCTGTTAATAAGTTAATATAAACAAAAAAATAAAGTGTAAATTGTAATTTTTTTCACAATTTCTTGTTGTAAAATAATCGTAATAATAAAAAATAAAATGTAAATATTAAATGTTTCCTATAGCAACCATTTTTTTGTAAACATTTTCTGTGGATCCAAAAACTGTTTATTTATCAAAAATATAGACTGCCATCTTAATTCGCCGAAAAATTCATAAGTACCATTTCTTTTGACTCAGCATATGTTGCATAATACAATATTAAAACAATGACTAAAAATTTTCTCAAGTAGCATTGCTTGAAATATATTTTATATTAAACGAAGATTTGGAAAATTTGAGAAAAATATATAAAAAGATTGGAGTTTTTAGATTTGTGAAAAAGAACAGTTGAAAAAATTTGTGTCGAATATAAAAAATGAAGAATTAGTAGTTACTGAGAAAATTGCATAATAGATAAAAAAAAAAAGGTACATTTTGATTTACAAGAGTCAAATTTACTCCGCCTACAACTTTGACACTATTCAGTTTACATAAATACAGTAATAAGTGTCTGTAATCATTTACTAAACTAGAGATTGTTTCTAGCCCAGATATAAGCTATATATGTTGAAAAGATTGGTAAATATAAAAGGAAATGAGATAAGAGCAAAATAAAAAAAAAATTGAGTGTTTAAAGTTGGGGTCTTCAAACTATGACCCGCGGGCTATATCCGGCCTGCAATATGATTTTAAATGGTCCATGAAAGAATTGTGTGAATATATGTCAATTAATCTAATTTGCCAATGGCATCTGCAAAAACACGGGGTGTTCACAGCTTTCAAATGCATTAATTAAAAGTGTGTTTAAAATTTGCTAATATTCCATATTATATTAATATGATATTTATGTTGTAGCCCCTGCAATAATTTTCTAATTTTAAAATTTTGAAAAATAATGTCCGCATGGAAGATTCTGACAAACTTAATTGATCAATTTTGAAAAATGATGACCTCTAAGTTTATTTATTGCAAAATGATGACCTATAACTTTAATTAGTGGAAATGAAACAAACACGTAAGTACCAAATAGAAAAAATCAAATGAAAAATTTTCAATATTTGCGATTCAAAAAAAAAAAAAGGCAATTTAATGAAACAAGTTTAACTATTTATTATCAAGCAATTTATTTTCAAAACAAATAGACCATGTACTTAATTCGAAAAATTTAAACAATTTTCAATATTTGCAATAAAAAAAAAAGGGCAATTGTTTGGAAAATTATAATAGTGAAACTTGTTTGGTTGAACTACCTTTTTGTTTTTTAAAACATAAATGCTGAAAATGGTTTAAATTTTTCGATTTAAGCACATGGTCAATTGTTTTGAAAATAAATTCCTTGATAAAAATAGTTAAACATGTTTCATTAAATTGCTTTTTTTCCTTTGAATTGTTAATATTGAAAATTGTTTATTTGAATTTTTCTATATGGTGCTTACGTGTTGATCTTTTCCAAAATAAAGTTATAGATTATCATTTTGCAGTAAATAAACTTAGCAGTCATCATTTTTCCAAATTAATCAATTTAAGTTTGTCAGAAACTCCCGTGCAGACATTATTTTCAAAGATCGCAAAATTAGAAATTTATCGTTGTACTTCTTTCTTATATATACATTTGTTTGAGTCGGTGACTTTCATTACTGCCAGACCAATTAATATTATTTAATAAGTTTATTAATACTGAATCACAACTGTATATATATTTTTTCATTCTTGTTCAGCTTCAATTATCATTATCAATTCACGGTATTGTAGATGGTTCTATTACTGTAACATTCATTTTAAAATTGAATCTATAGGTTCATTATTAGCCTTTAGGTAAAACTAATTAGAATTACAATTTAGTTAATATTTCTTTATTCATTCTTGAATATAAGCATATTAAAAAATATAGTACAGTAAATGAATTAATACATAAACACATTTTAAAATAAAATTGATTCGAGTATATGAGTATATTACATTTAAACGTTAGAATATAAATAAACAACTTGAGATAAACCTTCTGAATGAAACTTATAATTGATTTTAAAAATTTTTTTTAGCTTAAAAATTAGCTTATATTCCTTTATATAAAATTGTTAAAAAAATTATGGAGCTCTTGAAACTGTATATTTGAACAAAAACCGGCTTCTGCGGTTGAGCTACAAAAAATACACAAGTACCGTATTTTGTCTCTGTTGCTACCCGTTACAATTGTTTGTCTATAAGAATTCATGAATATTCAGTGTAATACTTAATTTGTAATTGCATAAATTTATGCATTTTCACATATTCAGATATTTGCTTTTACAGAGTACACCTGGGTCTCGTTTTACGCGATAGATAGGTTCCTCAGAAAACATGCGCAAACAAAATCGCGCAAAAATAGATGTAATTTACCTTGAAAAAGGGGGGTTACGGACTGTGATTTTTCAAGAATCGCGTAAAAGCAAAGCACCAACGTAAAATTACTATAAAATTCGCGCAAAAAAAAAATAAGGAAATAAAATATGACTAATAAAAAATTTCAAATTTGAAAAAAATTGATACAAGACAAACTTTTTTTAACTATAATATTTAATTTTATTCAAAATAATATATTTTTATGCATAATTTACAGTACAGTAATTTACATTTTTTTATACACGTTTTAATTATTATCGCTATTTGCCGAAATACACATTCGTTTGCAAACTGGTAAAAAAAATCAGATTCGCACAAGAGGAAATACAACTAACGCCAAGTTCACTCTCATGTTGTGTTAATGGTTTTCTGTTGACAACGTAATTAATCTAACAACTAAAAATTAAATTATTTTTGTCTTTAATTTTTTAATTTTCAATTTTAATTGTGCCCACTGCTATTACTCACCTTTTAAAAATAAACTTGCGGATACTAAATGATTAATAATTGATTACGTTCTTTTTTAAAAAGCAAAAACAGAATGTGATTTAAAATGCAAAATTAACACGCACAATGTTTGAACAAATTTACATTATAATCTTGTAAAATTTAATGTGTGTATACATAAAATGTGGAAATCATTATTTTAATTTCATTATTGCATAAAATCTTACTATTATAAAGCACTGAAAATATTGAAATTACTAAGATGAAAGTCGAATTCCAATAATGTGCTATTATTTTCAATATGATGTAAGTGCGTGAAATTTATTATTTAAAGTAATAGCGCATTATCGGAGTTAGACTTTCGGAGAAACGTGAATCACGTAACTTCAAAATTGCGTTAAATAAATCCGCGTAAAAAGAGACCCAGGTGTACTTAGTAATTTCATAATTATTTATAAATTTATTCTTTATTTAAGATGTAACATGGTTTGAGAAAAAAAAAGATTGATGATGAACATCATGTGTTTAATGAAGAATGGAATGCAAAATACTTCTTCATACAATCAAAATCAAAGGATAAAGCTGAATGTTTGATTTGTAAAGACAATGTTGGGGTCTTAATATATACATTGTCACTATGAATTAAAACATGTTTCAACATTTTAGCAATTTAAAGGAATATAGGGTTCAGATAAATTTGAATCATTAAGTCGCTGACCGGTTTCAGCAAGATTTTTTTATCAAGGCAAATTCAGAAAATGAAGTTTTAATCTTGGTAAGCTATATGGTTGCTTATGTGTTGGCTAAAAGAGGAAAATCATTTACTGATGCCAATATAATCAGTGTGTGACAAAAGCAGTGGCTGAGATATGCCCAGAAAAATTTGATCTTTTTAAAATGAAAGTCTTGGACCAAATAGACTGTTGTACAGTGGGTGGATCAAAAGTATGGGAAATAGTATTGTTCAGTAAATTGTAGGCAAAGCACAATGTTTCACTCAATATTCTCTCACATCGAATTAATCAACTGATATTTATAATACCTTGCAACTCCTAATATTTTTTCGTGGCATCGACAATAAAGTTAATGTCACACAGGAAACTTCACAATATGCATGACACTGCAACAAGAGAGAATATCTTCAAAGAAGTACAAAAAACAGTAACAAAATACAATTTAGATTGGAATTGTTTGTAGTGCATAACAGTTGATGAAGAAGATAACGTTTGGCACATAGGTAGGTTTAGTTAGATTAATCATAAAAGCTTGTGAGGATGCAGGAATATCAAAATCAATGTTTCTTCACTGTGCTATCCATCAACAAGCACTTGTAGAAAACCCATTGATACGAGCTATGTCTTAAACCTGTTATTTCTATGGGCAATTTCATTCCTCTCATGCACTTAATCATTGCCAGTCTTTTTCGAGGTATGTGATTCCAAATATGTTGACTTGACATATACTGCAGTTCAATGGCTTATCTGTGACAAGGTTCTTTCAGCTCAAGTATGAAATTGATATATTTCTTACTAAGTTAAAACCATTATGAGTCACTTTTATCAAACATTAAGTGACTTTGGAAGTTGGCATTTCTTGCATATCTGGTAAACCACATGGACAATTTGAATTCAAAGTTACAGGGTGAAAATAATTTAGTTTGTGATTTATTTTCCATATTAAGACATTCAGAACAAAGTTGATACTTTTGGAAAGTCAAATTAAAAATTGTAATTTTGCTCATATGCCATACTGTTCAGAATTGTATTAAAAAGATGAAACAGAATTTCCATCCACATTCGCAAATTTAACCATTTCAAATTCAAAACAACAGTTCCAGAAACGATTTTCTGATTTAGATGCCCATGCTAAAGAAATTAAATTGCTTCAAAATCTATTTGATTATGATGTGGCAGAAGTCTGAAGTCAAATTATTGAACTTCAGGAAAACGATCATATTAAAAACAAATACAGTACAAGGAAGGTCATATGATTGATTTTTATAAATTTTTGAACCCTGTGCAGTTTCCAAATTTAAAAAAAACTTGCTAATAAATTTATCCCATTTTTAGGGCAACGTATTTTTGTGAACAAACTTTTTCCCAAATGAAATATATCAAATCAAAATAGAAAACAAATTTATCTGATGAACATTTGAAGTCTCTACTTGTAATAAACATTTCAAAATTTGAACCTTAATTTAATATTTTAAAAACATAAAGATTTCATCATTTACATTAATAGTTTTTTTTTTTTAACCTGAATAAATTTCCTTTTTTTATTATGGTCCGCTGAAAGTAGTAAAATAAACAATTTGGCTCTCGTGATGAAAAGTTTGGAAAACCCCTAGTTTAATTAAAGGATACTATAATGAATACTAAAACTAATATGGATTACTTACCCATTCTCACTTATTTATCAATCTTTCTATCATTTAATAATTTAGTTTAATACTATCTTCCTATTATGAAGCAATTTTTTTTCAAATTTACTTTAAACATTTACTCGTTATTGGAATTAATTTCTAAAACCCGTTTAATTCAATTTCTTCACTAACTCCTTAAATTCTCATTTCGCTCTTATTTCTGTTTAATTTTTTATACATTAGCAAAATCTTTGTTTCAAAAAGAACACATATCGAATTCCTAAATAGCATTTGAATAATTTTCTTTGCATATAGTTCAGTATAATAAAAAAAAATCAAATTTTGGATTTCCGGTAAATGTGCAAATGAATCGCATTTGAGGTTGCCATAAACAAATCATTTGTGCACATTTCATCCATATTTAAGCAAATGTTAGAAATCTTGAAATATTTTAATCATGGATTAAGTGATTCCTCCAATTTATCAATTACTTCTAGATATAATTAATATATAGCTATAACTTCAGTATATGTTATGACAGCTAGTTTAGTACGTTTTCAACTTTTTATTTTAGAAATGTTCAGCATCAAAATACAAAGTAGTTATCATTTCAATTTAAATAAATATAATATTTCAGAAAACCGGTTTAATATCGAAATCATTTCTCTATCGCTTAAAAATTCTCTATTTCTAATTTTCTTCTCCAAAGCTATAAAATTCCCACTATAGTTTCCATTTTTTATCTCCCAAATCTAAACCTATATTTCTTTTTTTCTCTACGTCGCTTTTCTCAGTAAAAAAACAATACTATTTACCTTTACCAGTTTTTCAAGGTTAATTATAACAATAATATTAGGCAATAGATGTATAAATTTGCATACTTGAATTAATCCAGCGCTTGCTTTTCGCAAAAAAAGTTTATTACGCACATTTTGATGACATATTTCTCACATTGTCGATTGCGCCATCTATTAGAAATTAAGATCTCTACGTCGATCATCTGTAATCGTACATGGTTGTGTTATACGTTTACATGGTGCCTTTCAAGGCGATCTCGTATCTTTTAAAAATATTTTTTCAGCATTTTAGTTAGTCCCGGGTAATTATTAGTAAAATAGCTATGAGAAGATCGACAGCAATTTTCGGATCTTCAGTATTTGTTGCGGCTTTTATTATGTTGTACCTTGCTTTGGTAGCCATGAATTCGTCCGTACTTACCGGGACTTTTAAAAAAGACAGTGAAAAGGTAAGCTATTGGAAAATTATATTGAATAATATCGTAATACTTTGATTATATATAGTTTAATTATTATTGATCCTTTTTAATTTATTAAATCTATTAACTATTTTGATGAAAATCTAATTTATTTTATAAATATAGGCCTTATTATGTGTCATTTATTTACTTTATCTACATCGATTTGTGACAAACTAGATATGTAGATTTCAAAATGCTATCGTAAACATTCAGTGATAACTTTTCATACACGTTTAAGCCGTTTCATTTTTTTTCGTCACAAATTTTCATAATCTGATAAGTAGCAATGCGTTAAATTTGATATTTTTCCTTTTTCCGCTTTTGCATGTGCATATTATATAACTATATAGTATTCAAAAAAGATGAATGAAAAGTAAAATATTACTGTTTTGTAAAATGTATTAGTTTTAAAAAATCTTTTACAATACTTTCTGTATATCTACAAAGGTTTCATATTCTTGGCAAAGATTTTAGCAAAAATTTTGACCCCCTCTTGTGTGTGTGTGAGTACGTATATGTGGATCCGGTACGTGTATATGCTTTTTTAAAAAAATTATGAATGAAAAAACAAACAAAATCTAGTTATTAGTTTTGAATATTAAATTATATTTTTTGTTTTAGTTCAAATTGAATTCTCTAATTTTTTATTCTAAACAAATGTTATTTGGTAGTGCCTGTAATTTGTGTTGCTTTGTTTTTAATAAACTAAGGAAAAAAAAATGTTATTGGTGAAGATAGACTACAAGTAAAATGAATATTTAAATAAAAATAGCTTGATAGATTCCAACTATCAGATCAAATTTATAGATAGGATTGAGATATGAAGGGTTATCGATGAATAAATAATAAACACATCTTAGAGTGAGCAGCCGTTGAAGAGTCGATTATTTTTTTTCCAGAGGCTAGTTATATTTTATTAAGAAAAAGCAACACCCTTATAGTATTAACATAGCAGATTGGGAATACAACTTTAATAGCCATGTGCCACTTATCAAAACAGTTAAGTAATAGTTGCAGGTTGTATGAACAGAACTCTGATAATGAATATTACTGACATTTCACTAGTTAGTCTTGGGAAAATTTAGAAATGATTATACACACACACATGCACACAAATCCTCCCAATTAAGATTAGGTAATTTATAATTCAATTAAAGAAATAATGATGATGATGATAGTGAAATTATCTTTGTAGAGAGCATACTTAATACTATTCTATTTAAAGATTTATTTTTCAGTAATCCATAGATTCATTTATGTATTATTGATATAGTGAAGTTGAAAAGTAATTGTTTTAAAAATGATGCAAGGGATTGTGGGAATTTTCAATCAGCTTAAAAAGTAAGAAAAATTGAAATAAAAAGTGGACAGAAAAAGATTAGATATATATAATTGCATGGTCAGTTCCTTATTGAAATGGATCCAGAGGCTTTAACCCTTTAGTTTGGCACTTCCATTACTATCTTAAGTAATATCAACAATTCATCCCATTACCAGCTTAATATAATACAAGAACAGCCCACCTCTCGAGTCCTATGCAACCCAAGCTTGAGTAATCATTACCAGATACGTATCTGCATTTTTTCAAACTTTGAATCCCTGATCTTATTGATAAAGGCAGATACCACATACCAGTCTGAGAATGGGGATTTAAATACTAAGAGATTATATATATATATATTATGTTAGGAGTCACTACACCATAGGGCTACTCTTGTATTACTCCTATATAGTAAATTTATAAATAAAGTAAGGGGAATTAAAAGAGAGTTTTAGAAATGGAGCTTCTTAGATCTCATGTTTAGAAGGCAAAAATACAAGAAATGGAATAGTTATGTGTAGTTGTTAATATAATGAGGAAAGTTATGTTATTGTTTTTTTAATTTTTTTTATGTCATGGGTAAGGCAACTTATAAATGGTAGAATAATATAGATGAATGTAGAAGGAGTTGATGTTAACTTAAGGAAGACCTCTTGAAGCTTTAAAAAAATCAAGCAGAATTACTAATATACATGTCATATGTTTTTGTTGTTGCAACTGTTATTAGTATGTGATTATTCATATTGGCGAATAAGCATGGATGGGCTACTCTCCAATATGACTTTTACTTTTGGGTTCAAGATCAATGAACATCATTGACTATCTTTTCGGATGCCTAATATTATTTGATTAAGCTTCTAGAAAATGATATTACTATTGATCTCTTAAAAAAAGCTGATAAAGAAGGGGATAAATTATTGGCAAAACTATATACCAAAACTCTGATGAAAACATATCAGAAGATTGGAAGAATGCAATAATATTAATATTTAAGAAAGGTGAAAAGGAAGACATTACAAATCTCAGACTTCAGACTTCTATCAATTCTATATCAGATTTTTACTAAGATCGTAACTACTTGTCTGTAGAGAACTTTGGATTCAAACTAATCAAAAGAACAAGCTGAATTTAAAAGTGGTTTCAGCACAATAGATCACATCCATCTATCAGGAGAAGTTACAGATAGGACCAATGACTACGAGTTGGTAATATGTTTCAGATTTGTAGATTATGAGCCTTTCCACTGTAGTTAATATTTTGGATCATCATGATATAAATCTAGAATATTCTCAGGTTTTGAAAAATATTTATCAAAGTGTGACAGCAGTCATTAGATTATATGATGATATTAAGAATATTGGCATTGTTAAATATGGTTCAGCCAGTGATTCTTTATCGGTTTAAACTTTTTACTGCAATTTTATGGGAAAAGTTTGTAGATTGAAATGGGAAGTTATAAGGAGTAAAAATAAACGGAGATTATTTAAGTCATCTAGATTTGGCTAATGAAGTGAATGTGTTTGAAAAATAATGCTTTAGACTCTCGGGATATGTTATGAAAGTTATCAGATGAAAGCAAGAAAATAGAACTAAAGACAAATGCTAAAAAGACTGAAGTGATGTTCAATGGTTTTTTACTAAAGGAGGAAATAAAGATTAGTAATAGTAAATTAGAAGCTAACAATTACGAATATTTTGGTCAGATTATTAATACAGATAGAATCATTGCATAAAATTAAGAATAGAATACACATTTAGATGGAGTTCTTTCGGGTGAAATATATTATTAACAGGAAATATGCCAGGTGTTCAAAAAGGAAAATTTTTATTAGATGTGTTATCTCAGTTCTCACTTGTAGATTTGAAAGTTGAATGTCTGACAGAGGACCTTTTTTCGGATTACACAACAAAATATGGTGTGATGAACATTGGGAGTAATAGGGAAGAATTGTAAATGAAATATGTGTGAGAAAGAATAAATAGATATCATTAACAGCATCGAAAAAATTAAGATGTTAAATGAGTTGAGCTGGACATATTGCTAGGGCAAATGATGATAGATTGATGGTGGAGATCTTAAAGTGGATCCTGAAATTATAAAAGACTTAAGAAATTATATATGAGAGATGGATGAAATAAGGAAGTTTGCTGGAGGGTTATGGAGGAGAGGAGAAACTGTAGACTGGAGAAACTGGATTAAACATCAAAAATCTTCATTCTGCAATGAATAGATTAATGTAGATAATGATGAATGGGTGTTAAATTAAAGCTGGAGCTAAACAAACTTTTATCAATCTGTATGCCTCTAATCTATATGTTAATGAAATAAAGTTGATGGTTTATAAGCATAATTGGAAAATTGATTGAAAAGGCACTATATTATGATTGGGTTGTAAGATGGGACTGAAATGTGATAAATTAAGATAGAAGAGATGGAGATCAGAGCCAATTCCATAGAGGAACTGGTGAAGCAACTGCCTCGTGTGCTGAATTGATATAGGCATTAAAATGAGATGTTATATTGGAAAATAGATATATATTTATTAAATATATTCATATTTAATACACATTTTCCTTTGTTTGATAACCTATTTTAAATAAACCTTGTAAGTAATTTTAAAATATGCAGTTTTTAATGTCTGCCTTGGTGGCCAAAATTAATTGACGAGGTCCTGATGGAAGACATTGATTCAAGAGTGGTAAAGAAGAAAAGTGAGTGTGTGATTAGACAATGACAGAAAATTTTAAAATTGAAATGCTAATTTACAAATGGAAGAATCTCATTAAATAAAACTGATATCCAAAAACATAAACAATGTTTTCTGTTGCTGAAATAAAAATAGCTAAAAGAATGTTTGAAAAATGGAGTAGGAAGAAAAAGATTACGATAGAAGTGAGGGTGTATGCATTTATATAAGCTGGTGTTTAAATTTATTGTCATTACTACTCAGATGTCACTACATGGAGATGTTGCGCATTGCACCTTCATGGTTTAGTCACGTGGGGACTAGAGCTAAAGGCTCATGGGTTATGGTCTGATCTATCACTTCCAATCATCAAAATTTTTATGAAATTCTTAACAATAAACTAAAATCATATGTAAAAATTATTGATCACAGAATTAATTTTAGGGGCACAGAACCTTAATTTCAGTGTCTGATCATTAGATAATTAAAAAATATATATATAAAAATGAAAAAAAAAATGAAAAAAATATAGATAATAAATTATTATACAAGATTGAATTGGAACAATTATTTTACACACACTTTGTTTGGATTATTGCTTTCTGCCGTTCAAGGTCCCTATGAATGTAGCTCACTAGTCTACAATAGAAAATGTAATTCGAAAATATAATGTGAAGAAAATATTGATGAATGCATGCATATAGTATAATAATAGATTCAAAGAAAGCTTTCGATTCTATATATTACGACTAGTGCTTAAAAAAGTCATGGAATTAAATAAATAAAAATTGTTAATTTTTTTTTTTTTTTTTACAAAAATGCTATTAAATTGATAAAATCGCAAGCATTTTGAAAAATTCAACGTAGGAAGAGGTGTTCCCCAAAATTATAACCTTAGAAAAGTTTTTAAAGGTTCCAATTGGAAAATGCAATCTTTCAAGATATTTTATGATGATTATCCAAATAAATTTGCTTATGATATTACTTTTTTCCAACAACCCTTTGTTATTAACAATTAATAATTTGAGAACTGTATTTAATTACCTCGAAGAAAGACCCGAAAATAAATTCTAGTAAAACTTAATTAATGTTTAACTTATTAAATAGGAAGTTTAGTCCCAATAATTAAATCGCTCAAGTAAATAAAAGTAAATAATCAAATGGTTTTATTGCTCCAGAGGTCAAGCACTGGAAATGTCAGAACTGGAATCGTTCCAAGAACCCCTATGTTCTAGAGACGGAGACCTCCAGAGGTTATAAGAAATTCAAGCGCTGGAAGTATCGGAACTGGAATCAATCTAAGAACCCTTATGTTCCTGAGATGGACACCTCCAGAGGTCATAAAGAAATTTCAAGCACCGGAAGTGTTGGAACTGGAATCGATCCAAGAATTCCTATGTTCCAGAGACGGACACTCTACCACTGCACCAAATTATGCAGGGTATTAATTCAGATAATCAAACATAAATGGGAATGTAAGTTTATATGAAGTAAAACAATTATATAAAGATGTTATGGCTGTTTGTTGAAATATTAAATATTATAAAAATAGATTTAGGAAGTGTTTTGTAAGTAATAAATCATAACATTTTCAAGAATCACACCTACTCTTTTTAATCTTGTGATGCATTCCAACATTCTGGCTAAGCAAAAACACAATAAAGGAAATCAATTCCATGCAAAAAATTAAATAGATGAAAATATAAATAACTATATTGATATGTTTTTGATTAGTTTATTTCACTAAATTATAAGATTTTTATAAATTTAAACAGATTACAATTTTTAAAAATTGCTACCAATAATTTATATATATAAAGTAAGCAAATAGTTTTATTGCTCAGGAATTCATACTGGGTTCAATTCCAGTACCTTAAGCTCCAGAATCCGCTATCCCATTACTGCATCAAATCATTGATCTTTTACTATAGATTAGAAGGCAGGTTGTTCTAATCTCTTTTGCATCAATTCAGTTTGAACAGGATGAAAAATTAAAGGGGAGGGGGGCTTCTTTCAGTCATCAACTGTGTCAATAAAGAATGGCTTATTATTATTACCATTTTTTAAAAAAGATTTATTTTAGTTCTGAAAGGTTGTATTTTAAGTTCAAGATTATTAATAATTTTGATATCACTAACAACGCCATCTGTCTTGCTCAGTTATAATTATAAATCATATTTTAAAAATTTTCTGAAATATTTTGTTAAATTGTTTTAACAATTGTTATCATTTTTCTGTTAAACTCACCTTTTAACACATGCATCTTTGAATAAAATAATTGAAACAAATGTACTAAATAAATAGCAATGGTTTATGAATATATGTATAAGTAATGCTCTGAGAGGAGAATCAATAATTTTATAGTTTTGTGAGAAAAGTAATTGATGATACATGATTGATGTTCAGATAAGCATTGACTTACTGTATTGTTATTGGATATGAAAAGAAAATTTCAACAAATGGATTTGGTGAATAATATTTCTGTAGTGTAATTTTCACTACACTACTCTCACACAAAGTAGTGACTGATTTCTATCCATTTTGACATTTATCAACTAAACTGTAATATTTACTAAGGCAATAAAACCTCAAGAATATGCGCTTGAAAATGCGAAGGTAGGGACCTCTACAGGTCTTAACCACAAGCTTACTCTTTGGAAGAAAAGAGGGGGTTCTTTTCTTCCAAAGAGTAAGCTTGTGGTTAAGACCTGTAGAGGTCCCTACCTTCGCATTTCAAGCGCATATTCTTGAGGTTTTATTGCCTTAGTAAATATTACATACATAATCAATATGCGTTAAATAAATTTATAATTACAACTAAACTGTAGTAATTGGCTATTTCCATATATTGAACAATGATAAAATATACGCAAAAGATTGTGATCTGGCCCAACTGATGAGTCCTGGTTCAGCATGAAATGTGCTTCTAGAGGATCATACATCTTTTTCACGTCTTTGATCATATGTTTATAATTATACCCCTTCCCAAGATAATAAAAGCAGATAGAAACAAGTCCATATCTGGTGTAATAATGGTGTAGTGAAAATTACACTAAAAGAAATATTCATTAAGTGGATAATCTCTATTCTAATGAATGACTAATAAAAAAATTATTAAATGGATTTGGTGTTTGCCAAAGCTAGTAAAGTGGAAGAAATGAATAAAGTAACATGCGAGTAAATTTGATAGATTCATTATTATATTCAAAGAAATTGTCCTCTTATGTTTACAAAAAAAAAAAAAAGCTTTTAATTAATCTTGTCTTAACTTTGATTTTTGATTCCAAAACTTCCAAACTATTTAAAGAAATTTTGATTGTTTTTTCCCTCCAATATGAAGGATTTTGAATATTTATCACTTTATATAGATAGTTTTAATGGCTTACTTTGTCACCCCCCCCCCATTGTATGTTTTAAAAAGCAATGATAGTTTCCAGATGACTACTTAATAAATTCCTATCCTATGTTTTTCTATTCAAAATCCCAGACTAATTTTAAGATTAAGGCTTTCATCGGTGAGGAGCTTTGGATCTCAGAACAGTGCAATTGGACCTTTAGGATCTAATGCACCTTTCCTCCAGCCCCCATCATTAACCTCTATGTTATACTATTAAGCTATTAGTCCAAACTGAGAAATATATAAATGTTTTCAAAGGAAGCCAACCTGCTTATATAGTCATATAGAACTGAATCCAGTTCAGTTTTTATATATTTTGGCGATGTTAGTTTTTTAATAACTTAAGTCACATTTATTCTATGGGCAGGATTTGATATAAACCAATAAAATGTCACATGACCTATCACTTGCAGATTGGCTTAGATTGAAAACATATTTTTCAGTTTGGACTGATGGCTTGATAGTATAACATAGAAGTAAATGTTGAGAACTGGAAGGAAGATGCATTAGATCCTAAAGGTCCAATTGCACAGTTCAAGATCCAAAGCTGCTCATTGATGAAAGCTGTACTTGACACTAGTCTGAGGATTTTGAATATGAAAGCACAGGGTTGGGATTATTAAGCACTTTCATCTTGCAACTATCATTGTTTTCTAAGGCTTACAATAAGTGGTATAAAGAAGGTGAAAAAGTCAGCCGTTAAAACAGCAATATGTAAGCTAAAGTCATGTGATAGGTCATGTGATATTTTATTACTTCATATAGAATACTTGTGCACATTCTCAAAAATTAGAATCCGCAAATTTTGGAAATTTGTTTGTCACCATTCATGCAGAATGATAAGTGGCCCAAGGAAATATGGGAAAAAATGTATTGGGAATAACAAAGAGGGATAGGAAAAGAAGCTGGTTAGAATGTAATCAAATATTATTGAAGCTGTTGAAAAAAAATGAAATCATTTAATAGTTGGCAAATTATCATTTAGATGATTTACTTTGAGATGGACTAATTAAAGAATGCTTTGTTGAATCAGTACAAAAAAGGAAGACTTTTGACAATTTTTTTGTCTTCTATAAAAGTTTATTTCCAGTAGATCATTGATAAAATATACGTTTAATGTTTAACTTCTTATTTTGAATTCACTCATTGGTCTGGTAGCAAATAAAACATGCTGAATGTATTTAAATGTGCTTTTTAATTTAATTGATTCAATTATAGGCAGAGAATCTAAGGAGAATACGATCAGTAATATGTTATATATATAATTTACTGATCTCTTCATAAACATGGAAAACTATAATTTGATAATTAATAATGCGCTGCTGCATTGCAGTGAAATTTATAATAATTTTTGATAAGTATTTTAAACCGGATTCCAAGAGATTGTAAAAGACCAAGAAAGAGACCACATGTGAGATGGATGGATGAAATAAGAAAGTGTGCAGGGGTGATGTGGAGAAGAGAAGTTAAAGATCGGGAAAGATGGATTGAACTTGGAGAGATCTTCATCCTGCAGTGGATAATGGTTGATGATGATTCTAAATAGTTGTGATTTTTTTTTTTTTAGGATGAAAAATATTAAACATAAATAAAATGATAATTAAAAAATTCGTGTATTTATTTATTTGTTTAAAGCAATGGTTCCCAACATGGGACACACATCCCCCAGGGGACAATTTGATTTTTGAGAGAGCCAATTTGAGAATGAGTTATTAAATCTTATAACATAAGATTAGTTCAATAATAAGAATGCTCACATCATAGTAATTTAGTTTTTTTTTTTAATGTAATACAAAGTGATTTGTCTTAATAAGAAATTTTATGTAAAAAATTGCAATGTTTATTGTTAAAAATAATCTATGTTAATCACTATATTTCATATGTTTTTTTTTCAAGTATTATATACCATACGTTATGTATTGTTAGTTAAAAAATTACAATTAAACATAAATCAAACTTGATTGTTTTCTGATTGCGATCTTATCAAAGAAGATAGAAGATTCAGATTTTAGACCATGGATAATCCTTTCAGAGCTATAAAAATATATTTATTCTGCTATTGCAGTTTTAGAGAGCAAAAACCAAATACACAGATGAGAGAATAAACAGGTGTTACATCATTGAAAGAATTAAAAGACTGAAGCGGAGTTAGGCTGGACATATTGCTAGAAGAGATGATAATAGATGAAATCTTAAACTGGATTCCAAGAGATTTCAAAAGACCTAAAAAGAGATCAGGTGAGACAGATTGATGAAATTAATGTATTAAGGAGAATGTGGAGAAGAGAGGCTAGAGATTGGAGATAGATTGAACTTGGAGAGACCTTCATCCTGCAGTGGATTGATAATGATTGATAATGATTATGATGATATTATTTATACATACTTATAGATATATAAAAGTAGATTAAGTGGTTCTTGGTTTGTAAACACGCACACACACATTCATTTAAAATAGACTTGTGCTAAGTAAAAAAGTGTTTTATTTTAAAACAGTATATTTTGATTGTAATGAATTTGTTGATAAACGCATGTATAGATAGAATTAATTTTGTAGATAGTAAAAAATCTACATAATATTAAATAAAACTAATTTTTTTTTGCAAATATTAAAAAAAAACATTATTATTTCAAGTGCTAAGTTTTTGCAGTTACATGTAAAAGGCAAACAATACTGCTTACTAACAGTTGTTATTTCTCATAACTGATAGAATGTTAAAACTATATATATGGTTTACTATGAATTGATTATCTTTCTTGATAAAATTTTAAATTGTGAAGATACATTAAATCATATCTTAGATGGAAAATACATTTTGTCACCATTGAAAATCAGTAATAGAGTTTTGAAACTGGAGATTAGATCGAACCCAAATTATTTTTATGAGCAATTATGCTATACTTTTTAAGTATTATATTATGGAAAAATTAAAAATTGTCTATAATGAAATCGCTATCAAAAAGTGTTATTGTTCTACATAAAAAAGAAAGTAAAATCATTGATAAAAAGTAGATGTAGCACATTCCCCCCCCCCCCATAACTTTTAACAAGAAATGATAGTTTCCAGATGACAGTGTTTAATAAATCTGTATAGTATGTTTTCCTTTCAAAATCCCCAGACTAACTTCAAGTTTATGACTGTCATCAGTTAAGACCTTTAAATGTTGGAACAGTGCAACTGGGACTTAGGATCTAATGCACCTTTCTTCCCACTCATTATTTACTTCTGTTTTAAACTAACAAGCTATCAGATTGAAAATAAATAAATGCTTTCAATGTAAGCCAATTTGCTTATATAGTCATGTAATCTGAATCTAGTTCACTTTCTATATAGTACAGTATTATTAGTTTTTTAATAACTAAATTTACCTCTATCCCATGACCAGGATTTGATATAAGCTGGTAAAACATCACATGACTTATCACATGTTTTCAACTTACATTGGTATTTTTGTAGCAAATTTTTCCATCTTTTTTGCCATTTACAGTAAGCTTTAGAAAGCAATGATTATTGCTAAAAGACAGCGCTTAATAAATCCATATCCTGTTCTTTCCTATCCAAAATTCCTAGTTTCAAGTGTATGGCTTTCATCAGTAAGGAGCTTTAGATCTTAGAACAGTGCAACTGGACTTTAGGATGTAATGCACCTTCTTTACAGTTCCTATCAATTACCTCTATGTTATATTATCAAACTATCAGATCAAACTGAAAAACTAAATGTTTTCAATCTAAGCCAATTTACTTGCATAGTCTTATAGATCTGAATCCAGTTTAGTTTCTATATATTATACATATTTATATGTTTTCAGTTTGGGCTGATAGTTTGACCGTATAATATAGAGGTAAATGATAGGAACTGCAAAGAAGGAACTTTAGTTCCTAAAATCCAGTTGTACTGTTCTAGGATCCAAAGCTTCTTACTGATGAAAGCCATAAGCTTGAAACTAGTCTGGGGATTTTGAATAGGAAAACACAGGACAAGAACTTGAGAGAAGGTATCTGTAATATAATTTATAACACTGATTGGTTGTAAACATTTTTTTTTCCAATGGTTATTATTGTGGAGGAAATGCATAGAGCAATGAAACATTGAAAATAAAGTATAATTATATACACAACTTTTCACTTCTTTTTCTTTTTAAATTATAGCTCCATGATAATAAATATATAAATTCAACATTCCTTCTTTTTCTTTTTAAAACTTGTTTTATTCCAAACTATAATTTTATTTCTCTCCCACACAACATTTCAACTACATTCTGTAGTCATTATCAGGTTTGATTAGGTGGAGTTGCATTAGGCATTACATATATTTATATCTTAAAGTCAGATTGGATTTAAAAAAGACAGAAACATTAAGTATACTTATAGAATATTTTGAACTACTGTTGAGATTATATATATATATGAACATGAATTCCATTATGTAAATGACATTGAAACTGCAGCCAAGGTGTATTAAAGTGCAACAACCAATCAGATCAGTTTTTTGGGCTGAAAGAAAATGATAGTAAACTTGTCCAAGCTACTACTGACCAAAAGAACTGCTTTTAATCAGTCACTCACATTATTATGTACAGCGTATAGCTATATTTCTTATAATCCAACTGAAATTAAGGCTCCGCCACCAGCAAGACATCTTTCTTATGGGCGATACATGATTTTCTGATAGGATAGTTTTAATTTCAGGTAGGATGTAAGAAATATTGCTATATATTATATCTCACCCCTTATGGTTTTGATGTCCAGCTATTTATCTCATACATAACAATGTGAGTGACTGGTCAAAAGTAGTCATCATTTGGTCAGTAGTAGTTTGGATAAGTTTACTATTGTTTTCTTTCAGCCTGCAGAATCAGTCTGATTGGTTGCACCCTATAATACGCAGTTGCGGTTTTAACAACCCATACATGTTTCCTTCCTCTAGAAAAGAAATTTGCTATAATCATTTAAGTTATTTTGTTGAATATTTTGAATAAGAATGATATTTTTGAAAAAGAACTTATGAATCAGAAGTTACTGCCAGATTAAATGTTTTTTACTATGAAAATAGATATAAGAAGGGATATAGATGATGCTTATTTTTTTTGTTTAATATTAATGATATGAAATTAAAGTTTTCTAAGAATGATGGAATTAACACTGGAGGTAGAACAGTTCATTATGTCAAATTTGTTGATGGTTAGGAACTAACTTATATGAGATGTGTATATTATACCTTGGGTTCTTTTTCCGAAAGCAGATTGAGCGATTAAGACGAACAATAACAGGTGATCAATGTCATGACAGTTTGACAATGCTTCTCACTCCTTTCCACATATTGTAATCTAGTATCTCAATATGTAAAACTTAGGTTTGATTAGAACTAGTTATAGATGGAGAATGCAAATACGTGCTAATAAAAGTGAAGTTGTGAAAATAGGCAATAAGTTGAAAACATTAAGAAGTATATATGAAAATAAACTTTAGAACTAGAATTGTGATGTTTAAACATATTTTGCTGCCGATTTAGTTTGCACTCACAGCCATTTTGAAATTTAAAGACCAGCCAAAACCACCTCTGACACACCCAACCAATAACTAGCATAAATATTGAATAAAAGTACTTTAAATACATATTTTAACCCAATTTTTGCTAGTCATGGTTAAAAATGTGACGATTTGGCATCGGCTTCTGACTGTCCAAATCCTGTCACTTTTAATGGTACGGTTACGGTTTTACCATCATTTGAAAATTTAGAAAAAGTTCCGTAAGATGCTACCCTCTCTTGAATTATTTTACAAGTAAAAAATCAATAAAACGGTATTCATAACTTTAACAAAAGAAGAAGGCGAGCTCTTCTTGAATCTTATTGGCTGTTACATTTTGACAACAAAGAAAATGGCTATAAATCACTGAAAAGTTACGATTTGTTTTTGTTTAATTTCTAAAATGATAAACGAATGTTTTAGACCATTTTAAAAGTATTTTTTGACAAATTATAAATTATTTTGATAAAATATGCTGAAAATAAAATTATTTTAGAAAAATAGTTAAGATTTTAACAAAAATTATTTACTTTTTCTGCAGCATAAAACTGTCAAACAAATCATGTCGTCACAAAAACATTTTGGTTGGTGAGAAGATTTTGTTTTACATTTACTGCTCATAAATATATCTACAATTATAAAGAGAAATTTATTTTTGAAAAAACTTTTGTTCATTTTCATAATCTGACAAATTATTAATATACTTTTTACAAACGAAACTAAAGTGAATATAATATTAAAACATGAATATATTTTGATGATTGAATTTGTGTTTTGACACTTGAGTTTGTCAATTAACCAATTAAAAGTTTAAACTTTTACCTCACTCGGCCAATAAAATAATCAGCAATGAAGAGGTTAAAAATGATAAATTAGAAAAAATAATATGATATATTTTATATAGGTATATAGTATAATCTTTTAGTATTTGGAAATTATAAATGATACTTCATATTTGCCCCCCCCCCCCTTACAAATTCTGGCACTTTGCATCACCTTATTTCAAATATTTTATGAAGGTAAATTTAAAAAAAAAAAAAATCCCTAATAAAATAAAGCATATTATTTTTACTAGCTTATAATTTCTAAAATATGAATTTAAAGTACTTTTATTCAATATTTATATCATTTATCAGTTAGATGTGTCAGCGATGGTTTTTAGATTTCAAAATGGCTGTGAGCGCAAACTAAATCAGGACCCAAATTTTATATAAGACTAGATATTATTTTGTGGTTAGTTGAAATTAAATTTAAGAAACATTTTACATAGAATTTTATTTTAATATGGAATAGAGACATTGGTAATCAGGAAAAGAGAGTAGAAAAGAATTCAGGCTTTAGATTTATGCATTTGGAAAATAATAAAAAAGATAAGATGAAAGGATATGGTTAGCAATATAGAAATGTTAAAAAGGGAAATGATGAACAGTCATTTATACAGGAAATTGTGAAGAATAAGAAGAATTGGTTTGTGCAAGTATGTTTAGGCCAGGGAATTATGTATTAGAAAAAACCGGGGAGGATAAAAGGAAGTAAAAAAAACTTGTAAATGATCCTAAGGAGGATAATAGTTATAAATATTTAAAAAAATTGAGAAAGGGATAGTAAAATTTGAGAAGGTGGTTTGAACTGATGCAAGAGACCTATTTTTTTGAAGATAAATAATAATTGGATATTGATATATCTGTAATAAAGAATGTGTACATGTATGTATATTTAAATACTAGAAAGAAATGAAGCTTACATAATTAAACTTTTATTCCACATGCAAATATTCATACCATCTTGGTATGAATTAACAACAATGGATTTTAATATATTCTTTTCAGATAATAATAAAACATTATTTATGCTTGTATTAAGACAAATTGAAACAAATTAGTTTTTTACATATATGCACACACATAGCTGCAATGATTCAAATATTGTTAAATTTGCAATATCATTTACAAAGTTTTATGTTTCCTTTTCAAAAAATGGCACCAAAAAATTATCAAAATATCTTGTAGAAATTTTTTTTGTATTAACAGTACATTTTGCCCCTGTGAAATAGTTTCAATTGGATGTAATTAGAACATCAGATGTATCCTAAAATGGCTTCTTCTTAAACAAAGGAGTTTCTGTGCATAGACTCACTATATGATCAAAAATCATTTCAGTCAAATTAAATATTCTTTCCCTCTGAAATTAGTTTATGCCATAGGTGTTCTTATTCCTTAATACCAGATCATTCTTACAGTTCTGATTCATTTTTTCTTCTATTATCCATCTTTAATAAAATTAATTTCATTATCATATTTTCATATTCTTCATTTTGTTATAAAAATTTAAACAACAATAGCAACAAAAAATCTCTTAATTTTTACATTTGTTTCTCTTTGAGTTTTGCCTATGTTCCATACAATTTATTCTGGTTTTTGTTTAACATTCTAAAGTTTATCTCCTACATCCACTTAAACCATATTTTACTGTCCAAATCCATATTCCATTTTTTAAAAAAATGCTTTTCTTGATACTGAAAGTTTCTATCCTTATAACTAACAGCAATAAACTTCAGTTTCTATTATCATACATTTTTTCATATTTTATATAATTCCAAACTATTTTTATTTTATTTGTATTCATAACATTATTTCTTTTCCTCTAATCAAGATACTTGTCCTTTCCCCTCATCTTTATGACTCTGATTCAAGACTATGAAAATTATACTGATTTGTAACTTTATTAAGAAGCTTAAATATATAAAAGTTCATTTATTAAATAACTAATTGATGTAATAATTGATAATTTCTACCACATTGCTAATTAATTGTAAGAAATAGAGAATATTAATTTCAGGTTAATTTTTCTTTTGATAGTTTTTTTTATTTCCGATAGAGAAATTGACATAAATATTTTTATGTGTGTGTGTGTGTGTGTATTATTATGATAATCATTAGAAATGACTTTTAAATGAGTATGGCTATAGCAAGAGAAGTAGAAAAAGAAAGAAATACAAAAAAGAAAAGAAAAAACATTATTTTATGTAACTTTTATGATAATTATAGAAACAAAATCCATAAATATAAAAATCTTTATGTATATCACATTCTGGTTCGTTAGTCTGTTTATTTGATGTCTTGAAATACTATTTGTTTGTAGCAAACATTACTTTTTGAAATACTTCAACATCTTGCTTAATTGTATCTCATCCTCAGCCATATCTTACTTCCCTCTTTTCTTCCAAAGCATAAGCTTGTGGTTAAGACCTGTAGAGGTCCCTACCTTCGCATTTTCACGAGCATATTCTTAAGGTTTACAGCCTTAGTAAATATTACTTACGTAATCAATGTGCGTTTAGATAAATTTATAATTAATTAAAAATAATATTGCATTTATTTTGAAGATGTTTGAAATCCTTTTTATAACACATGTTCTCCTCTGAAAACATTGCTCTAGTTTGCCATAAAATTATTCTTTAGAAAGCCCATTACCACTCACTTGCTTTGTATGTCCAATAGAATGAAGTTGCAATTTTATAATATTAGACTTTACTTACTGGCCTTATTACTTATCACCATACTTTTACAATCTTATGGAATAATAATTTTCAACGTATGGTACTCGTACCGCTCTCTGGTGGTATGCAAAAAAACTTTTTGAAAATGTATTTTAATAATTTATTTAAATAATGTAAAACTGATGTAAATATTTTTTGTTTGTCTACCTATTTTTTTTTTATTTTGAAGCTGACAATTTTTTTATAAAGCCATGCTGGTATAGAGAAATTTTGATATTTTTTGGGTAGTACATGGAATCCAAAAGGTTGTGTGGTATTGTTATGGAATATCAAATGAAATTTTTTTAAAAGGCTTTATGTTATATTGACAGGTATTCCAGATTTCATTTTCATACATTGGGCTGAATAATAATTAGATAGACCACTAATTTATGAATAATAATAGTAATCAAATGGTTTACTGCTCATGAATTTGTAAGAAATTTGCCCACTTCAAATGATAAAGCTATGTTCATGGACTTTGAATTCCAGAATATGCCATTACACTATTCCATTAAACCACTCAGAGCATTTATAGTAGTTATATATACTAGAAAATCATATAACACTACAATACTAGCCAAAAAACAAATTCTTCCACAACCATGATTTCATCTATTAACAAATAGACCTTTTCAAGTGAATTTCAATAAGATTCATACAACTTATATATATGAAACAAAATAGTCTTCCCATCATTCACTTCAAAAACCAAATTCCTTTAATATCAAAGAATATCTTCATGAGATTGATGGATTCAGATTCAAAGCAATTTATCAGCAGAAGCCATCAATCTCATGAAATCATCCTTTGATGTTAAAGAAAATTGGTTTTTGAAGTGAATGATGGGAAGACTATTTTGTTTCATATATATATGTTATATGTAACCTGTTGAATTTCACCAGTAAACATCACAAACCTCTTGCATCTGTTGATTATTCTGGCTTGCACTGAGTGGCGCTACTGTATGGAGATTTTTGCCTGTGTATTGTTGAATTTCACTGGAAAAGATCTACTTGTTAATAGATGAAACCATGTTTGTGGAAGAATTTAAGTAAAATTTTTTCAACTAGTATTATAATGTTATATGATTTTGTATTTTATTTATAATTACTAGTATAATGTTAGGCAGTATTTAATTCTATCTTTTTATTGGTTTTTGATGGTACATAACTGAATGGGAGATAGTTACTTCCATTCTGCAATTATATATATATGATAAAATATTTTTGTCTTAACTTGTCAAATGCAGCAGCCAACACATTGGAGTCTGCGTTGCACCATGGCAACTGTGGCTGCCTTTCTATTTAAAAAGATATTAAAAGTTTTTAAATTGACCCATAATTTTAAATTGATAACCATCCATACAAAAAGTTGTTGAATATTTTATTTCCACCACTATTTGTTTTAAATGTTAATCGCTAAACCAAAATCTTTATAGGATATATTCTAACCTTATGAATATTCTGTATATCATTTTTTGAATTGAAAAGGATAATGCAATCATCAGCATAGTATAAAGATAGATGTTAAGATAAAGTTCCTTTTTTAGACAGTTCGATTTAAAAACTCCATCAAATCTACATCAAATATTGATACATGCTTCATGAAGTCCCCATTGGCATAAAAATTGAAACAGAATTGGAGCTAATTAATAATTTTTATTTCAAGTAGCTCAGATTTATCTACTATCAATTGATAATATTTCTGCTTATTTCATCATGTAGAATCTGTTTAATAGAAATAAACTTTGATGGATGACCAACAAATTTTAAGTATTGCTACAGACTTTTGTCGTTAATTGAGTTTATATGCCTTGACCAAATCAATAAAATCTATCTATATAAATCTCACATCTATTTTCAATCTTTTCCTGCATATGCATGTTTATATATATTTTTTAATTCTAGACATTTTAAAAGGCCTGTAAATATCTGACAAAATAAATTGACATTGACATAAGAAAAGAACATTATTTGCACATTCATTTGGGTGATTATTTAGGAATCCGGCTTGTGAATTAAAGCAGTTTTTCTTACCTCTTTTTTATTTTTATAAATTGGAACATTAGAAACTTCCATAAGATCAGGTGGTAGAACTTTGTGTGTCCATATATTACTAAACATCTTACTCATTTTTAATATATTTCCACATATTTTGAAACTTCTCCAGATATTTAATCAGCGTTTGTAGTCTTCTCATTTTTAAGATAACCAAGAGCGGTTTTAACTTCAGTGAATTGGATATTTTTTAAATAAATCTAAATCAATAGGCAGATTGGTTGTAGCACAAATAATCTCTTATTCAAAAGGTAATTGAAATAGTCTTCTATCCATGTCAAACTATTATCATATGTGGTATGAGATGATATTTTGATTTATTTTTCAGCTTCAATGCCTTAACAAAGGATCTAAAGTGACCACAATCATTAAATATCCGTATTTTCTTTGCAAATTTAAATTACCAACCATTGCTTAGTTTTCTGCTTAGTTGATTTGCTTTTGAATTTATATTGTTTACGGCACTCCACATTAAGATCTTAATTCATCCAAGCAAAGAAATGCCCTACTTTCTATTAAGCAAATTTCTATAATAGAATTGTTGTCGGAGAAGGAGTCAGAACTCATCTATTTAGTGTGTCTAATAACAGATTTGCTTGTATACGTTGAATACTTCTTTAAGGAATTCCATGCCTCATGAGCACATTTGAAAGTCCAAGTAGATAATTTTAGTGTTGAAATTTTGCACAGATAGTAATTGCTTCTAAAAAACCAGCATCAATTTGGGAATAGGACCTATTTTTTAATCTGACTATCATTTTAACATGGGAGCATACTAGTCTACAATCTAAACAATAATACAAACATATAAGTGCTCATGTGATAATGAACTTCTTTTGTGTTCTAACTTTTAATGATAATGTAATCAATTAATGTTTTTTGAGTATGAATGCATCCAAATTTCTTTATAGCAGTACTTCTTAAAAAAAGTATTTTGCAAAAATTCAATAACAGCAGACTATTTGAGGTTACACTACTACTGTCATTGATGCAGACATACAAGTCTTTAGAAATAAAAATTTGGTCTTGTAATGATATTGATGTTCTAATATTAATCAATAAGGAATAAAAGAATTTCTTCTTTGAACCCTCTGAATCTAATGAAGGTGAGCATTGGTAAAATGGCTGAAGTTCCATTGTATAAAATAAGTTTAATCCTACTAGTCTTTGATAAATTTAGGAAATTCAAAAATGAAAAATAGCAATTAGATCTCCCAGAAAATCCACACCCTGCAGTTTCTTTTTATTCAGTGATTTGCATTTCCAAAATAAAAAAACAACAACTTGTAGCCATCTACCTGTTTGATAAAATTTCTTAAGTTGCACATTTTATGCCAGTGTATTTAGAAAAAAAAAACCAATCACTTTTATTAATTACCACAGTTTCCTCTTTACTACTATTAAAATTTTATTAAATTTATAATTTATTATACTGTTTAATGTGCAAACTGCCAAGCATGGTATCCTAGCCAGATTGCATGAGGCAGGCCATTTTTAGACCCTCTTTAATAGGCTATTCTTTTAAGTGATTCTAATAGAACTAAAACATGCACTCTTTGCTGAGTTAAAACTGTTGCATCAAATTCAGTTCCAGATTCATTATTGATTGCAAACATCGTAGCTAAGTACTCACACTCTATCAAACCTTCCCACACCATTGCTCTTCCAGTGTTTGTGGATAAAATGGAGATGGAATTAAATTACTGTGATCTGATTAGCTCATGATGTTGAGGATTACATTTGACTGAAAATCGTAAGGTAAAAGAATCCAGAGAGACAGAAAAGATTTCTTATAAGAATCACAACTTAGCTTTGGATGAAGTAACATCTTGTTTTATAAAATAACAGAAAGTACTCTTGTTTAAGCACTGCACATATTGATTATTCGGAATTCATTGTATCTGAAATTCATGCTCTGTGTCTATATTTGAAATTGCAATTTATAGTAATAATAAAAAAAAGTCAAGTTCTTTAATTAAAATCATTTCATTAAATTTTTTTTAGTGAATATTTAAATTACTAATTTTTTTTTTTTAATTTTTTTTTTTTAATCTTTTAAAAATAGTTTTATAACATGTTTAATAATTTTGTGTGTGATGTGTTATATTATAAAAAAATAAATATCATTAGAAGAAAATTAATATATATATATTACATTTTCCATTCTTTCATGTCCTGAGAGAGAAAATGTTAGTATAGACATCGAACTACTGTTATCAAAAGTATTTGATGTAACACAGGGAATTGTTAATAGGATGAATGCATTCTGCCAGAAAATTGGTGTTATGAAGGGAAGGGGGTACGGTGATTTTGTCATTTTTTTACCGCATCTGAAAACAGAGTATTGAGCTATTTTATATTCTAAATTTTTATGAATTGTGACATTTATTTCTTTTTATGAAATCCCTTACATAATATAGTGCAGTGTTGTACCACAAAATCTTTGTATTTTTGTTATTAATATTGAATATGATAGATCTAAAAATAAACTGATTTATATGATAGACATATAGTATAACAATTATTGCATTAAAATTTCTTTCCACTTCTTCACCTTATTTGCATTGATAAATTATATATATACCATATACTCCTTAATAAACACTTCACAATGCAGTTTTAACATATGATTTATTTTCTCTTGCTTACAGTTTCAACTGCCCTGCAGTCATCGTCAGAGCTACAACATTTGAACATATACAATTAATATTTTACTATACATATATATATATACACCAATATATGCACACACCCATATATATATATACCCATATACTCATAAAAACACAAACATCAATCTAAATAACATCTTAAATTATGGATTTTTAATATTAAAAAAAAAAACTATTATTTTTTATATATATTTTTATTCTATACCTATATTCCATTAATTTTTTATATAAATTAAACTTTTATTTCTTCATATTCTTACTACTTTTAAATTTGTTTATTTATCCAGTTAATTTCTTTTATTTTAATTATTTTATATATTATACATGCATTTATCAATAATAATAATATCAACAGCATATCTATATAATTCTATTTCTTCCTAATTTTTAATTAACTTTACCTCTTTTAAACTTAAAAATTAAAAATTAGGAAGAAATAGAATTATATAGATATTTTGTTATTATTATTATTATTATTGATAGTATAATATATAAAATAATTAAAATAAAAGAAATTAACTAGATAAATGAACAAATTTAAAAATAGTAAGAACATGAAGAAATAAAAGTTTAATTTATATAAAAAATGAACGGAATATAGATAGTTATAGAATAAAAAAATATATAAAAAATATTAATTTTTTTAAAAAATATTAAAAATCCGTAATTTAAGATACTATTTAGATTGTTGTTTGTGTTTTTATGAGTATATGTATATATATTTGTATGCATATGTGTATATCATCATCATCATCATCAAACATTATCAATCCACTGCAGGATTAAGGTCTCTCCAAGTTTAATCCATCTTCTCTGATCTTTAGCTTCTCTTTTCCACATCACCCCTGCACACTTTCTTATTTCATCCATCCATCTCACGTGTGGTCTCTTTCTGGGTCTTTTACAATCTCTTGGAATTCAGTTTAAAATTTTAATTGTCCATCTTTTAAACTTAAAAGTTAAAAATTAGGAAAAATAGAATTACATAGATATTCTGTTAATATTATTATTATTGATAAATGCTTGTATAATATATAAAATAATTAAAATAGAAGAAATTAACTAGATAAATGAACAAATTTAAAAATAGTAAGAACATGAAGAAATAAAAGTTTAATTTATATAAAAAATTAACGGAATATAGATAGGTATAGAATAAAAAAAATATATAAAAAATATTAAAAATCCATAATTTAAGATACTATTTAGATTGTTGTTTGTGTTTTTATGAGTATATGTATATATATTTGTATGTATATGTGTATATCATCATCATCATCATCAAACATTATCAATCCACTGCAGGATGAAGGTCTCTCCAAGTTTAATCCATCTTCTCTGATGTTTAGCTTCTCTTCTCCACACCACCCCTGCACACTTTCTTATTTCATCCATCCATCTCACGTGTGGTCTGTTGCTGGGTCTTTTACAATCTCTTGGAATCCAGTTTAAAATTTCAATTGTCCATCTATTATCATATCTTCTAGCAATATGTCCAGCCCAACTACACTTCAATCTTTTAATTTTTTCAATGAGGTCAGTAACACCTGTTTGTTCTCTTACCCATACATTGCGTTTTCGATCCCTTCTTGTTACTCCCAACATACTTCTCTCCATACTTCTTTGAGTGGTCTGAAGTCTCTGTATTGCTCTTCTATTAAGTGTCCAAGTCTCACATCCATAAGTAAGAACTGGTAAAACACATTTGTATATGTTCAAATGTTGTAGCTCTGATGATGACTGCATGGCAATTGAAACTGTAAGCAAAAGGAAATAAATCATATGTTAAAACTGCATTGTAAAGTGTTTATTAAGGAGTATATGGTATATTATATACCAATTATTGTAAAGGTAAGTTATGTAAATAGCTTAAAAACATTAAGATGAAGAAAAAAAAAGACATAGTTCATGCCAGAACATATTAACATTGGTATTCTCTGTTCAAGAACTTTATTCATTTGTCACTACTAGCAATAGATAGATAAATGAAAATCCACTAGTTTGTAGTTCATATCAATTGCTATATTAGGAATATATATTTAAGCATTTTAGTGAATTTGCTTGACATTTCATTAGATGGTATTATTATATATATATATCTAACAGTGATATTTTTTAAATATCATAAATGAGTATTTATAGATTCTGGAATGATGTGGTGAAATATAAATGTTTATTGTAATAAGATTTAAAAAAGTAGAATAAGTCTACATAGCTGTATATGAGGTAAATGCCTCTCTATCATTCACACAAACAAAACAATAGAGAATATACTGTCAGGTTGAGTATTGAAGATATTTTTAGTTTTTTTCTCTATTTTTTTATCCTCTAGTTTAATAATTTTTGTCGCTAAAGGCTGCAAATAAAATATGAGTTGTTTAATGTGACATAAAAAATACGATTCTATTTGTTATATATAGAGCTCGCAAATTAGATCATGTGACATCTGACTTGATTTTTTTGTAATTCTATTTGTATATGCATACTGTGGTTATTTTCAGTATAAAATGCATTTAATAATACAGTACTGAGTATTAGATAATATAATTCTGCACTATTGATAGCTAATCATTAATATTTGCTTTTAAAATGGGCAAAACTCTCCATACAGTAGTGCCACTCAGTGCAAATCAGAGCAATCAATGGACGCCAGAAGTTTTGCCTCTTTTAATAACAGTCATGAGCAAGCATAAGAAATGATGATCATGTAATGTTTAGTGGTTTAACATTTGCTTTTCTGAATAAAGAGCATTGTACCATCTATTGCTATATATTTTTAAACTTCACGTGATCACAATATGTACAGAGAGTTTTGCCTGTTTTAAATTTTTTAAACTTCATTATAAAATAATAGACTCTTTATATGCCCAGGTCAGTTTAGCTTGGTTGTGACAGTAACTTAATGAAGATCTAAAGGCTACTATTTCTGATAAATTGAAATGGAATCGTTGTGTCACTAATGATCAAACATCACATAACATCCTTAGTAACTAATTGTACAATTTATTACTAAATTTGTACACAAGTAGATTGTTCAGTTTTACATATACCTATTAAATAAAGCATGTGTTATTTTTTTATAATTAGAAATATATATAAGCCTGCAGAGCTGTGCGAATAACCTAATTACACCCAGTGTCATACTCAAATGGATTGCACATTTTATCTATAAATTCGTATTACTTTTTCGGTTTTTTGGATCATTCTTTTGAGTTTGAAATTATGTGTGCAATTAGGAAAATACGTTATAGCAGGTCTCTTTTTGTAGTTTAATTTGATAATCTATCTTAGATAAAATTCTTGCCTATAAAAAGAAATATTTCCTACACAACACCTCGTTTGCAATATTTTTCAGTAATAGTGATATTTTGCATCAGACTCATGTATCGTGGCTTAAATTTAAATCTCTGATGATGACCTTCTGTTCAAAGCAGAGTTGGCGAACGATTTGCTCCTTATTAATTTTATGTCTTTTATAACTTCCTGATTTTCACGAACTGACTTATGAAATCTGTTTATTTTTTCATTTAACCAAGGTCTAGCTAAATGTTTGTTTTTAAATAAAATATAGAATTTTATTCAGAAATTTAGTTACAATATATGATAATAGTTAAACATAGGATATATTACATGATAATCAGTGGGATGAAAGCTCACTATTGATATCTTAAACGCTAAAAGGACTAATATGAAGCATATCAGCAAGGAACGAGTCTGGAATAGTATCCTGTTGATATAGATGACCAAGCTTGCATGTCTCATATAGTTCAGCGATAGGTCTAATCCTTTGTCCACGCTCCACATGACCAAATTGACCCTTCATACCGGAGGTTACTTCCATAACAACTCAGGATCTGGGCAATAATCATGCAGAGCAAGGTAAGTTATCACAAAGGGATGCAGGCCATTCAGCCTCAAATTACTCTCCAGGGAAGATTTCTATTTAGGAGTGAAAGGGATCAGCTTTGGGGGCCAGATTAATAACCTCCATGTGGAGTCAAGCTAAATGTTTTGACGCATTAAAACAATGATTAGTTTTTCATAGTTGTATCATTTTTTGTTGTAATATTTGCTAGAACAAATAAAACATTGCAATAAATATTGGAAAATACATTTTGAATTTTTTCATTTAGCCTCTTCTCTATAACAATTTTTATTTTTTTTTACTATGTAATTCTATGAAAGCATTACTTGGTCGTTTATTATTATTTTTATAGAGTTTAAATAAGTTATTTGTTTTGGAAGCTAATAGATACTTGCTTATCATAGAATTAACTTCTTCTGTTTTCTTTTTCAAAATTATCAACATTGCCTTTACATTTAATTATTACATTTTTATTTACCATTGTCAAACTCACTCCACTCGTAACTTTGACACCATCTACCTCAGATAAATACAATAATGATTATTACTAATCATTTTCTAAACTAGTAATTATCTCTAGCATAGATATAAACTTTAAACCTCAGTTAAAGATTAATATATTTAGAAAAACATTCCCAACTTTTTTTTTTTTTTACAAAATGTTCACGACTTCACCTTAATATATCATTTAAAAAAGAACTGTGTTATTGAATATTTTATAGTAATGCATTTTTTTCTTCTGAAAACTTGTTCAATTTCATCGGCAAAACCTTATATCCATTTTAGAAAACATGATTAGTATAAGTTATTAATATATTTCCATAAAATGGTTTATGTCAAAGTTGTAAAGCAGAAAATGTGAAACGTCGTCAATAAAACTATAGCAATTTGTTATCTATATATATACTGAACAAATGATAGGTATGAGAGATTGTGATCTGTGTCAACTGACTGTTTCAGCGTGAAATGTGCATCTTGGGGATCATTTATCCATTTCACATGTCTTTTTTTTTTTTTAAGTGTCATAGCATCGGCCGGGACGCCAACCCGCAACCCGGGAAACTGCCTGCAAGTGCAAGGCAGTCGCGCTGACCTCTTGACCACCAATGCAAGACACATGTCTTTGATCATATGTTTCAATAACGTGTGATGGAAAAGAAGTTTGTAATATATTTAAATATATATATATATGAAGTTAAATTCAAGTACCCCCCCCTCAATTAAAAAAAAGTGTATATGAAGTTAGATTCTAATGTGCTATATGTCCTACTTAAAAAAAAAACCGTTTGTTTTTATGTATCCACAGTATGAGAGGTTGGTCTGATGAATGGTTATGATGAGATTGAGCTCACGATGAAAGATGCTGTGATACAAACACAAACTCACAAATAAAGCAATCCATGATTCGCGTAATTTATATGTATTTAAATTAATTTGCATTAGCATGATTTTTGAAGTTTATTGAATAATCTTTCAATTTGAAAATAAAGTCTGCAGATAAGCCTTTTTTCTATTTTTATTTTTATCTCCATATGAGTTTTTCAAATGTATGGTGAAGACATGTAAACAGTAAATTTAACTAAGCAATTAACATATTTATTCACTTCATGTAAATATTAATTCTTATTAAGCGCAATGTCAGCACGTAATACTTAAATAAGGCTATAACCTTAGTACATGCACCTTGAGTGCTTAATTTATTACAAGAGAGATGCTACCAAATCAAAATGCTTTAGATTTGCCTATATATATTTAGAAAAATAGGGTTGAGAATAAGAGTTGGTCGCTCTTATCTTTATAAAGTCAAATCTTGCATTTAGATTTGTAGAGGTCTCTCTTGTAATAAATTAAGCACTCAAGGCGCATGTACTAAAGTATAGCCTTATTTAAGTATCACTTCATGTAAGTAAATTATGTGTTTCTCATCTTCTTTACGTGTTAATGTAGATATTTATTCCACCCAATTAATTTTATTTTTATTGTCATAAATTTTGGTAGTGAACACTGTACTAATTTGTTCTTTATAAAATTGTTTTATCTTTCTGTTTGAAGATAGTTGCAGTATTAAAATTGGAATATTAAAACAACTGAAGGCTTTAATAATAAATTCTTGCCATCCAGAAATCTAAATATGATATTGATTAGGATATTTTTTCCATTTTCAATTTTTATATCCTCATAAACAAAATGATTCAGTTTAGAGAAATAATTTAGCAGATGTCAAAGTTTATTTGAACAAATAATATAAATTTTGTTTCCTTCCTCTTTCAACTTTTAATATAAAACCAAAATATATTTTTTAAACAATTGTATAGCCAACACTTATATTTCGTCTTGAATATGTTTTTCTTTTCCCTGTCAAATTTATTGAATAATTTTATATTATTTAAATAAAATACTGAAATTTAAATAAATAAAATATTTTTATTACCACTAAACATCACATGATCTCCATCTCTTATACTAGCACATAATTGTTATTAAACAAGGCAAAACTCTCCATACAGTAGTGCTACCCTGTGCCAACCAGAGTAATCAATGGATTGGATGCCAGAAGGCTTGTGCATAAAATCCCTATCTACTGCCTACTCATCCAATATCCCCAGACTAGTTTCTGGCTTGTGACCTTCGTCAGTGAGGAGCTTTGGATCTGAGAGCACTGCACCTAGATCTTAGTGCAATGCTCTCAGATCCAAAGCTCCACACTGACGAAGGCCACAAGCCAGAAACTAGTCTGGGGATATTGGATCAGTAGGCACTAGATAAGGATTTTATGCACAAGCCTTCTGGCATCCATTGATTACTCTGGTTGGCACAGGGTGGCACTACTGTATGGAGAGTTTTGCCTTGTTTAATTATTTTTATTAATAAACCGTTGTTAATATTGTTAAAAAATGATTACTATTACACATATTTTATTAATAAAACTTTGTTAATATTGTTAAACATTTTTTACTATTAGATATTTCTTTTAGGTGTAAAATGATGTGAGCTGAAAGTTCTCCGTAAATAAATTATAATGATCTTAGTAAAGATCTTATATAGAGCTGATAGATGACTGATGTAATAGATCTATAATTTTTAATAGATCTTTAATATATAATTTTTTTTTTTAAAAAAATGCTTATATATTAACTTACCCTATCTGTGTTTTTGTTGAGATGTTCATATTTTTGAAAGTTTAACAATGAAAAGAAAATCCATTCCAATTTAGAACTCAAACTTACATTCTTAATCTTTCCAGGAAAATCTCTTAATAACTGGGCCAACGGAAATATTATAATTGTAGAATAAAATTTTGTTTATATTGATTTAAATCAAACTTAATAATTAAAAGTAAATATTTTCTACAAAATTCTGAATTATTCTTCTGAAATAATTAATATTTCATAAATATTTTGTGAAAAAAATAACAAATGTTTTAAAAAAGAAATTAGAGAATTACACGGGTTTTTTCATTTCCAAAATTAAAAATGAAGGAATAGAATTGTCAAAATCTTTGACAGCAGACACTCTTGCAGAGAGAACAAGAAACATAATAAAAAAGACAATTAAAAGAGACTGATGAAGAAAATTATTTTATTTAAGTTGAAATTATATGTTTTATTTATAATTAAAAAGCAAAAAAATAAAATAATATTTAAAAAAAGATTTTTTTAAAATAATGCTTTTAAACAGCCAACTAAAAAATAGAAAAATAACAATGTAATCTGATTAAAAAACATGTGTCATTTCATAAAAGCATTTGAGGCATTTTTGATTTTTATGGCCTCAAATGCTCTTTATGAAATGGCACATCATGTTTTTTAGTCTGATTATCTTATTAGTTGGCTGTTTACATAAAAACAATATTTAAAAAAAACATTTTTTAATATTTTATTTTCATCTTCTTTAAATATAAGTATTACTATGGCATATTTCTAATTATCTGGATTGATTTTTATCATTTAGGAAATTGATATATAGCTTTGATGATAATTTCATTATTTTTTACCTCCATTTTTAAAAATACAGTACCTATAATGATTTCATTATTTCTTGGATTTTTTTCTGTCGTTTTATAGATTTAATTAATTGTAAGGACTGTTTTATTTTATTATTCTTTATTACAGTATAATTCTCTATAGAATTCTTCTACATAATTCATATATATCATTCCTCTTTTCAACTATATCATTTTTTCTTATTTCTGCTATAATTTTTCTTTCAGGACCAATATGCTCTACTATTTGGGAATTTTTTGCCTTTTCTATTTCATACTGTTTTTCAGAATTTTGGCTGTTGTAGATCATGTAAAATATTTTCATATTCATATACATCTTTATACATTTCCTTGTCTCAGTTTAAAATTTAATGATGGATTACTGGTTTTTTTTAATACCAGGTATCTGTATAGTAGTCTTCTGTTTAGAACTCATTCAAGCTTGATCCACTTATTGAAATCTACTAATATTTTAATGTAATTTGAAAATTCTACTTCAAATTTATTCTGGTATTAATGGCTTTTGTTTCTGGTTTTGCATTTCATTAATTGATTATTTCTTTTGTATGCTAAATCTATTAATAATATTTTAGTCTTGAAATATATATTTTCTGTTAATCAAAATGTAATCTAAATCTGCTATACCTTCATTTTAGATATTTTCTGGTTCATTTTCATTTGGAATTTTTATCAAAAAAATTTATAATATAGTATTTTTGAAAATTCGACAACTCTATTTTATGTCCCCTTTCATTTCTATCTCCATTATTGAATTTATATGTAACATTCTCATTTTCTAATTCTAGCTTTAAAATTACCAATAATAATTTTAAAATGTTGATTGGTCGATTAAAATCATTTTGGACATCCGTATAAAAATCTTCATTTTTTTTTCTATCAGAATGAGAACTGGTTCAGGCTTAATGTTTTTCACCTGATATCTTTTATTAAGACGTATAATTAATCTTACCCTATATCAAATATTCCGTCAATCTCCATAATGCTGTTTTTGATTTGTATTTATAATGAATCTAACTTCACTTGCGTTTACAATATTTGTGTCTTTTTAATGATGTAAATGTCCATTTTTGAAATAAATTGTCTCTTCACTTTGATTCAAGTAATATTGGAGATTTCTTTTTTGCAGTTGATGTAGTTTTTTTTTTCACTCGATGTGATTCACATGTATAGTTAGATAAGTAAATTGAATAGCCCTCTAGGTATGCAACTTGGAAATTATCACCATCCGCTATCTTGGTTGATGATTTTATAGTTTTTTTTTTTTTAAGTGTCATAGCATTGGCCGCGCTGACCTCTCGACCACCAATGGAAGACATGATTTTATAGTTTCTGTGAAATGAGAGGCTATTATGTATTTTTGTTATGATGATTCACATCAGTTATCATGTTTTAAGAAACCTTGATGATTCATTTAAAAATTGCTAGGTATCTGAGAACAACCGCATGATATTTTCTTGATTTCAAACTCTTAAGGTAAAAGGCATTGAACCAGTGGTTTGGATAATGTGTGCTAGCAACCCATCTTTATGTTATTTTTACTATATTAATAATCACATAATAATAATAGCTACAATGACAAGATGTCCTGTTCATTTTCTTTAAGTCCTCTAGAAAAATCAAAGATGTTCTTTTATTTTAGTGGCATACTTAGTTTTTGCAGTCTAAATTTGAATATGTAGTGATTGAACTCAGTGACTTGGCTTTGCTCATTTATAATATAGAAATTTGTGAACAAAATAATTTGTAGTTGGATATTTCTTTTAAGGCCATTGATAATTAACAATTGACATCTTAAGAGAATATTATTTAAGTGAGCTATAAAACTTGATAACAGAATTTCGTTTTATTAGTGGGTCAGATGCTTTCTATATTTATAATAGTAATGAATCAAAACAACTGAATATTTTATTCAGGTCCATTTGATAATGCGAAACGTAAACCGTTTGAATGATATATCAATCTTTTCAAGGAATATACATTTTATATTCAAGCTTTTTGAGATACAACCTCTTCCATAAATATTTTTTGATTCTAACCATGAAATTTAATTAATGCTAATTTCTATTTGTTGCATACAAAATTATATTCTTAATATCTAACATAACCATTATGTTTTATTGTTGACTATTACTGATGATTTGTAATTTTCTAGAAGAACCTATTGTTTTAAGTGAAATTGCTAAAGACATTGCAACAAATTAAAGCATGTAATTGGAATGTCATGATTTTGTATAACATAATGATTTGATAATTGGGACTAAGTCTAATTGGGTTAATTTTTTCAATCACTTTTTTAATAGCAAATAGAAAAGTAAGATGTAAACAATTAAATGCAAAGTTAGGGATGGAAGGTCATGTGATGTTTGACTACTAAAAGACTGATTTAGCCTTGGTTTGGCATTTTTTTAACTCTCAAATCTGCTATATTTAGTTGTGAGCAAATACAAACCATGAAACATATTGTTAAAGACTTTAAATCTACAACTGCAGTGCGGAATTGAAGGAACCCTGGAAAAAATAAAATAAAACCACTAGTGATTTCACCTTTGGAATGGAATCTCTAGGGTTTTTTGTAATGATATTTTGTGAATGTTAAATTGGCCAATAAAATAAAATAAATAAATACATACATTTAATAAATAATAATAGTAGCAAAGTCTCCATACAGTGGTGCCACCAAGTTCAAGCTCCAGTAATCAATAGATGTAAAAAGGTTTGTGCTTAAAATTCCTATCTAGTGCCTACTCATCCAATTTTGCATTAGATTCAAAGATCTAGGTGCAGTGCTATCAAATTCATGGCTCTTCACTGATGAAAGCCACAAGCTAGAAACTAGTCTGGGGATATTGGACAAGCAGACACTAGATAGAGATTTTATGCACATATCTTCTTACATTCATTGATTACTAGAGCTTGTGTTTGGTGGCACTACTGTTTGGAGAGCAGTGGAAATAAGTTTTAACTGCCTTGCTGTACTGACATAACTGTTTTGTTCTGCAAGTTAAGTTGGAGTTTATATATATATTTTCTTATCTTCAGAGAACTGAGAATTTAACTGCTAGAAAAAATGTTTATATGCTTCAGATTAACCTATATAAGTGGAAAGTTAGGTTAAAGGTAAAATGGCCATTCTTATCTTTATCTTGTGTTGTGGTTTGAGAGGTCCCTCTATTGGCAAAATAAAGATATTGCTTGACTATTATAAATTTCAAGGAACATGTGATACAGGTTAAAGTCTATCTTAAAAGTATTTACAGGGTTAAGGTGGAGAGAAAATTTTTGATCAAGAGAGATAGATTTAAAGCGTTGACTGCCTTGCTACGTTGATGTGGCAGTTTTGTTTGCAAGTTAAGTTAAAGTTTATATTTTTTTTTCGGGGAATTAGCTTCAGAGAACTGAGGATTTAACTGTTACAAAAATTGTTTGTTTATTTGGTTTTTTATTAAGTTTGCTACTAAGGATTTTTTAATTTAAGAAAGGAAATGATTTATTTTGTGAAAGATGATAATGTTTTGAGGTCTAAGGTTGGGAAACAAGTGTTTATCGATCGCCATTGAAAGAAAGTAAAGTTTGTTTCCTTTTATGTAAAGGAGTTTGAAGAATAGGAGAGAAAGCATAAAGTTAAATATAGGGCAGGGGTTTTGAAAGTAAGGAATATGGATTGCATTTGTATCCCACGATGCATATGTAAGGGTCAGAAAGAAATTAGGCATGCTGTGATAGAGTGTACTGTATGTAAAGAAGTTTGTCATTTGAAGTGCTTAAATAAGACTAGGAAGGATGTAACAGGTTTGTGATTATATAGACAGTGTGTACATGCGATAAAAGAGATAAAAAAGTGGTGTCTTACTGTAAATAGTTTAAAGAGAAAGGAAAACTGGAGCAAAAATATAGTTGAAGAAGATAGGACAGAGTATGTTTTTAGTGGAATGATAAGAGATATGGTTGGAAAAATAAGTAGTGCAATGGAGATGGTTAGTCAAAGAATAAGTTAGAGGAAGAGGTAAAGGATGTAGAAATAAAATTAAAATTGTTAGAGATGAAGTGTGAGCCGATAAAGGAATTATTGAGTAGGAATGATAAGGAAGTCCAGAAGGTGGTAGAGAATGTTACGGATGAAGTAGGGAAAATAAACTAAGGCAATATTGATAGGAGATTCACCAATTAGAAAGTGTGGAGATATAATTGCAAGGGAAAATAGAAACAGGTATGTAAGAATATGTCTACCTGGTGCTAGAATTAGGGATGTTACAGATAAGGTAAAGAAACAAGGAAGTAGAGATGTGTATGTTATGGTAAGGACAATAATTTGTCAGAGCCTTCAGAGAGAGTCAAGAGTAATGGATGAGTACATAGAATTGATTAGTAATTTGAGTAAGATTAAAGGAAGAATAGAAATAGTTGGATTATTACCAAGATTTGACAACAGGTATATGTTAGATAGGGCATGTTCTGTAAATGAGAGATTGAAAAAATTATATGAGAGAAATGATGTTTTGTTTGTGGCTGTGTAGGATTCTTTTATTAGTTAGAGGAAGTTGTATAGTAAGGATGGATTGCACTTCGCAAAACAGGGAAGTGAAGTTTTAGGCAGTCTGATTTACAAAGAATATAATTTGGGAAACTTTAAAGGGGGGTGGGGTTTTAAGTTGCAGTGTTATCAGAAAGGAGAAGAATGGATGAGATGTAGGAAATAAATAAAGGGTAGCTGATTTAGATATAAATGTAGATCTGGGAAAGGAATGGGTCTGTAAAATTAATGGTAAGTAAATTATTTATAAATGTAATGCAAAAGAAAGAGTGAAAAGAATTTATAAAAGCATAGTTAGAAAAGAAGAAATTTTGTTAAAATTGGATATTTGAATATGCAACACAGTAGGAGACCAGAAAAGTGGCTGGAATTAAACAAAGCAGTTAAAAATGAAGAACTTGAGATACTAGAAGTAGTGGAAGCATACCTAAAAGAAGAAGAACCTATATTGTAGTACTTGATATGGCAGGGTATAAATATAAAAGAAAAAGGACAAAAGGGGTGGTAGTTAGGAATTACGTTAAAAAAATAATTAAATACTGTTAAATATTAAGAGCATATGTGGTTTGAGATAAGGTTAGGAAGACAAGAATGGATGGTGGCTATTGTGTATATAGCCACTGGAAATAGTCAAACTACAATGGAGTGGAACAGTTGCATATATGAATGCCTAGTTAAGGTTATACAGAGTTTTAAAAAAAAGGGAAAAGAATAATGGTTTTAGGGGATATGAATGGGCATATTGAAGAAATTGATGATGTAGTAACAAGAATGGACAGCTTTTGAAGAATTTTTGTGAGAAAGTGAATTTGAGCATTGGGAATTTATCAAACATTTATGAGGGACAATCCACATGGTCTAGAAATATTTCACACAATAGATTATGTATTAGTAGAGAAAGATGAAATGAATAAAGTATGAAAAATTAGTGTTTGATAGAGAACATATGTAATAGTGATCATAATTTCTTAATAATAGAAATGGTTAGTAATGTAATGGAAAATACTAATAAAAGTAGAAAGGTTAGTGAAAGATGTGGATGGAGAATGAATGCTATTAAGAACAAAGAAAGTGAAAAAGATGGTAATGTTAAATGGGAAAAGTATTTAAAGAAAAAGAAGTTGGCGAAAATAGATAATTATATAGAGAGAATGAAATTAAATAATAAATTGTTGGAGGATATTAATAAAAGTGGTAGAGATGGGAGTAAAAAATTTGGAAATACATTAAAAGAAGGAATATAGGGAAGAGAGAAATAGTATTAATAGATGATGAGGGAATATAGAGTAGCTTTAGAGAAAAATTGGAGACAATCTTAAATAAGTATGTAATATATATAGAGAAGATGTTAGATGTGAAGGACATTGTGGTAACAAACATTAAAGCATATATTAATGGAAATATTATGTTTACAGAAAATGAACTGAATTAGGCAGGGAAGAAATTGAAAAGTGGAAGGTTTAGATGTATGGGCAGCAGAGATGGTAATGAACTTAAGAAATAGGACAAAATTAAATCTATTATCATATTTTAATAAGATGTCATAGAAGATGAGATTTTCCAGATTGTAGGAGTAATACAAAAGTAAGGGTATTATTTAAAGGAAAAGGTAAGGATTATAGAAAGTTAAGTAATTATAGATTGATAGTGGTAACATCAGTGTTATATAAAGTTTTTGCATATATGGTCGCTGACAGTATTGCAAAATAGATGGAAGAAAATAGTATAGTGGGAGAAATGCAAGGATGTTTTCGATTGGATACGCGTATAGGAGATAGTTTATTTGCAATTATGCAATTTATAAATATGAGTAGAAATACAGGTAGACAGTTATATATAGTTTTTATAGTTATAGAGAAGGCATATGATAGAGTAAATAGAGATAGATTATGGGTAAGTTTAGTAAATTTAAGAATGGATGGAGCTTTATTGGATCTTAATAAGAGATTGCATGAAAATAATTAGTATAGGTATTAATTAGGGAGTATAGAATCAGTTAAATTTAATAATAGGGTGGGACTAAGGCAAGGATGCCCTATGTCACTTATTTTGTTGTATTTGAGAGAAATAGAGAAAGCAATAGAAAGACTTGGAAGAGGGATAGAGATACTATTAATAGATGGCAAGGGAGTATATACATTATTGAATATTTTATTTGCAGATGATATCTTCTTGTTCATAGAAAGAAGGGAAGACATGGAAGTTATGCTGAGGACATGCACAAGAGTTGGTAAAGAGATGGGGATTACATTTAGTGAAGAAAAATCAAAAGTAATGATGATTAATACTGGGGAAAGAGAAGAGAAATTTTTTTATTGGGGGATATAAAGTTAAGTGTGGTGGATAGGTATAACTATTTAGGGATCGTCTTAAATAATAAGAAAAATTGCTTGGATGAATGGGAGGAAAAAAAAAAGATAAATGAAGCAAAGAAAAGAAAGGGAATGATAAAGAAATTAACAGTGTTTTTATATAATAAATATGATACTACTAGAATTATATGGAATGGAGTGGCATTAGCAGAGTTAACATATGGTAACGATGTGTTATGTGTAAGTAAATAGGTATTAGATTACTTAGAAAAAGTACAAAGAGAAGTAGAAAGACAAGCATTAGATAGAGATGTGGGGAAGGCAAAGGAGGTAATTCAAGGAAAAATGGGATGGTCAAGATTTTATATGAGAGATGCAAAAAGAAAGTGTTCAGTAGATTGCAGTTTATGGATAATAAGATAATAGCCAAAATAGTATTTAATTGAGTTATGAGTAAAGGACAGACAACAAGATAGGTGGGAAAGATAATACGGTATGCAGAAGATTTGGATAAAGAATTTATATCAGTATACTTATCCGAAAGGTAGGATTATTGTGTCATGAGAACTGTTGAGGGTAATAGTTGCAAGGAATGGGATAGAAGACTAGATGCATTAATAAAGAGTAGAGAGTTGGAGAGATGGAAAACTTATTTGGAGAATAAAAAGTTTAAATATATATAGAAGTAAATATAATATTGGGTGCAAGTTAATTTATGATAATAGCAAGGAAAGTAGTTTACTGTTTAAGGCTTGAACAGGATCTTTAGCAACAAGGGAATATATACATAAATGGAATAATGTGAGTGATTTTGTCTGCAAATTGTGTAAAGAAGGCATAGACAATATTAGGTATTTGTTAATTGAATGTAAATGCTTGTTGAGTAGAAAGTGCACAAATAATGAATTTATGGGAAATAAACATAAACAAAGTGATTATATGGATGGTGGCTTCTTGGTTTTTATGCTGGGTTTGGAAAAAGATAAGGGGATTTAGATATAAAGAACGATGCAGTCAACAAAGATTATGTTGTGGAAATGGCATGGGGCAGGATAGAGAAGAATATGGGAAAAAGGGAGGGGAATGGAAAGGGCAGGTAACGTGGCTCACAGGTTTCTCTGGGCATATTAGCTGAGAGATTCCCGACTCTAAAAAAGAAGTCACAGTGCATCTCATCTTATCTCATCATCATACTATTATTAACAACTTGTGAAAGCATATGAAATGTGATAACATGATATTTTGATGGTTAAATAAATAAGATTCTCAAATGCCCAAGGCAATAAAGAATTAAAAAATAATAATTATAAATACATTCTTTTTAAGCAATAGCAAAAAAAAAAACAAATATTTGAAAAAAAAAAAAAAGGTTATCCATCAGAAAATCAAAATATTGAAACATAAATTTATAATGGACCTCATATTTTAAGCACAAGTATGTATGTGGATGTTTACAAAAAGATATTTTAAACACAAGCATATTGATTTTATCTTGTGGCAGGAAAATTACACCTTTTACATAAACTTATGTTAATAACATAATTGGAAACAGTTGTGTTATTCACATTTGGGGGGGGAGGGGAGGAATTAAAATAGTTAGATTATACATATTTACATAAATGTTTCTATTTGCATTTGATCAGCATAGGATAGGGAATATTGATCTGTGATTATTTTAGGAAGCCTTATTTGCAATTTTTGTTTATATTATAAATCTTCTTATAAGTAATAGCTAGTTTTATTGTAAACCAGCATACATATAGTTTGTATTGCTTGTTAGTAAAATACCAAACATTTATAATAACAGCATTTAAATTTATAGTTTTTATTTCATTTTTCTATAGTTTAAACTAATTATTTTAACTTGTGATATTATTAAATTGTCATTTGCATCTCTTTATTTGACTAATTTAAGTGCAAATTTTATTAATTGTGCTCTAATTTGCATTAAATTAGTGCAGTAATCTCACATGTGTTATTACTATGATAACTAATCAGAGGTGGGGGGTATCTGTGAGTAGGATGGATTATTTCATTAGTTGAAAGGCAAATATTTTTTATGTAAAAAAAAAATAAAAAAAATTTTTTTTGGCATTTATATATATTTACAAACTTGAATTAAAAATTTAGCTTTTATTAATTAAACGTAGAAGAATAGTTATTGAAAAGTAGAGCAGTAATATGGTTTACAGTAATACTACTAGTGCTTAATTAACTTGGTAAGGATATATTGAATGGAAGGTTATACCAATTGGGATGAATTTAGTGATGTGAATAATTCAATATTCTATTTACATATAATAAGTAGATAATGGAATATGAGGAAAATAAAAGTAAAAGCAATTTATTTCTAAAAAGAAACTAGTCTAATTTTAATTCAGTCTATTTATACTTCTTAAATCAGTCGGCAAACATTTATATTTCAGTATTGAAGTATTTTGTTAGTTCCTGGAATTGCGTGCATAAATTAGCCACATGCATAAATTTATTTTATCTTTTCACAAGTGCTAAATTGAAGATATTAAGGACTAATAATAAAAATATTCTATAGATGTAGAAATAACCTTCCCAAAATGAAGTCATTTTAGGGATCCAAGGTTGTTATGTTAGAGGATAATTTTCAGAAGCATATCTTTCATTGAAAATTGATTTCAACTTGGTTTTAACTAAGAGCTGATTACGATTTATAAGAAAATCAAAAAAAAAATCAAACGGCTTTATTGTTTGGAAGTTCATAAGAAATTCCAACTCTTGGAAAAGCCACGACTAGGATCGATTCAAGGACCTTATGTTTCAGAGTCTGATTTCAACTGCTTTTAATTAGAACTTATTACGATTTATAAGCAAAGCCAAATTAAAAACCAAACCGAAAAACAAAATATCGAATGGCTTCACTGCTTGAGAGTCATAGAAAGTTTGAATGCTGGAAAAGCTACAACTGCAATCGTTCCAAAGGACCTTATGCTTCAGAGTCTAACATTCTACCATTGCACTAAACCATATAGGACATTATTATTAAAGGCAAGTCCATGTTTAAAACAGCTCATGAGGTCGCAAAACAAAGTTCACATGCTTTTTCTGTTTTTCTCTTGATATTACGTGTATGATCATACTATGCTACTATCATATGAGTTTAACCAGATTTGATCTGCCCAAATCTGATTATGGTATGTTGTTCACTAAAGGCACATGCAATTGAGAGAGAGGTGCAACTAAAGATAAGGGCTCAATTATGATAGGCTCTCATATTTTTACTCATATTAATTTACTATAGTATCTATTGGCAAGATGACGTACTTGCTTTTCCAAATCTGCTTTCACGTAACAAATAGAAATTTTTAAAATGTATTTTAAAATTGTTTTATCAAAATAGAATCAGTAGTTGCAACACTTATTCTGGTTAAAATAGTCATTACTTATACAAATAAAGTCAGGAATGCCTGTATGGTTTAGTGCAGTGGTAAAGTGGCCAGACTTAGGAGTTTAATGTCCTCGGATCAATTCCCATGCTGGCTGCTCCAACACTCAAACATCTTATGAACTTTCAGGCAGTAAAGCCTTTTGATTATCATTATTATTAAAGGGATTGATTAAATTTATTTCTATTTAAAGATTTGGAAAGTAATTATTTTCTACTAAGGGTTCCTATTATACCTTTATGAAGAGTAAAGTTCACTTAAACAAGAAAATGTTTTCTGAGATCTGTTCCAGTTAATGCAAAGAATATATTTATTATATTTTATAAATAAAAGAGTAATTCAATAAATATGGAAGACCCACTATTCAGAAAAGATTGCAAAATTGTAATTACTTTACAGCTTAGCATTACTTTCAACTAGGTCGGTCACATTCGTATCACAAAGATGGGTATGTAGGAGAACAAACTTATAGGTTAATTAATATGCAAGTTTTAAAATTTACATAAACCACTTGCTTGATAATGCAATGCATGAGTTTTTTTTATTTATCGTGTGGGTGTTGCTTGTGATAAACCACATTCCTTTGTATTTTTTCTTTTTATCGTTGTGCTCAGACCAAACCACTTTAATGTAATGCGGATCGAAGTTGTGACCTGAGTCGATCTCATGCTCTATAAATACTGACTATATGTTGGGGTCTGTTTTGGCACTTTTATATGTATACTTCTGCTGTGCTAAGCTAGTGGTGAAATTGGCATGAGACTCACCATAATAAATTGCATTGCAAGTGAGTTAGTTGCAGCTAAATGTATAGATTATTTGGAGAACCTGGTCCTGAGGTAACTTCTCTTTGGTGATATTCAATAATTGATTGAGATTAGGAGGGGTCCTGAAGCTAATATTGAATTTATCTGAGCAAATTGTTTTTAATTTATATGAATATTTGAATAAACACATAATATTTGTTAATATTTTCTTTAAACTTGTTTATTGTCAAGTTTAAAAAAAATATTTTTCATATATGAGAATATATAAAATTAAAATAGCATTGGTTTTAGTTTTAATGATATATTGCAAAATTGTTATTTACATGTTTAATTCAGTTATTTAATATTAAATATTAAAGTCAATATTATTATTATAAATGTTATACATAGAGCTCACAAATAAGCTCTTAAGCTTTGCAGAATATCCCCAACCCCAGACCAGTTTCTGCTATTGGCTTCCTCAGTGAGATGCTAGGATATTCAAGCATTAGATTAAAAATACCAGGACAAGCCCAGCACTTTATCTAATGGATAACTATTAAGTAAAACATCTGAAATTTTCAGACATTCATAGGTCTTCCAATCCAGCTATCTAACTTAAATAGACATATGGGACTGAAACAAGTTCTAATACAGCATATATTAATAACTTTAGCAATATAAAATCACCAAAGCCTTAATAGCAAAAAATAAAATTACAAAGAAATCAAGTCATATGTCACATGACCTAATTTAACAAACTTGTATTACAAATATTATATATAGAGTTCGCAAATAAGCTCTTAATAAGCTTTGCTATTAAGGCTTTTATATTGCTAAAGTTATTAATATATGGTGTATTTGAACTTGGTTCAGTCCCATATGGCTGTTTAAGTTAGATAGCTGGATTGGAAGACATGAGTGTCTGAAAATTTCAAATTTTCTATTTAATAGTTATCCATTAGAGGTTTGTCATGGTATTTTTAATCTAATGCTTGAATATCCTAGCACCTCACTGAGGAAGCCAGTAGCAGAAACTGGTCTGGGGTTGGGGATATTCTGGGAAGCTTGTTAAGAGCTTATTTGCGAGCTCTATATATAACATTTGTAATACAAGCTTGTTGTAATTAGGTCATGTGACTTATGACTATTTCTTTGTAATCAATATTATATCACAATGAAGTTATTTAATAAAATGGAATTTTAAAATTCTGGCCTCTGCTAGTCTAACCCTGCATTATTCATATCTTTAGAAACCCGTTAAATCTTTTTATATTTGCATGCAAAATCTATGATTGTAAAATATGATGTTAAGGAATTGTGCAAGTACTTTATATTTTGAGTCTATCAGGTTGCTACTGTGCTAAAACATAGAAGGCAGTATAGTGAATGATCTTCTGGAAAACAGATTTGACGACTCTTGCTCTTCTCCCAGGCATTAAAATCAAACTACTACTATTAGATATACATGAAACCATTCCACTACACATTCTTGAAATGTATGAATAAAGACATATTAATAATTTTTATTAGTCATTCATTAGATCCAATAATGAATAATATTTCTGTAGTGTAATTTTCACTACACCACTCTTCCTCAAGATAAGATTGGCATCTATTTGCTTTTAACATCTTGTGGAGGGAAGTAATCATAAACATATGACCTGAGACATGTGAAAAAAGTCGATGACTCCAAGATGCACATTTCATGCTGATCTACCATTCATCAGTTGGTCCAGACCACAATCTCTTACACCTATCATCACCATAGTTCAGTATATATACAGGTAGCAAATTACTACATTTAATTGATGTGTCAAATGTGCTCCTCTCACAACTTTGACACACATCACTTAATTACAGAAATATTATTCATTATTGGATAATTTCAATCTAATGAATGACAATTAAAAGTTATTAATTTACTTTCATTAAGTGATTTGTGTCAAAGTTGTGAAGGCAGCCTACTTATCAATTAAACTGTAGTAATTTGCTATCTATATGTATATACTGAACAATGATAAAGATATGTGTAAGAGATTGTGATTTGGACCAACTGATGAGTGCTGGTTCAGCATGAAATGTGCATCTTGAGGATCATAGATCTTTTTTCACATGTCTTTGGTTATATCTTTATGGTTAGGTCCCTCCACAAATTGTTAAAAGCAAATAGAAACCAGTCCCTTGAGAGTGGTGTAGTGAAAATTACACTACAGAAATATATGAATAACGATATTTGAAAAAGACAAATAACCCCAAGATGCGTTTCATGCATAAACCAGAATCCATCAGTTAGCCCACATCACAATCTCTCATATATTGTCAGATTAGCCCCTAAACATTGTTTCATTCAGAAACTGAAGATTTATATTTTGTAGGTATATTGGGCGGAGGAGGGGTCATGTTTGTATAAATAGTTTATACTTTCATTTATGATTAAATGGTTTCACTGTTATATCAGTGTGCTTTTTTTTTGTTTGAATTCTGAAAATTAATTTCTAACTTCCGTAAATATTTTTGTTTATTTTATATTTTCTGTTTGAAATATTATTTCTCTCATTCTTTCTCTTTCTCCCCTTTTTTTTTTGTGATTTAGATTATTTCATTTGCACAATTTTGAATGTTTCCCTTACTGATTGAATGTTTAAATTTTATTTTGCAGTTTTTTTTTTTAACTTGCACAAATCCCCCAAAAGACTGATAATTATTTTTTAGGCTGAATCGAATCACCTCAGGTCATTTTATAGGGAAATGTGTTTTGAAATCTGCTTCCTGAAATGTTTCATTAATGGTCATTTGTGCCTCCTTATTTCCTGACTTGAGCCAACTTTAAAGGCAAAAGTGTTTGATTAATGTGTAAGAATTTCTTAACAGCCACAATTTTAGTAAATTTAAACCTTGAATGCTGATTGTCCAAAAGAGAAAACAAATTTTGATATTTAAATCAAATAGAAAAATCGATTTTTTTTTTTTTTTTGAAAAAAGTATTTATTTCAAATTAATAATTATTGTAAAAAGATTAATTTTTAATCTTATCATAAAAAATGTGTATATATCTTGAGAATTAATTAATAACAACGATTTATACACATATGAAATATGTGGAAGGAAACTACTCTCCACACACGCGCACTATTTAATATTGATACACACTCTTCCTTTAATAAATGGGTTAAAAGCTTAGTTAGTTCTCCTATGATTAGAGTTTATTCTTTAAATAAACCAACAGTTACTGACTGTGCTTAAATTTAGGGCTGAATTTTATTCCTAGCCGGTTTTTTAAATTGGCATATTATTTGCACAAGTTCAGATTATGTATCACAGGGAAGAGAAAATTTCTCACTAACTACCTGCGATATTCAACCCTTATTAACTGATATATATATATGTAATAATTGATAACATTTATGCACCTATGAAATATTGTGGAAACTACACCTATGTGCTATAATATTAACACACACTCTCCACTAATTTTTTTTAAAAGCATGGGTACTCTACCTGTTCAGAGCTTATTCTTTAAGTAAACCAACATTTATTGTCTGTATCCAAATTAGGGCTTGAACTCATGAACCTGATTTTTAAATTGGCAATTTACTTGCACAAGTTCAGTTTACATATCACAGTGAAGAGAAGGTTTCTCATTTTTAACACTTGCGACATTGACTCTTATTGGGTGGTGGTATATTGTGAATTGTAAACTGATGTATTCTGTGTTTTAGGGTGTATGTACACATATTGCACTCAATTTACTCCAGCGTATTTTTATGCATTATACTTTGATGAGGTAATTTTTTTGTTTAGGATGATTACTAATGTGTGTGAAGTTGCAAAGACACCATAAGTGTTTCTGATTTAAACACACTACGTAAACACAATACACGTTCAAATGTATTTTAATATATTCATAGTTTGAAATACACAAGATTGCTGCAAGATAATTATCTGTAAACACACTACATAAACACAATACACGTTCAAATGTATTTTAATATATTCATAGTTTGAAATACACAAGATTGCTGCAAGATAATTATCTGTAAAGCACTGGCTGTTATTTTAGAATAGTTGACAGATGTTCAAGATCTTTAGCACACCTGACTAGATTGTTGACTGAAATACATGTATAATATGAAAGATCTTATGTGTCTTTTATGAGATGGTTTAAAGTCTTAAAGTTTATATGTGTAATAGAATGTTAAAATTTATATATTGTATATATATATACTGAGAATGAAAGTTTCTTTTTGATTTCTTTTACATATAATCTACCTTTCATGATTACCAATTTTATTCATCCATCTAGAATGGAAATCTTTTTAAGATTTTATGTTCCAATTATGAGGTCAAATTCAAATATTTCTTCTCATTGCCTGTTATAATAGTATTTCATTTTTGATTTTGTGAAAGCTAGTGTAAAGCGACCATAAGTTTTCCTTTCTTATATGCAATTAGCAAAAATGTTTCGCCTTTTATTAATAATGTTAAAATGTTTTGACTCGCAATGATCATGTTTTATCTAGTTGTTGTTTTGCGTTTCTCATGAGGTGTTAAAATTCTTGCAGATTCATCACTGTGACCAACTTAAATGAATGCCTTTTGCGTTCTTTTGTTTTATTTTTATGATTCATTACGTTCTTTTGTTTTACTTTTACAATTCATCATCATCATTTTTTTCACCGAACTGTCAGCTTTTGTCTTAATATGTTTGTTTTTAGTTATTGCCCCGACAATATATTTACTTGATTGTTAATTCAGCCACACACAGACTTAATGTGTACTTTATTTTTTCAAGACATCATAATATTTGATTTTACACAACTTATAGCATTCTTTCCAAATTCACTGTTTGTTAAACATCTAAATTTTATATGTACATAGAAAAAAAAATCTTTCCTTATTTTAGCTATTTACTATGATTGGCCTAAAAAGTTGTCGATAATGATTGGGACCTCATTTTACTCTGTGCATAGTCTTATACAAATTTTTTCCTTTAACGTTTATATTAACAATATCAACAGATAGCCTCTTATGCTTATTCATATACTTCCAAGAGCAGTTATCGTCAATCTATACTAGAGCCATAATCAGTGGTCACAAATGGTATAATCTCATCTCCAGAGTGATATTTCTAGTTTTAGTGCATTAAATCCAGCTTTGAATCCTAGTCTTTAATGACACAAGTAAAGCCAGAAACCAGTTGGTCTGGATATGGGGATTTTGTTGCATTATACCATCTGCTGTCCATTAATTACTAGAGTAGGGTACTGATGGACATCCACTTTAATGGTATAATTTAGTTGCTACAAAATTCACTAATTTTGAATTGTTTTTTTGGAAGGGTATAATAGTGCTACTATTATTTTAACTTTTCCATACTACTTTATGATTATGTATAACATTAGTTGACAGATTTGCATAGAAATCGGAACTAAAATTATTAATAAAAAAAATCTCATCTATTTACAATCTTTTATTGATAAGCTTTTTAAAAAAAAAATCCAGTTATCATTAATATAAATATATAGTGAATTTGAACTCAGACTTCCAAGCAACCTTCAACTATCCACACTATCTTATACTACTGATATGCATACCACACATATGTCAAAAAGATAAATAATCACCAATATATATATTTCGTGCTGAACCAGCACTTATCAGTTGATCCAGATTATCATCTCCCACACATATTTATAATCATTGCTCAGGATATATTAAGATAGCAAATATTTATACTATATTGGCATCAGCATGGGATTTGGGCATTCTATCATCAAATTTTCAATGATATGGGGGGCTGAAGAACTGGAGGTTGGAATAGATTGAAGCCTGTCCATTAAAGTATAAAGATTTGCTATCTTAATATAAACTGAGCACTGATTATATATATGTGTGGGAGATGATAATCTGGACCACCTGATGAGTGCTGGTTCAGCACAAAATATGTATATTGGTGATTGTTTATCCTTTCTACATGTGTGTGGTCATGTGTATCAGTTGTATAAGATAGTGTGGATAGTTGAAGAGTGCTTGAAAGTCTGAGTTCAAATCCCCTATATTTACAATTAAGTTTCACGTATGAGAATGCCTGTATTTCAAATCTTATCATTAGTATTTAATAACAATATATTTATTCCAATCTGCACAATTATTTCTTGTTATTATGTATAATATTTTTTTTTTGTCTATCAGACTTTTATATTCCAAGTCATTTATTTGCTTTTTTGACTACGCTCATCATTAGCAGCAGCAAACCTTTCATACAGTAGTGCCACCCAGTGCAAGCCTTAGTAATCAGTGGATGCGAGAAGGTTTGTGCATAAAATCCCTATTTAGTGCCTACTCATTCAATATCCTCAGATTGTTTTCTAGCTTGTCTGCTTTCATCAGTGAGGAGTAGCCATGAGATAGGGATTTTATGCACCTTGTTTCCATTGATTACCAAGGCTTACATTGGATGGTACTACTGTATGGAAAATTTGCTACAATATTAACAGCTTGTATAAGCATAGGAAATGGTGATCATGTGATGTCTGGTGGTTTTATACTCTTATCATTGTCAGTTTTCTCTTTAAAGAGATTAGATAGATTGTATTTATATGTTGGACTATTTCCAGCATCTAATATAAGTATTGAATGTCTTTGTGAATATACTAACCTGTGTGCTATTTATTACTAACAATTGAATATATTTGAAATATTTAAATAAAGTTAAAATTTTTCCAAAGTCATTCAGTACTTATATTAGATGATCGAAATAGTCCAATATATAAATACAACTAAAATACCATTATCACAAACCTTCAGGAAAACACTTTAAGATTAGATAGACATTTCTTTTAAGTTTATGGAAGTTTCTGATGTTTTTATTTTATATTTAGCTTCTTAATTTATAATAATTGATTAATGATGAAACATTAAATAATTCTTTAGTTAATATAGCATAAAATAGTGATTTGGCATATTTTTAAAAATCTGGATGGACTGTAATTTTAACAGCTAAGACCTACCATCATCCACTACTATTTGGGTGATTGAGATAAGGTTGACTCTAGACATCTATATTCATTTTAATACATGTACTAAACAATCTGAACTAGGAACTTTCTCCTGCATTAAATAATAAGTCGATTTGTAGATGAGCTGTTTAGAGCATTGGTAGAGTCATGTACTCAAGCTAAAAGTTCCTGGATCAAAGTTTAACCTTTTATTTAGGCATTTGAATATTGCATGGCTTCCCAGTAACTAACCAATTATTTTTAGTGTATTTGATTTAGAACTCTTCATTTGTTTCATCTCTTATATTAGTGATTCTTAATAAATCTTAGTAATTTTATGGTAATTCTTAATTCCGCATTTTAAGAATGAACTTATCATTTTATAACAAACAACATATTAAAATTTTTTATGAGTCATTCATTAGACTAGAGATTGTCCAATAATGAGTAATATTTCTGTAGTGTTATTTTCACTGCACCACTTTCACATACAAGGCCGGGACTGATTTCTACCCATTTTTAACACCTTGTTGAGGGATGTAATTATAAATATGACCAAAGGCATGAAAAAGATATATGATCCCCAAGATGCACATTTCATGCTGAATCAGCACTCATCAGTTGGCCAACCACAATCTCTTACATATATCTTTATCATTGTTCAGTATGTGTAGATAGAAAATTACTAGTTTATGTGATAAGTGTCAAATGTGCTGCCCTCACAACTTTGACTCATAACACTTAATGTATGTATATTAATAATTTTTATTAGTCATTTATTAGACTGGAGATTATCCAATAATGTATAATATTTCCGTAATGTAATTTTCATTACACTACTTTCACACAAGGCAGGGATTGGTTTCTATCCACTTTTAACACTTTGTGGAGAGATGTAGTCATAAACATATGACCAGACACATGAAAAAGATGTATGATCCCTAAGATGCACATTTCATGCTGAATTAGCATTCATCAGTTGGCCCAGACCACAATCTCTTACACATATCTTTATCATTGTTATGTAATAATTATTATGAATTCTCAGGTTAAAGTTAAGGCAAATGGATATTCTATCATAATTATTTGGTAATCATCATCATCATCATCAACCATTATCAATCCACTGCAGGATGAAGGTCTCTCCAAGTTTAATCCATCTCCGATCTTTAGCTTCTCTTCTCCACATCACTCCTGCACACTTTCTTATTTCATCCATCCATCTCACATGTGGTCTTTTTCTGGCTCTTTCTCTGGAATCCAGTTTGATATTTCAATTGTCCATCTATTATCAATCATCACTTCTAGCAATATGTCCAGCCCACTTCAATCGGTTAATAAAAACACTAAAATCACTAATGGTATATTTTTAATTAATTTTGGAATCTAGGAGGAAATTTGATATGTTTTAAAATATGTTTATTAAAAAAAGTTTTACTCAAAAATAAATAAAGAAATCATTTAATAAAAATGTTTGTGTTTTGTTCATTTCATTACACATTGCTTATAGAGCGAGTTTCGGCAGTTGAAGGAAAGAATGGAAAGGGAATTGATGTCTACAGAAATGGATTATTGGCAAAGATTTGAAAGAAGATTAAGAAGAAAATGTACAAACAATAAAAAAGTTCAGGAAATAATGAATATCTAACATACTACAGTAAATAACACCAAGACAAAGAAAATTGGTGGTTTGATATATACCAAGAATATCTGAAGAAATATTACCAAAACAAATATTAAACTGGATATGACCAGGAAAGAGAAAAAGAGAGTGTCTAAAAATAGTTGGGAAAATGGAATAAATAGAGAACCAGTAAGTACAATCTGGGGATATTGAATAGTACTGTATAGATCAAGGATGTAATAAGCATTACCACCTGACATTTATTGATTACTAAAGTTTGCACTAGGTGACAAAAATGTGAAGAGGGGAAAAAACATTTGTTGCTAAGTAGTTAGAAATTTGTAAGAAGATTTGTGGGTGAACAGGGAGATAGGGTGATTGGAAATTGGAAGAAGTCGTCTAGTATTATAGATCGATAAAATGTTTTACTTATAATTGGTTAAGGTATTTTGGATTTTCTCATTAAGAATATGGATGAGTTCATAATGTTATAAATCCTGATTGAACTTATTTGCTTAGTATAAATATCTTTCCTTCATAATCCTTTATTGAAAATTAATGCCTCTTAAATTTTTTATCATAAAAGAATATAAAGGGTCTAATTTTGAATATTTTTTTATTATTAAAAAATACAAACAAAGGAAATAGTTTTGAAATAATCATTTAAAAATAAAAACAAGATGAAAACTGAAAACAAAGGATTTATATTAGCATTTAAAAAAAGGGGGGGGGGTAGAAGCTATTGTTTTTCATATATTTATTTAAAGAATTTTTTTAAAACTAAAATAATTCTTTGCACCGCTAAACATATTAAAAAAAAAACGAATCATAAACTGAAAATCAATACTGAAATATACTTAAAATGGAATTTGAAGTTAAAAACTTATTTTAAATTTCTTTTTTTCATTAATAAACAGAGAATTTAATATATATTGATAAAAGGCATCAAAAGATAAGTTAGATTTTCTTCATCTGTAAAATATTTGCCACCACTCATATTACTAACAAAATCTTTTTTTTGATGTAAAAAAATATTAGTTTTATTTTTAATCTGTGGTTATTTTGAATATTGTATAAAAAGAAGGTAAACATATACTATGTGTGATTTTCTGCATAGTATATTCATTTACATTCAATTCAAAGTTTAACCTATTTATTATAAATGCATGTTTGCATAAATAGAACATATTCAATTTAAAAGTATATTGAAGCCATAATATTCACTCTATTTTTTTCCAATGATTCTCAACATATACATCATACATTGCCTATAATAGACAAGGTTTGATTATAATAGAATATGTCATCATCATCACCAACTATTATCAATCCACTGCAGGATGAATGTCTCTCCAAGTTTAATCCATCTTCTTCGATCTTTAGCTTCTCTTCTCCACATCACCCCTACACACTTTCTTATTTCATCCATCCATCCATCCATCCATCTCACATATGGTCTCTTTCTGGGTCTTTTACAATCTCTTGGAATTTAGTTTAAGATTTCAATTGTCCATCTATTATCATCTCTTCTAGCAATATGTCCAGCCCAACTCCACTTCAACCTTTTAATTTTTTCAATGAGGTCAGTAACACCTGTTTGTTCTCTTACCCATACATTGTGTTTTCGATCTCTTCTTGTTACTCCCAACATGCATCTCTCCATACTTCTTTGAGTAGTCTGGAGTCTCTGTATTGCTCGTCTATTAAGTGTCCAAGTCTCAGATCCATAAGTAAGAATATGTATTGCTTATTTAATTGCATGGGTATAATATTTTTCAAAATGCACATGTGTGTGTATATATAATAAAAATAATAATTAACCCTAATTAACTATTATATACAGTCTTTTAATCTGCTGAAGTACTTTCGGTTAATTCCTTAACCATCCTAAGGAATTAATTGTTAAGTAATTCTGCTGATTGAAAAAACTGTAGGATTAAGGAAATAATCAAAAGTACTGTGGATCGAAAGGCTGTATATAATAGTTAATTACCATTATTATTTTTATTGTTATTACAATAGTTTTTAATTAATGGAAATTTTATTTGTATGTATAATTATAGAGCACAGATGCTTTTCTGTGTGTATATTATGCATATATAAATTACGATTATAGTATAAGCAAATTTAAAAAAATAATCTAGTTATTAATATTAAATTGAAAAGCACATTTACATATATATTTACTGTATGCTTTCACTCATTCACATTTTTTCAAAAATAGAAATAACAACAAACTTACAGTCCAATTTGTATTTTTAAAAAATAAAATGATTAGCAAAAATGGCAGTTTAATTACAATTAAATACACTGGCGATATCCTTTTTTTGCACTACCCCCCCCCCCTAAACAAAGTAACAATCTCATTGTCAGCAGACTATGACCTCCCTAGTTCATATTAACATTAGAATCTATGCATTTTACCCCTGTTTCTCATTATGTACTTCAGATTTCCTCTTAAACTTTTCAAACTGTAAGCTTTCTGATGCAGTATAAGAACAATTTGTAGTTCTTTTTTTTTTTTCAGCCACTACTAAATCATTTACTTTCATTTTGTACTCGAGAAAGATATTTTACAAATTTTATTTAGTGTGGTACAACTTTTAATTTTATGCTTAGAAAACATTTTATTGCATGAAATGCTTTAACATGTCAAATTTGGAAAGGATGATAAAGTGACAAATAAAATTTAAGTGCTTTAAATGTAATCTGAAAAAATGGTATTAGTGGATATGGTAGCATACGATGTTCCAAAATGGAAGGATGGTTCTTGCCGTAATGTAAAATTTATTAAATTTATTTTTGTTTATTTACATTTTTTTTGTTGTTTTAAATTATGTTTTGGATAGTGTATAATAATTGAAGTTATATATATATATTGATACAGTATATATAGTGGCTTCACTGGTTTAAGATCTGAAAAAATTGTATAGTTGTAAAAATACAAAAACGTGTGTGAGAATATGAAAAAATATTTTGCGCAGCTCTTTGATATTTTAGGATAAGTAGTGGGTGCAATTTTACTCATGTTGGAGATAATGCATTTGCAGTAAAATGTTTTCTATATACTTTTCTAGATGAATCTAATTGCAATTATTTGTGTAACATGTTTATTTCTAGTTTACCTTTGGAACTAAATATGATATTTTCAGATTTTATGCAAATCTTGCTCATTATTGGTTGTTATTGGTTGAACATTCGATAGTATTACAAATGTTAAAGTTTATTACAAAATATTTATCTAACTTTGTATTAAAAGCCTTAAGATTTCAACATTTGATTTTTAATCTGCATAGAATAGTACCGTAAAAGAAATTCTTTTAATTACTAGGAAGTCCTGTGTCTTAAAATGCTTCTTTTAATTCAAGGGAAATCACTTTTAAAATGTAAATGATGTCTTTTAGATCACTGCTATTACATTCAGTGGAAATTTTTTTTTGAGATAAAACTTTGTTCTAAAGCAAATTTTTCTATCTTTGATAATAGTTATAAATCCGATAATTTGAAATTAGTTTTGTTGAAAAATCTGGTGAGGAAAGAAGATATTAAAAGCTGTTACTGAAACAAAACAGATGAGAAAGTGGAAGGACTATATAGATGATTTATAAGTTAACATAGCAAAAATAAAATTGGAAATGATAAAAATGAAATAGGATGTGAAAATATAGAAGTATTAGATAGAGAGAGAGATGAGAAACTGAAAAGCAAAATGGATGAAATTTCAACAGAAATTTTGAAAACTCTAGGAAAAAAGAATTGAAGAATTAGTAATTCAACTTTTGAATTAATTAATGCGTTTAAATAATAATACTTATATTAAAAAAAAAAAAACTTTAGGATATTAAATGTAATATTACCACAAGAATAATTCTAATTAACAAGTGAATCAAATTTTTGAGAACCAGTTTAAATTTAGGAAGGGGTGAGGGAACAATATTGGGTGATATTTTTATATTCATTATTGAGCTGTTTGTAAAGAGGAGGGAAGTTAATATATTATCTACAGATTTGCATAAGATGACAGAATAAAATAGAAAACACAAATGGATATTTTGAAATGAAAAGAAGAGATTGGTTGGAAGAAAAAGTTAATATATGAATCTACATATTAAACAAAAGATATTGGATTAAATAATTTTAGTTAAATTAGAATTTATGGCAGCACTGTTTTTTTTTGTTTGTATTTAATGTACGTATATAAAATCATTTGTTAATTTTATTATATTAAATGTGGATACTTGAAATATTCTCAGTTAAGCTTATTGTGAAATATATATACCATCTCATAATTTTATTTTACAATGAGTTTAGTTAATCCAGTACTTTGATTTATTAATATAAATAACATTCATATAATATTGATTTTTTTCCTTTGTATTTGTAATTTAAATTTGCAAACATTTGTTCGTCTGCATATTGGAGTGGTTTCTTTCATCTTTGTAACCTAATGCTAAGTACATTCGGTGAAGTTCACCTTATAAATAATTGCAGTCACTTGTAGAAGAAAGAAATTACTGTAGGTAGAAAAAGGATTCACATTAAGAGATTTGCTGATGATATAAGATTACTCGGAAATAGTAAGGATGGACTTCAGAAAATGATAATCAGCATTAGAAGCTTAGTCAACCATTGTCATTGTAATTCTAATTTGATTTCCGCTGCTTTCTTAACTGGCATTTAAATATTTAAATGAATTAACTTGTTTACTAGTTCCAGTCATTGCATTTTGCTTTTAAATATATTTATTGCTCTTCTTAACTTTAGTCATTTGTGTATTTACTTCCATTCTGATATGGGATAGAATTTATATTAGTAATAGATTGTTGTATTATGAATTATTGGAAAGGTAACTGGTGGTGGTTCTTTCCGTTCTTCCCACAGAGTCATTTCTGAATCAATGACTGGCTTATGTAATGATATAGTTTAGCTATTCATCATAAAAATTTCCAAAGTGCTCATGTATCTGGATCATGAATCAACAACATGAAATATGAAAGTGATCATACCTTGACCCATGATGTAATAAAATTGTTAACATTAAAATTTTGTTTTAAATTGGTGAAAGTGATACCGAAACATTTGAAATGATTCAAATTGTGCATGACAATGAGGCCACGAGCCATAAAAATGTCTTTTATGACGGCAGGAAGACCATTGAAGACAATCCATGAAGTTATGAAACATACTGCCAGCTTTCATGTTGTAACTTATGATCCAGACATGCTAACAATTTTTGTGACATATGTGTTAAATTATGTTACTATGTAACACATATATCCATTCAGAGGTGGAACTGCAGGCATCTTGGAGACAGAACCACTCAAATCATTTTTCCACTGGAACACATTGTGTAGAATAAAAAAAATATTGATTAAATGTTTAGTTTGGAATGTGACATTCTATGGATATAAATTGGCTTATCAATAAAAACATTTGAAAGCTTTTGATATATGGATGAAACTGATAGGTATAAATTGAATAGATAATATTAGGAATGCAGAAATATTAAAAAGAGTAGTCAGAAGAAGGGATTATTGGAAATTCCATTTATTTCAGTTTCGGGTAATGATTATGTTCAACTGTTGGTTTATGCAAAGGCTGTAATTACACTTATTTAAAGCAGAAAGACAAAGTTCAAGATATAGAGAAGATAGTTATCAAATATCTAGGGAACCTACCTCGGGACATATGACTTATAATGATTATATATAAAAAAGGCAAAAAAGGTTTTATTTTCCAGTAAAAAGAATATATGGCAAGTATTGAATATAAAAAATTTGATCTAGAATTAAGTATTGTCATGCTATTGAGTGAAATAGTTGAAAGTGAGGTTTCCTAGCGATTGAATAAAGCTCTTCCCTATAGGTAGTAGGCCAAAATTTTAGAATTAACAATTCACTAATGGACTTTTGATCTGTTATTCAAATGCCAAGTGCTTGGCATGGAATGCTTTTTGGATGCTTCATGAATGCCAGACAGAATTATTTATTTGCATGTGTGTGTATATGTCAAAGCATTACCGGAAGCGAACCCTGGCCAGCTGCTTGGAAGACAGCTACGCTAACCGCTAGGCCACCAACGCTTGACGATTGAGTTGTGTGTGTATATCTTGCATAATTTTAAATTTGTAATATTCATGAATTGTTTCCCATCTTATATCTTTTATAACAGTTTCAAAGTTTATATGAGTAATTAGATGTCATGAGAGCATGCTTAAAAAATAATTTGCTTATGCCGATTTGCTAATACCATCAGTTTTGAATAAACAGATTTAATCAGTGCATTGTATAATAGTATATAACCACCATGGACCAACTGTAGCTTGCAAGCCACGAGCAGCTCTCTAGGTGGCCCAGTATGGCTCGCACAGAACTTTTGAAATAAAATCACTATATAATATATAATAGCACGATTTATTACATTTTATTTTCAAACGATACATGCCTTATTCTTTTGTTGTGACAATTTTATAATGATGATTTGCGTCAGTCGTCAACTTAGATGCTTTTATTGTTTCCTGGAAATATAATACGTTGTGCAACTAATCAGAAAATGGAAAATATATATATTGGAGATCATTTATCTTGTCCACATGTATGTGGTCATGTGTGGAGTAAATGTCTGAAGAGAACTTGAAAGTCTGGGTTCAAATCTTCTAATTAATCGGAAAATTGTAAGTCAAATATTTGCTTCAGTTGAATACGTCCAAAATTTAATTGTAGCTCTTAAAATATATGTTTTAACATGTGGAGTTTAGCTCCCCCCTGGTATATAACAATGATTGTAATGTAGTTTTTTTATCCATTTGATTAACGTCTTATTTTTTCGTTAAGACAATGCCAATGTGATTGAATTAGTAATATTATAATAATTTATAAGTAAACTTATTTTCTTCTTCTCTAGAACAAATGTTTAATATTGTGCATTTTTAAAGACATTCTTTCAAACTTCAATTATGATTTAAGGATCCAATGAACAGTCCGTGAAGAAATGCAGTATGTTGGTGGCACTCCAGTAAATATAAAAATTTAATATTTTAACTTTCGTAGAAATTATTAACATTGACCTAATAAACATAATGTGTAATCGTTATTTACGTTTCATGTAATTCGTTATTTGCTAATCTGTATCCAAGCTATAAATAATTTTAAATTATTTTCTTTATATTCTTTTGAAATAGGTCACGTTTGAAATTCCTTTGATACATCATAAGCTACCTACAAAATCCACGTTTTAATAAATTGTGAATTTTAATAAAATTATTAATTTTTTAAATGTAAAACTAAACGTTATGCAAGATTTTTATTCAAAATAAATACTATTCGCTCCATTCGTACACTTTATAAATGCATATACGTCATGTATTAAATTCTCCGTCCAGTGGTAGGGGAGTAATTAGGTTATGGACCAAGAGTTGGTTTGACCATTACAGTGATAGTTTGCCTCTGTAACTAGGATGTTTCTCTTTTATCCCTGTTTAAAACTACATCCTAAATTTTAAGCCATTATTAAAACTATCCTATATTTTGATTATAAAGCCTAGAATCAAACAGACAAAAAATAAAACATTTTTTGTTCATTACAAGGTCATTTGGAAGAATGATAACGCAAAAATTATTTCTAGAAAATAAATCAATAAATGTGACAGTTTGCTCTTTAATTTCTTTTTATTATAAATATTTTTTACCTAGTAGTTTTAGTTTCGGTAGCTAGCTACTTTTAGAAAATGTTTAGTTTAATAATAAATGTAACCTTTTTTTAAATACGTTTGTATATACATTTGAATTTGTTTTATATATACGTCATGTTTCGGGGGGGGGGGGCAACCGTGATTATTACTTGACTCGGTTGAAGACAAATGTTATCTTGTCTAAACGTCATTACTTTAGAGATGATCCAAAAATGAATATTTCTGTAGTGTAATTTTCACTACACTACTCCCCTGTAAGGAAAGCAATAGTTTCTACCCATTTTTAACCACTTGTGGAGGGATGTAATCATAAACATATGACTAAAGATGTGAAAAAGATCCAGGATTCCCAAGATACACATTTCTCGCTGAACCAGCAGTCATCAGTTGGCCCGAACCACAATCCCTTATACATATCTTTATCATTGTTCAGTATATATGTTGATAGCAAATTAATTGAAGTGTCAAATGTGCTGCCTTCACAATTATTTGAGTCGAAATTGTGAGGGCAGCACATTTGACACATCAATTAAACTGTAGCAATTTGCTATCGATATATATATACATACTGAACAATGTAATATTTAAACAGCATTAAGCTGTTGCACATGCGCTTTGAAGATTTACTATAAATGAATGAATACTAACACTTCAAACACATGATAAAGTCTTTGGAAAAGATAGAATGGCCATCTATCTTTTCAAACCCAAACGCTTTTGTATGGACAAATCTTAAGAGTTTGAAAGTGAAAGCGTGAAGATATTAAATAATCACTTTAAATTACTATTACATGCTTGAATGAAAGATGCTAATGAAATTTACTAGAATTTACGATACGTCATTCTTATTTGAAATTAAATGTATGTAAATAAATCATTCACACTTTCACTTTTAAACACTTAAGATTTACCCATACAAAAGCCTTTGGGTTCGAAAAGATAGATGACCATTCTATCTTTTCCAAAGACTTTATTATGTGTTTGAAGTGTTAGTATTCATTCATTTATAGTAAATCTTCAAAGCGCATGTGCAACAGCTTAATGTTGTTTAAATATTATAGTTTATAAACATTGCGCTATATAAAAATAAAATGATTTATTTACATACATTTAATTTCAAATGAGAATGACGTATCATAAATTCTAGTAAATTTCATTAGCGTCTTTCATTCAAGCATGTAATAGTAATTTAAAGTGATTATTTAATATCTTCACACTTTCACTTTCAAACACTTAAGATTTGCCCATACAAAAGCGTTTGGGTTCGAAAAGATAGATGGCCATTCTATCTTTTCCAAAGACTTTATCATGTGTTTGAAGTGTTAGTATTCATTCATTTATAGTAAATCTTCAAAGCACACGTGCAACAGCTTAATGCTGTTTAAATATTACAGTTTATAAACATCACGCTATATAAAAATAAAATGATTTATTTACATACTGAACAATGATAAAGTTATGTATAAGAGATTATGGTCTGGGCCAACTGATGAGTGCTGGTTCAGTACAAAATGCGCATCTTAGGAATTGTAGATCTTTTTCATATCTTTGGTCATAGGTTTATGATTACATCCCTCCATAAGGTGTTAAAAGTGGATAGAAACCAGTCCCTACCTTACAGGTGAGTGGTGTAGTGAAAATTGCATTACAGAAATATTATTCATTATTGGATAATCTCTAGTCTAATGAATGACTACTAAAAATTTGTCTATATTTTTTTTAGTAAACATGGTTGCTCCTAAAAATATGTTATATAAAATTTCTTTGGCTTGTGAAAACATTCATCTTAATTTAAATTTATGAGTTTGTATTGTGGTTAGCATTTATTTTATAAGTAACTAAAATTGATTAATAAACGTACTTAATAAAAATAGTTAACATTGATCTCTGCTTGCATAGTTTATGAAAGCAGGCATTGGAATGGGGGGAAAATGCATCTATTGAGCTACCCATAGTATTTCAATATAATCAAATATTACTTTATTCTATTAGCTCATTTTTTTCCATTAGACAGACAAACATATACTTATCTTCAACTCACTACCAATTATGTAACCACTAGTCAAATGTATTTTAGGGGCCAATACCAACAAATTCTCATTAGTTTCTGGATAATGGACCATTTTTCACTAGGACTTGTTACATGGCATTCATTTATTGGCTAATTTATTGATATTATATTACTTTAAGTCAATGATTTGAAATGTTAAGTATCCTAAGATTTTGAACACAGATTAGCTATGCACTTCTAAAACTAATCCAGTAACTATATTTTAATGATCTAAATTATAAGTCTTTGATCTTTGATGGATAGTATGTTCCAAATAAAGAATTTCATGACCTATTATCTTATTATATAGTTATTTCTTTGCCCAAGCCATCCATACTAGATATTAATTCTAATTATAGGATATATAAAACCTTTATCATTTACATTGATTTTTATTTTTTCTGCTTCATTTTTCAATAATTTTACTCGTTGTAAAAAAAAAAATAAAATCAATTTTTTTCTCACAATTTTTGCATTTATTATATATATTACATAAGTTATCATTTCTTCTCATCTTTACTACGACTGTTCTGTGAACATTCTAATAATAAATCCCACACCCTATAAAACACACCCCAGTTAAATCCTTTCTCCATTTCTTAAATACATTTAATTGTTTCCAAATTTCCTGCTCTAATAATAACTCATTTCCTCTGCTATCATTACAAACTTCCATCTTGTTTTGATATTACATTAAATGGGGGAGGGTGATGGGTGAGGTTATCACTTATTTTTAATTCCATAATATTTTTTTTTTTTGAGTTTATATTGATATCTTTTTATTTACCAAGAGTGCTTCATAAGGACAAATTTAGATGTGGAACAGGAAAAATGTTATCATCCACCAACCCGCTACCATATTTGGAGAGCTCAGAGGTTCTCTCAGGGTTGTGAGTTGGAGCTGGAACAAGCAAAAAAAAATTAACAAAAACAAGCTCTAAGTTTTAGTTCAGTCATCATTATGAGGATAACACATGTATTACATGCATTGTTGCTTGTCATGGCAATTTTTATTGTTAGCTTCTATTTAACTTTTTTTTTCATCTGTTGATTTATCTGTGAAATCTTGTCACTCAATTTTGACCATCTCAATTTTCAGTCTAGTTGAAACTTTGCATACATATGTATGCCTGGTGACAACACATTTTTTTAGAGTTTTCAAACAATTTTAGCAAAAAAATTAAATTAAAATTATATATATAAAATTCAGCACTCTTTACAGTACTGCCATATAGTTGTATTAAATTGTACTTAAACCTTCTTTACGTGCAATTTCTGAAATTATATGCAACTAAAAAAATAGGAAAAAAATACTACAAAATTTTTTTTTAAAGAAATACTTTTATTCACTAAAACATAAAAAATATTCTTGGAACTTCTACAAATGAAAGCTTTGGACAATTATATGTAAAATTACCAAAGAATCATTTAAGTAACTTTGCAACTAATGCCTTCTTTTATTTTTATCTTGTTATTTAATTTTAAGGATTCCTGTAGGCAAATTGAATTAAATTTACAACTTTTGAGTGGTCAAATTACAGAATCAGCAATAAAAATGTATTTGTCTTTTAAATTATATTTGTTTTAGTTTATTTTCAAAAGCACAAGTTAATAATTTGTCAGATTGTTAAAGCTAATGAAAGTTTTTTTAAAAATAACTTTCTATTTATAATTGATAAAAATAATCTATAGCAGTCAACATTGTAGCTATAAGTCATTGATTTTTTTCTCAATTTGTCTTTTTGTAAAAGTAAATATTTTCTAATAAAATCTAAATTATTCTTTTAAAATAATATTTCATAAATATTTTGTGAAAAAAGTCAAAAATGTATATAAAAAGTAAGTTTTCATTTTCAAAATCAAAATGATGGAAAAGAACTGTCAAAATCAATGTTAGTTGCTCTCCTGCAGAGAAAATAAAAAACAACTAATTAGCATCTTCAACGACTACTTGCATCATTGTAATAATATTAAATTTAAATAGTGATTTATTAGTTCTAAAAAAATCTAAAGATGGCAGTATTGTTCAGTACAACTTATGGATATGAGTAGGAATTCAGGTAACCAGTTATATATGAGTTTTATAGATATAGAGAAGGCATATGATAGAGTAAATAGAAATAGATTATGGATAAGTTTGGTAAATTTGGGAATGGATGAAGCTTTAGTGGATATTATTAAGAAATTATATGAAAATAATTACTATATATATCAATTAGGGAATATAGAATCAGTTAAAGTTAAAAATGGGGTGGGACTAAGGCAAGGATGCCCTACATCACCTATTTTGTTTTTATTGTATTTGAATGAAATGGATAGAGCAATAGAAAGATTAGGAAGAGGGATAGAGATGGTAAGGAGTATATATATATATTTTCAGGTATATATTTTGTCAGGTCTTTTTTTTTTTGCAGATATGTTTTTGGGTGCAGAAAGAAGAGAAGATATGGAAGTTTTGCTGAACACATGTGCAAGGGTGGGTAAAGAGATGGGGATTAAATTTAGTGAAGAAAAATCAAATATAACGATGGTTAATACTGGGGAAAGAGATGTAGAATTTTTATTAGGAGATATAAAGTTAAGTGTGGTGAATAGATATAGTTATTTGGGAATTATTTTAAGTAATCAGAAAAATTGTTTGGATGAATGGGAGAAAAAATTGATAAATGAAGCAAAGAAAAGAAAGAGATTGATAAAGAAATCAACAGTGTTTTCATATAATATGATGTAGCTAAAATTATATGGAAGGGAGTTGCAGTAGCAGGGTTAACATATGGTAATGATGCATTATGTGTTAGTAAAGGGGTATTAGATTACTTAGAAAAAGTACAAAGGGAAGTAGGAGACATGCATTGGATGCAGATGTATGGACAGTAAGGGAGGCAATTCAAGGAGAAATGGGATGGTCAAGTTTTTATATGAGAGATGCAAAAAGTAAAATGAAAATGTTTGGTAGATTGCAGTTTATGGATAATAAAAGAATAGCCAAAATAGTACTTAATTGGGTTATGAGAAAAGGGCAGGCAACAAGGTGGGTGAGAAAGGTTTGGATAAAGAATTTATATCAGTATATTTAATATAGGGTATATGAGCACAGACTTTCACACCACCCACCTCTCTCCACTCAATCTAATAACACTGATACACCTAAACACATATATGCTGAAAAAATAAATAATCACCAATATACATATTTCATGCTAAACCAGCAATCATCAGTTGGTCCAGACTATCATCTTTACACACATATATAGTATAAGTGCTCAGATATATATTAAGATAGACTATCCTCATAGTTTAATGGACAGGCTTCAATCCACTCCACACTCCAACTCTTCAACCATCCATCCAATTGAAAATCTGATGATGGAATGCTCAAAGGCCACCCTGAGGCCGAGATTATTGTCACACCCATGTTGACCTAAGGTCAATCCGAACCCCACATGTACAGGACATAATTCATATGCAAGGATGGGCAGACATCTCTATAATGTAATAACTGAAACACAGGCTTGTTATATACCTGTGGCTATATATATGTAATATAGGGTATATGAGCACAGACTATATAACAAGCCTGTGTTTCAGTTATCAGTATATTTGTACAAAAGATGGGATGATTGGGTTAGGAGGATTGTTGAGTGTTATAGTGGTAAGGAATGGGATAAAAGAATAGGGAGTTAGAGAGATGGAGAACTAATATGGAGAGTAAAAAGAGTTGAAATATATATAGAAGTAAACAGAATATTAGGTGTGAGTTAATATATGATAATAGTAAGGAAAGTAGTTTATTGTTTAAGGCTTGAATGGAATCTTTAGCAACAAGAGAATATATATGTAAATAGAAAAATATTGGTGATTTAGTCTGTAAATTATGTAAGGAAGGAATAGAAAATATTCTGTTAATTGAATGTAAAAGCTTGAAAACAGAAAGGGTACAAATAATGAAGTTATGGAAGAATAAATATGAAAAAAGTGATTATACAGGAAGTGGATTATTGGTGTTTATGCTGGGTTTGGGAAAAGATAAGGGGGATTTAGCCATAAAGGCTATAGAGTTGACAAAGATTATGTTGTCGAAATGGGATGGAGCAGAATATGGGAAAACATAGAGTGGGGAATGGAAAATAAAGTGACTAACAGGTTTCTCTGGGTATAATTGCTGAGAGATTCCTGACTCCGTTTAAGGAGAAGCCACAGTACATCACATCAAATACATAATAAGAATAAACTGATTGAAACATTTCACAAAAACAAAACATTTCACAAAAACAAAACAAAAAAACTCATGAAAATATATATTTCAAGACAAAAATTATTTAATTAATTTAGAAAGATTTGATAATATCTTAAGTGAATAATGACTGATTTATGAATGCAAATATTTATTTAGAATTTTTTTTTTTTAGTGATCATGGCAAATGGCTATTAAGAGAGTGCAGTAAAAAAAATCATGAAAATAGTATATATGGAAACCCGAAATTAATATATTCAGCAAATAAACAATAATTAAAAAAACATTTAATTCATCACTCTTATTGACAATATTTATTTTTCAATCATGGTTCTTTTTCCAAAGGTATTATTTTGCAAGATTTTTTTTCCTAAGTAAATAATATTATTTTTACATTTTCAAGCATACATTATTTTGATATTTTTGATTTTTTTTTTTTAAACCAAAAACATGAAATTTATTTGGATATATAATTAGTAACTTCACATACAAAGAATACATATTTGTAACTACTTCCGATATCTTTCTCAGGTCTGAGAATTTTTTGGTTTCTATATATAATAAAATATTATATGGTAGCAATGATAGTAGGAATGAAAAATAAACATTTATTAATAAAAAAAATTAAGTATCGTAGTAAGGTACTTGACTGGTGGCCACAAAGTCTTTGTAGTTTAATCTTGTAAATTGAATAATTGACTTTAGCAATCAGTTTAATGAACTCTAATTTGTTGATCATTTTTACACTTGTGTGTATATATATATACCCATAATATTTTTATTACCGAACCTTATTTCTACATCCTTGCATGATTTGGTGCAGTGGTAGACTGCTAGACTTTGTCGTATAAGATCAATTCCATTTCTGTTATTTCTGGTGCTTGAATTTCTTTTGAATATCCCAATTCCTAGACCGGTTTCTAGCTGTTGGCTATCGTCAGCTAGGATCTGGGGATTGGGATACACGGAAAAACTTATTAAGAGCTATTCATGCTCATTATATAACATTTGTAGTACCAGCTTATTAAATTAAGTCACGTGATGTGGGGTTTGATTTCCTTGCAATTTTTTTTGTACTTTCTCGCAGTAAAGCAATTCGATCGTGTGTTTATTAGTTATATAATGAATGACATTTCTTGTATACATTTACACATACACATTTAATGAAATTTTTTGTATATATGTATAGACACACAACATTTTGTTTATCTTATTATATATTCTAAAGTAAAGATTGACCTTTAAAAATTAGTGAACTGATTTTCGGTTTTTTTTATTTCAAGAATACTGAAAGCATATTTAATATAGTATTATTTACCAAGACTTCAGATGTCACTGAAAAAGTAAAAATAAAGAATCAAATTTATAAAAGCATTCATCCATTAAACCTTTTTATTTTTACTATTATTACTCAGCTTAGTTTGTATAATTTTTTTTGTCATTGTTGATTTCAGTAGACGGTGGTTTGTAACTCATTTTAATTTTACTATTAGATCGACATAAATTTGTTTCACAAGATGAATTACGGCTATAATTGAATTTAAAAATATTTTAAAATGTTTGTTTTTCTTTATTCATGTAAAATGATCTAGCCTGCTGTCATAAGTTAATCTCTTTATTTTCTTAAATCATCTTTTTTTTTAAAAAAAATAAAATAAATAAATTTCAATTTAAATTATTGAAGCATTTAATATGCTCATTAATAATTCATTTTACCTGATAAACTTTTTTTTTTTTTAAATAGCTTTTTATTTTTCTAAACGCCCCGATAAATTTTTTTTTTTTTTTAAAATGCAAATTTTGTTGTAATAATTTTATTTATTTAATATAATTTGGAAAGTAGATTTAATATACCCTATTAGTTGGGTTGCAAAAAATGGAACATTGCCACTACAATGATTTAAATGTATTCTCACCTTGATTATGATAAGAGATCTTGACATATAGACTTATTTATGGATTGATAGTGATTAAAAATAACTTTCTTTGCTTAATTTGATTTCAGAAGTATATAACATTAGATTCCTAAAGTAATTTTTTAAGATGATGGAATAACTGTAGTTTTATGTATTTAAATATTTTGTAGTTCTGATAATGACTAGCCGGACAGTCGAAATTGCAAGGAAAGAAAATGATTTGTAGAAACTATGTATTGAAGTAAATATATATATAAAGGAGATTTTATTATACTAATTAAGACTTTCATATGATCCTCAACTCTCCATGCCATCTCATACCTGATCATACACATGTTGAAAAGATAAATAATCACCAATATTCGTATTTCATGCTAAACCAGCACTCATCAGTTGGTCCAGATTACTATCTCCACACATGAAAGTCTGAATTCAAATCCCTTATATATTACATTATACGTGCAGGTGTGTGTAATCCTGTACAGTGTATTTAGTTATATACTATTTAAGGTGAAGACAACATATATAATATTTATATAGGAGTTGAATAAATTTATTCCCGTATTTTCCAATATCTGAAGATTGCTATGATGTTAAAAAGAGCTGCCAATATTTTTTTCTTTTTTATATACAAAATAATCTATGATTAATAAATGCCTGCATACACACAGTGTGTCTCGATGAAAAGATGACCAGTCCTCTCTCCAGTCTGCTTGCAGCGGCATTTATGCATTTGTAAATCAAGACGAATTAGGCAGTGAGTATAATTTATCTATTTGCCACAAAATTTTAAAGCATCTTCTCATCTGGGTCATGACTTATGATATGAAATGTACACTGTGCTCCATATCTTAACCATAATGGAACAACTTGCTCATATTAAATTTTCTTTCGCATCGGGGAAAAAGTGATTTTAGAAATATTTTGAAATGGTTCAGACTGTGGATGATAATAAAGCTGCGAATCCCAAGAATATATTCAAGTGGTTTTCAAGATTTCATGTTGACAGGGATAGCATTGGAAACAGTCTCGAATGGTACAGAGCTCTGACAGGACAAAGCATACTGACACATTTCATGTTGTAACTCATGATTTAGATATGCTAGCAATTTAAATTTTTTGCAGTGTATTGCTAAGGCATGTAATCGACAACTTATGGAGTACTATGATGATGATGCTACCATACTTCAGCTTTAAATCACTTTTTACCGCCTTTTTTTGCCACTATTTTGTCACTATTATATTCATTTTAGTAAAAACTTGAATTAACATATTGATTTATTAATTTTTAAAAACCGAAGTACAGAACCGGCCATCATAGTCCTCCATTAGATGCCAATTATCATTATCATAGCGTTAAGCATTAGAATCTTCCATTTTACTATTGCACCAAACTATACAAGACCTATCTTCATGGAATTAATGCAAGAAAACTATTGGCTTTTTAAGCACTTTTTAATTTTGTAACGCATGGGGACAAGACAAAATCAAGACCCAAGAATCATGTTTACATTGAAAATGAAATTCAAAAGCCATTTTATCAATAGTAATCATAAATTTTATCACGTTTAAAATGTCAATATTTTTTTCCATATAAATAATATTAAGGTCCGCGCAGGTATACGAAGAAGCAATTTTTTTTATTGACAGTTGAATTAAAAAATTATTTGTAAAAATATGTTTCTCCCTTGGTGTAGGTTTTCAATTGATTGAAATGTCAAAGTTAACAGATGATAAATTTTCCTTTATTTGTATCATTTTTCAAAAGAAAAAAAAAGTTTAATTAAGTAGGTTTTTTTTTTTTTTGGAGGCAAATTACCTCAATTGGTACTGTGTCAAATATTTAAATTTTAGTTTATAATATTCCATTAAATAATATATCGGTAATTTTATTTTAAATAGAAGAGAATCGATAGTTTTTGCACGTGTTTGGATATGTGTATAATTTGATTAGTGTATATTTTAAACATTGGAATGCTTTGAGGAATATCTAAACACAGTTATACTTAATAATTGTATAAAATTAGATAGATATGCTAGATGTGGAGAATAGTTAATTTAAAGCATATATATGTGTATTTTGTTTGTTAGCAGGATGTAATTTGCTAAAAGGAAAGCAAAGTTGGTAATTTGTGTAGTTAGAGAGGAATTCAAGACCGTTTCTAACTTGCAGTTAATAAGCTTTGATCTTAATTAAAGATAAATTTTCAGGATAGCAAAAATAATAATTAATAGGATTAAATTTAAAAATAAGCTCCGGTGAGGGGGTGGTGGTGATGGGTGGGGGTGGTGGAGGGAAGGTGGGAATATATAACTTTTAGAAAGCGATTTCTCAGGACTGTACTTCAGTAGGAAGTACTAGAAATGCATGACCAAGCCAAAATTAAGTGTTGCCCAAAGATATATACGTCACCTTGGGGACTTTAATAATTATTATTATATCAGGAGTGAAAATATTATTGGTTCCCCCTCTTCAAAAACTGTCTCAAGTGCCATTTTTGAATCAACACATGTTACATAGCAACATAGTTTAACTATTCACCATAGAAATTTGAAGATGCAAGGATGACTGAACCATGAGTTATGACATGAAATATGCCAGTTTGTGTGAATACATTTGTAGAAAGCCACGATGGAACGGCATGCTAACATTAAATTTTGTTAAATTGAGCAAAGCTGTTAATGATACCATTTGAAATGATTCCAATAACATACAGCAATGAAGCCATGAGCCTGTCGCAAAAATATTTCAAATGGTTGCAAAATTTTGTGAAAGCAGGAAGAGTATTGAAGATGGTTCACATCCAAGCACATCATAAACAACTGATAAAACAATATAGAAAAGATTGCCAAAATTCTTAAAAATTATTTGCCATGAATCTGTCTGCTTCATTGAGGAATTGACTGACATTTCCAAAATCACCGCCTATCACATTTCAACAGATTTTAAAAGGTGGAAAGCGTGCACATGCTTTATGTCTAACTTATTGACAGTCAATCAAAAAGATGCCAGAGAGAGCACTGCTGAGACATGTGAAGAACCATAACTATGAATTTGGGATTTTTGTCAAACATTGTAATAGATGATGAGATATGTTGTTTTCAATGTGAATCATCAACTAATGACCAGAGAACAAAATGGAGACACCAGAAGACAACAATAACAACAAAAAGGCAAACGTAAAAGTGGATCAAAACATTTTTTTTTTCATTCTAAAGGTATTGTGACTCCATTCCTGAAGGTCTGATAGTATATGCCAACTGGTATTTGGATTGTCAAATTTTTGTACAAGCTATCGGAATACCATAGGCAAGACTATATTGATCATTGTTGCTCAGTAATGCGCTGATCGTACAGGAGATTGTGAGTGAATTTTTGGCCAAAGTAGGCATTTTTGTGCTTGAGCATCCACCTTATTCTCTTGATTTAATTCCTGCTGACTTTTGACTACTTCCAGATTAAAGTTGACTGTGAAAGGAACATTTTACATGAAGTTGCTGATAGGGTTTCTGCTGAGTTCCAATGGAGGATTTTAAGGATTGTTTCATATCATTTCACTATCATTTCCAGCTCTATATTGCGTCACAAGATTATTTTGAGTAATCAATAATGAAAACAAAATATACATAATATGTAGTGTTTTATTTCATTGTCAGTGACCTTTTTACTGGGGCATAGCCTACAAGCTTTAAGTGGTTATGTCTTTATTGTAAATATTACAAAAAACTTTAGCAGATACGATTGTACATCCATACGTATTTGAATTTCGTCCTAACTTTGTAGATTGTTTATAAATCATTAAAACATAAATTATCTCAAGTTTATCTTAATTGCCTTCACAGTAGTTAAGAATCTAGGTTTACTGGAATTCTGTAGCAGAATTTATTATATATGTATTAAATACTTAATTGAAATAAAATATTTGTTTTATACTTCACCTTTGAGTGGTAAGTTTAAAATAAATTGCGCTGTACGCAAAAAAGTGAAGCTTATTATTAGCAAAGAATTATATGGCTGAGCACTTTCAGAGAACTTAAGTCTCCATATTCATAGCCTACTTTAAGCAAAGTTTAGCGGTAATTTATGCAAAATTTATGCAAAGTTTTCTTTCATAAAGACCATTTTCTGGAGATTGCAAAGCATGATTCTTTTCGGTTTATTGCACAATTGTCATTTGCAATAAAGCCTACCTCCATAATCTTAAACCTCACAAATTATATTAAAGATCTGGAAAATGTTCGATTTTCACACAACATTATCTATAAAAAGATTAGACAATTTCAAATTAAGCTACAAATTGACATGGTTAAAAACAATAAACCAAGAATACTGTTACCATACATTATAAAATATTTGCTGAGTCCTTCAAACTAGGATTCCACACCCCACCTTCAACCAATAGAATGGTAAACAATACCAAAAACAAAATATCTTCTGATCAAATAGCCCAAGCAGTTTATAAAATTTCATGCTTAACCAATGGATATAGAGCAGCGTATTATGGAGAGACCCATGCCAACATTACAACCAGAACATCTCAACATCATTATTTATACAGGGGAGCTCAAAATAATACTGAAAAGAAATCCATATTCTTTGTGTACCAAAAAACAACAGGCCATGTGTTCGAACACACTATGGCAAGGGCACTATACACTGAACGTAATGATATGAAATGAAAGATTAAGGAAGCATGCTTTATTGCAAATGACAACTGTACAATAAATCGAAAAGAATCTTGCTTTGCAATCTCCAGAAAATGGTCTCCAGAAAATGGTGTTTATGAAAGAAAACTTTGCATAAATTTTGCATAAATTACCGCTAAACTTTGCTTAAAGTAGGCTATAAATATGGAGACTTGGGTTCTCTGAAAGCGCTCAGCCATATAATTCTTTGCTAATAATAAGCTTCACTTTTTTGCATAAATCGCAATTTATTTTAAACTTAAATACTTAATTGTAATCTATTGTGAGTCTGGAACATATATACTAATTCATATGTCCCAAATAATGAATGAAATTTTATTAATCAAATTGGCAGTAGATGCAGTCAACTTTAGGGACAGAAATATTGCAGATGAAAGTATAAATAGGTTAAACAAACAATGCTGAGTGTATGGAAGGAATTTTGATTAAATTGTAGTACTTTTATAAACATAAATTTGTTATAATTGGGTTAAATAGTTTTTAGCATATATAATGTGTAAAAAATTTCAAAAATATGACGTCATCATAGCGCACTCTATTATTTTTATCTTATATTATTTTACACCACAACTTAACAATAAATGGATACCTGAAAATAAAATCTGATTTAAGATAAAATTTGACTTAAGATTCACAGATATTTAACTTACATAAATAGAAGGCTGCCTATATCCATTTTATAAATATACTTGTACACGTACATTAGTAAAAATCAGTCACATGACATATAGCTTGCATTACCAATATGTAACATATAAAGAGCCTGCTAATAGCTCTAAACAATTTTTTTTAATGATAAATGCTACAAGAGAAAGTACCTGAAGCCTTTATCTATGATTGTCCCCACCCCCAGACCGGTTTCGAGCCATGGCTCTCTTCATACATATATAAAAGCACATTTGGATAAATTCTCTTTCAATTTTATATACACGTATATTTATATCGATTTATATTTATAATGAAAATGTATGCATAGTAAACACGTACATGTATTGCAATTATTTCTTTCTATTGACAAGTAACGGACAGAGTTGGATTTTCATTGAATTAATAATTCAATACTTGAAATGATTTAGAAAATAGCTTCTTTCATTTTAGAAATATTATATGCATATAATTTGATTTTAAAGCTACACGTCTAACATGGTATATATATATGTCCCATGCGAATAGTGATTCTATATTTTTTGACTAGTTTTACAAGATGTGACAATTTAATTCCTGGAATGGCCATGTGGTGTCATCCATGACAAGTATATTGAAATCACATCAATATTGATCATTCAGGTTTGAGCATGTTTAAGCTAACACATGTAAATTTTAAGCTGATAGAGCTAGTTGTTAAGCTATTAAGAAGATAAATATCCGTGCATACACTTTGGCATAAAAATGGATCCTGGAGTGCTAATTAATTACAGCACTAGACCATTGTGCCTATTCATTTGACTTAGCTCCAGTGATTTTTGGTTATTTCCAAAATTAAAAATTGCGCAAAAATGACAAAGATTTTCTGCTTTAACTGATATTCAAAAGAGTGTGTAACAGCTGCTCAATAATATTCAAGAAAATGAGTTCTAGGCAAGCTTCCGGAAATGTGAACACGATTCTAATCAGTGTATAAATACACAAGGGGACTACTTTGAAGGGAACAGTAGCCACTAGTATACACTTCCACAGGCATATTTTATGAAAAATGCATTCCAAAAATTAAATTATCACCTCATACGATAAAGAATAATATTCAAGAAAATAAGTTCTAGGTGTGCTTCCAGAAATGTGAACATCATTCTAATCAGTATAGATGCATAAGGGGACTACTTTGAAGGGAACAGTAGCCACTAGTGTACACTTCCACATGCATAGTTTATAAAACATGCATTCCAGAAATTAAATTGTCATCTCATATGATAGGGCTTGAAAATTTTTTCAATATTCAAAATGCTGGTTACCTCTGATCTTAGCATTTTGGGCATATAATGTTCAAAATTTGAATACAAAATAATTTACATTATTTTTTTGCCATTATTATTTTTGAAGGAATCATCCATATAATATGATTTTGGGTTATAGAAAATATATATACTCTCTCATCTTACGAATAATATATTGGTAATGGTGCAATTTGGTGAGAATTAATATAACTTTTAAGAAAGGGGTCTTGGTAATTAATTGTTTAAAATTCAATCTAGTATACTTATAATTTGATCCTTTATTTAAATATATATATATTTTAGTGAAAGTAATTCATAAATAAATCCATTTTTTATGTTGGCTAAAAAGCTTCTGCTGATTTTTGCATGGAAATTTATTCTTTATTTCCTTATTTATAAGTGCATTGTAACAATTCTACGACTTATTTTTATTGATACTGATTGCAAATTCATTTTTGGAAGTTTATTCATTTTCTAAAAGTTTGATATTTATCTTTTTAATATTCCAGTTTGGAATTTATGTAAATTCATTTTTTAAAAAATCACTTTAACACATGATTACCATTTCATATGCTTACACATGATGCTAGAGGGTTGCATTAGACCCTAAGATCTAGGTGCAGTGCTCTTAAATCCAAGACTTCTCACTGATGAAAGCCACAAGCTAGAAACTAGTCTGGGGATATTGGGTGAGTAAGCATTAGATAGGGATTTTATGCACAAACCTTCCAGCATCCATTGATTGCAAGATCTTGCACTTGGTAACATTACTGTATGGAGAGTTTGTTATTGTTCGGTAGATTGCAATTTATGGATAATAAGAGAATAGCCAAAATAGTATTTAATTGGGTTACCAGTAAAGGACAGGTAATAAGATGGGTGAGAAAAGTAGTACAGTATGCAGGTTTGGATAAAGACGTTCTATATCAGTATACTTATACAAAAGGTGGGATAATCGTGTTAGGAGAATTGTTGAGTATCATAATGGCAAAGAATGGGATAGAAGAATAGATGCATTAATAAAAAAAAATAGGGAGTTGGAGAGATGGAGAACTAGTAAGAAGAGTAAAAAGAGTTTAAATATATATAGAAGTAAACAGAATATTGGGTGTGAGTTAATTTACAGATAATAGCAAGGAAAATAGTTTACTATTTAAATCTTAAGCAGGATTATTGGCAACAAGGAAATATATATAAATAAAGAAATGTGGGTGATTTGGTCCACAAGTTATATAAAGAAATCATGGAAAATATTAGGCATCTGTTAATTGAATGTAAATGCTTACAAACAGAAAGGTACAAATAATGAAGTTGTGGGAGAATAAATATAAACAAAGTGGTTATATAGAAAAGGGTTCATGCTTTTTATGCTGGATTTGGAAAAATATAAGAGGGGTCTAGATATAAAGGCCATAGAGTGAACAAAAATAATGTTGTGGAAATGGGATGGAGCAGGATAGAGAAGATTATGGAAAAAACTTAGGATGGGAATAGAAAGGAAAGGTAAGGTGGCTAACAGGTTTCTCTGGGCGTAATGGCTGAGAAATTCCTGACTCCGATAAAGAAGGCATAGTGCATCATATCGCATATTGTTAAAAAATCATTTTACTAACTTATGATGCCATGTATTATGCCAACACTTTTTAAAAAGTTACTATTAATAGTTCCTTATTTTTTTATTCATTTATTTAGTGTGGGGGAGGGGGGTATTTTTTAAAGATAGTTAACTATTGATGAATATCATAAAGGTATACAATTATGAACAAATGTGTTTTACCAGTTCTTACTTATGGATCTGAGACTTGGACACTTAATAGAAGAGCAATACAGAGACTTCAGACCACTTAAAGAAGTATAGAGAGATGTATGTTGGGAGTAACAAGAAGTGATTGAAAACGCCATGTATGGGTAAGAGAATAAACAGGTGTTACTGACCTCATTGAAAAAATTAAAAGATTGAAGTGGAGTTGGGCTGGGCATATTGCTAGAAGAGATGATAATAGAAAGACAATTGAAATTTTAAACTGGATTCCAAAAGATTGTAAAAGACCCAGAAAAAGACCACATGTCAGATGGATGGAGGAAATAAGAAAGTGTGCAGGGGTGATGTGGAGAAGAGAAGCTAAAGATCGGAGAAGATGGATTAAACTTGGAGAGACCTTCATCCTGCAGTGGTTTGATAATGGTTGTTGATGATGATGATGTGTTGCGATTCCAACCATGAAATAAATTCATACAGGACTATTAAAAAATTCGAATCTGCCACATATCTATAGATTTGGAAGCCAATAACTATGTGGTTTTTAGTTTTGTGTTTGATTATATTTGTATAGATCAGTTCATTAATAAAATAGATAAATGCAATGGCTATAGTTTGTCCTAGATCAAATGCAGTTGGCTTTACTGTTGGATTTGGAGAAAGAAATTTGGAACTTCCATTTTTTTTATGACATAATTCTTTGATTGTTTGAAAAGATTCTTGATTGAACACACAGAAAGAGGATCTTGATTTGAGACAAATTTCTAAGTAGTGAAACTATATCTTGCATTACTGGCAAATCTGATCTATTTAATAGTTTTTATGCATTTCCTGTGATGCAACTTCTCTTTTGATATCTGTTGGAGGAATATGGTAAACCAGGCAGCTATTCAGTAATGGGGCACTTTTTTTTCCGAACAGGAGCACAGTAGCCACCAATAGAATTATGTTGGTGCTAAAGAAACCGTCCATAAACTCTGGTTAAAGACGGCAAATAATTCTTTAAAACAATACAATTTATATATCAAGTAACATTTGTTAGCATTAAAATTTTAAAATGTGCAGCCTTTTACTATTTGTTGTTATTTCATTTTATTTATATATGTGGGTGTGTAGACATTTGCATATTTAGTATATTCTTGATTTTTTTTGTCATCATTATATTTTAAAATGTTTTAGAAACATGTATGGTTCTATTTATAAGTTTATAAAATTTACATTGACTACAATTTTATTAAAAACATATTTATTTTTTTAAATGTTAAATCTATAAGTATTAAATACTTGAAACATTATATTGATTACAGAAATAAATAATAAATTTGAAGTGAGCTTAGCTATTTTTAATAACTTAATATTAGCAGCATACATATAACGTCAAATTGTTATAGTTAACTATTGATAAATAAAATGAGAGCAGGAATACAGGAAGTGACGATTGTTTCAAAGATTTAATTTTTCCACTTCCTGTTCTGAAGTCCAAATCTTATTCTTTTCTTCAAATTTATTTTTAACCATGAAAAGTATTTTTATCACACAGCTATTTAACTGCCCTGAGTGGTTTGGTGCAATGGTATAGTGTCAGACTTTGGAGTATAAGGTTCCTGAATTGATTCCAATTCTGGCACTTCCGGAGTTCAAACTTCTTATGAACTCCTGAGCACTAAAGCCATTTTAAACTCTAGAGCAGGAGTCAGCAACATTTTAGTAGTGTGGTACCGAACCTATTGCCGACATGATTTTACCAGTCTTATTATATTATCAAAATTGGTTCAGTTATAATGGGCTTCAAAGTTATATATATAATAGTATATAATATATACTACTATATAATATATACTTTTGAAGTCCATTATAACTGGATCTTATATTACTGGTCATTCAGTACTAAAAAATACTTAGAATCATGTGAAAAGTACCTTTTTTTAAATTTGTAATTTTTAACATGCTTATCAAAAATTATATTACTAATTATAAATTACAACTTTTTACCTATACAAAATATATAATTTAAATTAAAAAAAAATCATTAATTCTAATATGATTACCAATTTTTTATTTAAAATAAATTAATGTGAAACTTGCCCTTGCACCTCTTTGCTCACTGTCAGGTATATAATTGGTCACTTTTAGCTTCACACATGATTCTGAATGTTCAGATGTTAGGCAACTTCTTTGTGAACCCAAAATATTTTTCATATGTGAGAAATTTATTCACATAAGTAAGTTGAACCAAATGCCGAAAGCAGAGCACAAGCAGTTTTTTTCAAAGAATTAAATCTTTCAGGTAATGATATTCAACAATTGAGAATGACAGCCAACTTTTCTAGACAGTTTCCTTCAAAAGTTTTCCACAATTCTATAAATTTAGTTTTCCACAATTCTGATGACATTAATTCAATTAATTCCATTTCAAACCTATCAATATCCATCCAATCAAAAAGAGATAAATCCAATTGAGTCATCTTAAAATCAATTAAGTCAGGTTCGATGAGGAAAGAAAATATGTGTGTGTGTATTTGGAAGTCTTCATATCATTTGGAGAATTCTTCTCTGAGAGCTTCAATGTATTTTTGAAGTTCATCTTTGTTAATGTTAAATTGATTTGCATGGGCCTTTACATTTGGAAAGTACTTGTAGGTATTAGTGGTAATATCATGGCAAAATATATCTAATTTTGATGCAAATCCTTTCCAATATTCAAAAAGTTATAGCACTGCTTGACCCTCCCCTTGCAAATGCAAGTTTAACTCATTCAGGTGTTGAGTTATATCAGTCAGAAATATTAATTTGCATAACCAGTCTTCATCATTTATTTCCGGATAATGTTGTTCTTTTTCATCAAGAAACATCTTGATTTCTTTCAGACATGATACAAAGCTGTTTAAGACAGTACCTCGACTAATCCAGTGAACATTGCTGTATAGAGGGAGGTCTATATATGCACTATTCCTTTCTTGCAAAAAGGATTTAAATTGCCTATGTGTTAATGAAAAATGAAAAACTATAAAAATAATTATTTCAATGACAGTGTCCATTACAGAATTCAAGCATTGTGATGAGATTTTTGCAACTAAATTTTCCTGGTGTATAATGCAGTGGAAACTCAATATTCAATGTGTAATATGATTTTCAAGAAGTTTAACAGATCTCTTTTCCTTTCTGACCATTGCAACTAAATATTTTATTTATGTTAATTTTCTGATTTTCAAAATAATTGAAAAATGCAGTGAAAATATAATGTCCCTTTGTTGTACCAGTAAATGGAATCAAGCAACACAATTCTTTATAAATATGATTGTTGTCACAATATTGTTCAACTATTTCTAGGTGTGCTACATCAGTGCTTTCATTAACAGCAACATTGAATGCAACAGCTTGTAAACTGGTTTTCTGTTTTATTATTACATCTTCGGCCATGTCAGTTATTCTTCTTTGAATTGATCTCGCAGAAGCTGGTATTTCTTGAATTCGAGACAGTATCACTTGTTTATTTGGTAGATCACTGAATAAGATTTCAGCACTTTTCCAAAAATGTTTCTTTGATGAATTGTCCATCTGTGAAAGATTTGCCCTTCGAAGCCACACAATAAGCAAATTGTATAACTATATTCGGTGACTTTATTTTGGGTTCCAATTATTTCACTAAAATAAGTAGTTTGTTTCTTAAAGGCAGAAACAGCTCTTTTTATAGATTTACTTTTCTCATCTGAGTTTTTTAACATGAACACATGTTCAGTTTGATAATGTCTTTGTACACTTGAGATATACAACACACAACACTTTCACAACATAATGTGCACACAACACAATCTTTTTGCTGTACAAATCCATATTTATTTGTCCAAGATTCTCGAAAAGAGCAATTATCACGTTCTTGTCTTTTGTGGGACATTTTGGGAATCTCTCAGTCAGTATGCCACACGAGAATCTTTTTTTTTGAAAGAAGCACCATCAATGAGCGTCGATTATCTACCATTCAACTACCGAAAATAGTTTTCTAGAATTGATAACATATTAAGCTTTTTATTTGGATTATGATCTCATTTTTTATTATTATCAGAAGTAAAATGTGAATATGTAGAATTTATTTCACATGCAAACAAAAATATCTTTTAAATGAAGTGTATTATTTTCTGAAAAATAATGATTTAATTGTAAATTCAATGTTGAATGTAAAAAAAAAAAAAAGACGCCAATTAAAATATATTTTTTTACTATTTCCAATTTAATTTGAGTGCCATTGATAATCGTTGACGTGCCTAGCATGGCACAGGTGCCATAGGTTGCCGACCCCTACTCTAGAGTATAATATTTTGGATCAATTCCAGTTCTGTCATTTTTGGAGTTCAAACTTCTTATGAACCCCTGAGCAATAAAGTCATTTTTAACTTTGGAATATAAGGTCCTTGGATCAATTCCAGTTCTGACACTTCCAAACCTCAAACTTTTTATGAATCCCTGAGCAAGTCATTTTAACTCTGAGTATAATGTCCTTAGATCATTTTCAGTTTGGTACTTCCGGGGCTCAAATTTCTTATGAACTTCTGAGCAATAAAGCCATTTTAACTCTGGAATATAAGGTCCTTTGATCAATTCTAGTTCTGGAACTTCCAGAACTCAAGCAGCTATTTAAATTCTGGAATATAAGAGTCCTTGGAATGATTCCAGTTCTAGCACTTCCAGAGCTCAAAGTTCTTATGAATCCCTGTGAAATAAAATCATTTTAACACTGGAGTATAAGGTCATTGGATTATTTCCAGTTCTGGAACTTCCAGAGCTCAAATTTATTATGAACCCCTGAGCAACAAAACCATATTATTATGTATTTGTCCTGCATGGATTAATGTAATGATAGAGTATCAGGGTTTGGAGTATAAGGTCCTCATATTGATTCCAATTCTGGTACTTATGGTGCTCAAACTTTGTAAGAACTCCTGAGCAGTAAAGCCTAAAATAGCTATGTTATAATATTTTTCACATCCAAAAATGGGATTTTTTTTTTTTTTTATCATCACTAGTAGCCAATTGCAAAAGAGAACAGGTATTTTAAAAAATAAAGATTAAGAGAGTGTCAAAAAAAAAAAAAAAAGGAATCAGAATTCTATACATGTGATTAAAAAGGAGAAATGTAGTTACACAAATCGGGATTGTTATTATCACAGTTAATGCAGAAACGTGACGAATGGCATGTTAGCTTCATGATGACTAAGCCTATATTGATATAAAGGCGGTATGGAAAAAAATTAGAGAATGAGAGGAAAAAACAGATGAGAATCAGAAAAGATTGTTAAATGTTGAAAACAGTTAACCTTTGATAATGCAACATCTGATTTTACTCCTGATCAGTCATTATCGAATATTTACAATTAATCACAAGCATGAAATAAATTTATTGAACTATTGTGAATTAAGAATTTGCCTTTAGATGTTCAAGAATACAAATAAGCATTTTAATAATAATAATAATAATAATAATAATAATAATAATAATAATAATAATAATAATAATAATTTAATTAGAAGGGATTTGAACTGAGACTTTCAAGCTCCGTACAACTATCCACTCCATCTTAAACCAATACAAAGGACCACCTAATGTGAAAAAGATAAATGATCTCCAATATACATATTTTGTGCTGAATCAGCATTCATCTTATCAGTTGATCCAGATCATCATCTCCCACACACATATATAAGCTGTACGCCGTTTATATTAAGATAGAAAATCTTCGAACTTTAATGGACAGGCTTTGATCTTTTCAGCCATCCATAAATCTTATGATGGAATACTCAAACCCTTGTTGATGCCAATCTTGCTGTCATACCCATGTTGACTTTAAATCAGTCTGACCCCTCATGTATAGGACCTTAATATGTCGATTTAAATATCCAGAAGAGGGATGGGCAGAATACAGGCTAAATATATAATATTTAGCAAGTTCACCATAGATAACTTTTTTGTATTTAAATATTTAAAAACGGCTTTATTGAACGCTGGAAGTACCTGGATGTAAACTGTGAACCTTGACCTCCAGATTCTGCCGTTCTACTACTATTTGTTCAATTATTATTTGTTCAGTCAAAAGCTCTCTAGTGTACTAATTTTTTTTCTTCACAGCTGCCAACAAATTATGAATATAGTATACACTTATTTTTCCTTTACAACTTCCAAAATTTTAATTTTATTTTATAGCATTTTTTTGTTTTGTTTTGTTAATGAAAATGTATATATGTCTACAGACATAAAGAAAGATTAAAGCAGATGTATTAATCTCAAATATTCTTGCATTCAAACAAACAAACAAACAAGAAAAGAAATAAATACTCTTATATAAACCAATATAACTTTTTCTGTAAATGTGTATCAATGAAACTTTAAAAAATTTACAATATCCTGGATCTAAAATCAGAGTGTTTTTTAAATTAAATTAAAATAAATTTTTTATAGATGTAATAAACACCTCCATACTTCCCCATTCTTTTTAAATTCATATAAATAAAGATTATAATAAAAGACAAATGACCCCCAAGATGCATTTCATGCTGAACCAGCACTCATCAGTTGTCCCAAGTCACTATCTCTCATATATATCTCGTTTATATGAAGAGTATTTATCTAGAGTAAATTGTTACATTTTCATTTTCCCTTGTCAAACTCCCTCCACTCACAACTTTGACGCCATCCATACAATAATGATTATTACTAATCATTTTCGAAACTAGAGATTATCTCTAGCACAGATATAAACTTTAAACCTCAGTTAAAGATTAATATATCAGATTTTTTAAAATTTACACACACACGGAGTTATTCACTTTTCTCTTTCCCATGCATAATATCTTTATAGATATAATAAACACTACCATACTTCCCCACTCTTTTTAAATTCATATAAATAAAGATACAATAAAAGACAAATGACCCCCAAGATGCATTTCGTGCTGAACCAGCACTCATCAATTGGCCCAGGTCACTATTTCACATATACATCTCTATTATATGAAGAGTATTTATCAAGACTTCTAGAGTAAATTGTTACATTTTCATTTACCATTGTCCATCTCCCTCCACTCACAACTATGATGCCATCCAAGATATTACACATGGGAAAAAGAAAGGTGAATAATTCCGTGTGTGTGTGTAAATTAAAAAATAAATCCGATATATTAATCTTTAACTGAGGTTTAAAGTTTATATCTGTGCTAGAGATAATCTCTAGTTTCGAAAATGATTAGTAATAATTCATTATTGTATTTATCTGAAATGGATGGCGTCAAAGTTGTGAGTGGAGGGAGTTTGATAATGGTAAATGAAAATGTAAAAATAAAATAAAATTGCGATTTATTATATTGATAACCACGACCTGGTATTTTTGCTGTAAGCAGCATTAAGCTAATTGTTTATATTCACCCCAGTTTGATATGAAAGACTATGGAGATAGATAAACCTCTGTTAGTTATTTGTCAATATTTCTATTAAAATTTCATTATTTATCAATAGAATTGCTATTGAATTGCGAAGAAGATTTAAGCTCTAGCACAATCGATGGGAAATTAGACTTGGGAATAATAGCTGTTTTTGTCCTAGCTTTTCAGTTATTACATGCGACAGCAACTTGATAATCTTAAAAAAAAAGAAAAGATTGATAATATTAATTAATGTTCTGCTTTTTAAAAAATTATTACTATTTAGTACATAATATTTACGATCTGATTGGCTGTTAGATAGTGATGAGTGTGAGAGGTTTGCAGTCTCTCAATTTAATTTCAATACTATTTTTAGTACCTATATTTTATATAAGCAAATGAAATACTGCCCTAGAATTACCTATATTTTAATAATATTATTTATACTCCAAAAATTTGAGCTGAGTCAAGCCACTATGAAAAAGTATTTTTAAATCATATACTTTTTAACTTAATAGCACTAAGTTAACTTTTGGTTACTTCTTGTCGGAATCATAGTGCTAAATTAATTAACTTACAAAGCTGGAGCAGACTGACTATATATATAGTTCATAAAATATGCAAATTATTACAATGAGAAATGTAAATTATAAAAGCCAGATGTTCCATTTTTTTGATAAAGGGATGCTAGACTCCTTACTGATTGAATTTGAATCTCTTGCTTTAACCCATGCCTCCTAGAACTTTCTCTTACGATGATCCCGACATTGTTGTTTAATTAATTTTGCATTATGATTTCTGGCAAGAAATCACCGAAAGTTAGCTCAGTGCTATTAAGTTAGAATATAAATATATTTGGTTTAAAAATACCTTTTATAGTGGCTTGATTCAGTTCAAGTTTTTGGAATATTTCCTTAGGATATGAAAAGAATGTAAAGTTAAATAATGTTAATATTGTTTATTTAATAAATAGACATTTTTTTTGAAAGTCATTTAACCACAATTAAAAATATTTTTGACTACTATTTAGCATGATTGTAAAATTTTGATAATTTATTTATTTATCATATCGCGGAACACTTTCGTTCCAAATACGTTATTCAGGATTATTTTGCAGGCCTACTCACAACGAAACACTTTTAGTAAACTTGCAGATACAGTTTTTTTTTTCATTTATTAATGCCCATTCATAAACGAAAGGTAAAATTGTATTTGGAAGTTTATTAAAATGATTCATTACAAATGAGAGTGTTGGGTGATATGATTCTAATCCTAAACGTTACATATTCCAGCAGTAGTAATAGCGATTTACATGTTGAAATTAGTATTTTTTGTATTAATATTTCAATCTCTATGATCAAGTTGCGATCTTTAAGTGTCCATATATATTCATTGGACTATTAGTAAGAGTGGATTTCCACTCTTATTATTAAAAGGTGAGAGGTTGCCTTGACAACAGTGAGAAATATTGATTATTATCTATATTGGTATGTTTTGGTGTTGACTGGTTTTTAATGGTAATTTATTTATATATATATAAGGGGCATCTTATCTACATTAATTATTTTTTTACAAGCATATACAAAATAAATACAGGTGTTTTTTTTTTTTTTAATAAACGTGGATTTATTGTTTATATGTATAAAAGTCACACACACAAGTTTATGAGTACAATACTTCTTTTTTTACTTATATTTATATATTATTTAAAACAATATTGGGAAATTTTGATGTTTTTATTCTCCTTTCGATGGGTTGCGTTTAATATTCCATATAATGTGTTCAATGGGAAAGAATTCTAAACTTGCCTTTTTAAAATATTACATATTAAATAGCACTCATTTGAATTTGGATAATTTAGGATTTTCTATAATCTTTTATGAAATACAGCAGCTTTTTTTATATACACGGAATATAACTTAAATGTAAGTTACAGTCTTCCCAGTTTGCATAATGAAGAATTAAAATATCACATATTGCTAGAGTCTCAAAATATCAATGAAAGCAATAAAACTAAAAAATGTTTTTATTAATATAAGGAGAAAGTAAAGAATTTCAACATTAAAAAAAGTATTAATTATAAATTTTGATAGATAAGTTTTAAATTTAAATTTTTAATATCGCTTTTATTTTATTCCTCATAAAATTATAATTAAGCATTAGTAATATGATAACACTTATCTAAAAATTAGAATAAAATATTCATTAAAAATAGCTTTGCTAAATTGTAATTTGAAATTGAGAATATATATATCATCTGTAACAATATGTATTTATGTATACACACATACAGTATTTAAACTAATTTGTAAATGGGATAACTGTTTTATATATACGAAGTTAGGTGTATTGATGTGCAGCAGTCAGTCGGATGTGGTTCTACAGACTGAGTGAGGATGGTGGCAGATCAGTTCAGGCTACCACTAATCAAGGGGTGGCTCTTTTGATCTGTCATTCATATGATGCGTGAGCTAGAGTCTTAATTTAAGTTGGGATGTAAGAAATATTGCTATACTTCTTCAAGAAGTATAATAACCACTCTTTCCTATTGCATTGCCAAATGTATACCATATAATACTCAATTGTCCAAACACTTTACTACTTTTACAATGCTATATTTTCCACCCTTTTCTACTGTTTACAGTTTCGATTGCCTCTGCAATCTTCTTCATAACATTATATCTCATAATCTCAGTTTTACAATCATGTTCTGAAGAAGATTGCTGGGGCAATCGAAACTGTAAATGGTAGAAAAGGGTGGAAAATAAAACATTGTAAAAGTAGTAAAGTGTTTGGACAATTGAGTATTATATGATAAATATTGCTATACATTGTATCTCAGATTGTATAGCTATAACATCCAGCCACTAGCTCACAAAAGGCCACCTTTTGATAGTGGTAGCTTGGATGAATTTGCTATTGTTTTCATTCAAGCTGCAGAATCGCATCTGATTGGTGGCTGCACATCAATAGACCTTGGCTTTACAGATTTAACTTCACGTATATAATGGTGATCCTATTTACTAATTAGTTGACATCTATATTAGCCATTAAAAATATTAAATTCAAACCATATATACCTAAAAGCATTTAATACTCAGACAATGCTAATTAACTTTTCACCTTTTTTTTTTGAACAGTGAAAAGATAAAATGACTTTGTCCATGACTATCCATTATATTTGAATGATTAAACCTTTCTTCCTTTATTTTAATTAAATTACTAGAGAGAAAAAAAAGTTATTTTTTTTTCTTAAAAAAAGCAATTTAAATAAAAGTTCATCAAAAATTTATTCTTTAAATTAGGAAAAATGGTTATCATTATTGGAAAACTCATTCAATTTTTAAAAAAAAGTTAAAGGTACATATGGTTTTTACATCATTTAGATTAAAAAATAATGAAGTATACTGTTTGCAATGAAATGGAGTAAGTAAATGATAACTCTTTCATGTTCCAATATTTTCTGCCACACCCTAGTGGCAGTTTGAGTTAATAGTTCATTTTATTTTGGAATTAAAATCTTTATTTTATACTATGAATCATTAAATTGCGATTGATTTATTAGAAATATAAGTTTGCAAATAAAAAACATCCTAAAAAAATCATGCTTGAATTTTACAAATACAGAAAAAAAGACATCTATGAGAACAATTTTTTTTATTTATTTATTGAACAATTATAGCAAAGCCATTAAAAAAAAAACTTTGCTAATTGAATTTCATTTTTAAAACCTGAATGAATTATTGTTAACTGTTTTTTTATTTTGACATTTTATTAGGCCGGAAGTCAAGAAATTCATTTTGCATCTTTTAGTTCTCTATTGAGAGATGTTGCTAACTTTTTTTTAAAAATTTAAAAATTCACCAATTTTTTTTTTTAATATTTTAATTTAAAAAAAATTATACAGATGTCAGGATAATTGGAAAAGAGGGAATTTCAAAGTATGGTGGTCTTGAACTTTGTGATAACTTTTCAGGATTACTTCAAGACAATATTATGATAATTAAAAACTTGGTAATTAGTAGGAATCAAAATATATATTATTACATATTTATTTTCTACAGAAGTATTTTATTTTTAAATATAAAAGATAATATTTTTCTGAGTAATGTTATTATGGAAATTATGGTGGCAGTAAATACGATCTGTGAAAATGTCAGTAACACAGACTGTTAGGGAATAGAGCAGTATAAAAATTATTAAAAAATTTTAAACTTTTAAAGCATAAGTTGAAAGATTTATTAGATATTAATAATTATTTGTTGAGATTTAAAAACAAACAACAAAGTAGAAGATTTTGTTCATATTGCATGGTAAAACAGCGTTTTGTTTTGCTTAAAATCTAATTTTTAAAATAATTTCAAAAATCAAATATGATTTTTTTTAGAATTTATTTAATTTCTAGATAAAAATATCTGTCAAATGAAGTGAAATTTATTATATTTTAATATATAATAATAGTTTAATATTAAAATAACTGTTAGATGGCACGAGGGTTAAGTCATCATAAAGCTATGCAATTCTGTCATAAAATTAAAAATTGCATTTGTAATTATTAAAATATCACAAAAGTTCCCTACATCTTAACTTGTATTTTTAAAAATAAAACATACTATAATTAAATTCTAAGCATTATGAAGGCAACACTAGGAAAGCTAAAATAAGAAAAGCTTCAGTATAGATGCTATCTTGGTTATGATATATTCATAGCAAAGCAAAACTTCAGTGTAGATGCATGTTAAATTGAGCTAAGTATTCTTGATATCTTGGTCATGATATATTTATAGCAATTGCGAATATGATCTCATAACCAAGATATCAAAAGCACTTAGCTCAAATTCACATGTAACTACACTGAAGCTTTTTTTATTTTAGCATTCATAGCACTTAGAATTTAAATACAACTAATTTAAGGAAAGTTTATCAATTTATATATTAAAAAAAATAAAAAATCTAAGTGTAAACAGGAAAAAATATATTTTTCTCCAATAATTTCTATATAAATATTTTGTAAAAATAATCATAAATCTTTAAATACACTATGGAAAATATAGAATTTTTTTACTTGTTGTAAGTCTGTTTATTCATCCAATAACCAAAAATCTACCAAACAATGATATTTTAGATTTTTGTCAGCCATTTGTAGTATTTCTCTATTGACTACTACCACCTTCAGACTTTTTTTGAACTAATAAATCAATATTCACTTTAATTCCAGGTTTTACTATCAAATGAAAATGAAAACAGCAAAATAATACTAAAGATAGCTGTAAGAAAATGATTTAAAGTTTTAGCACAGTAGCACCATCACAGTACTCCTTAATGAAGTCGAGCTCAGAATGTTAGAATCAATGTGTTTGATGAATTGATGAAAGCAGTCATGGAAAAGCAACATTTTTAATAAGCAGAATAAAACAGTTAAATTTAATTATTCAGTTAATAATTATTAATTTTTGTTTAATTATCTCTTTCTGTGGTAAATTACACTTAATTATAATAAATCTAAAATGGCATAATTTTAGCTTTCAGCTTCAATTTAATTTATTAAAAAATCTATATAATTTTTTTTAATAATTATTGACATTTTTAAATGTGAATATATGTATAAAAATGAAATAATTTTAAAATATATTTCATTTTTAATTTCTAATGAAAAATTAAAAAGCTTACATGTTGGGACCTTCAATTTATGCATATTAACTGTACATGAAGTAAACAAAAATGTATCTGCAATTCAAAAATAAGTTTTCAAATTAAAGCAAATCCCAGACATAGCACGAAAGACTACATTGCTCTGTGCGAGGAGAGAATGATTTCTCAGAGCTTTGTTTTTGCCTGATTTTTCTGACATCTATTGACAAAAACAAAAACTAAAATTAAAATATATAAGTTTTATAAATAAACTAATCTGGATGAAATGCAAGCTAAACAAGTCTTTACGAATTTCATTGCGAGCTAATGGAGAAGGTAACATTAGAGTTTGGAACAGGAAGTGAAAACGTTAATAAAGAGTGCACTACTTATCAATAAAAATTGGTAATCTTTTATAAATGGATCTGGGAATTAAGACTTTCAGATCATTGGTAATCAATATGTGTTATGTTTTAGTAAAAGATTAATATGCACAGAAAATAACTTCTCTATGGATTTAAACCTTTCTAATGAATTTATGAATACTGCATTTGTCTATACATGTATACATATTTAATTAAGACAACATTAGAAAACAGTTTTTGTCTTGAATTTTTTTATTTGTTTTGATAGCTAGTGTTTCACATCACCCCATGCTTCATCCTATTTTATTTGATGTGCTTAATCCTATTTTCAGTAATAGCCTGCATTCTGATATATTATACAGCATAGACAATCTGCATATCCTTTGATATCTCAATAAAGGATTGGCATGGAAAACTTTTAAGTGTTTTAATGTTCTTATATATCAGCAAAAATCATTCTAATATTTAGAATCACTCACAGATGAGCAAACAACCTCGAAATCCATAATTTATAACAAATATGCCCTTTATATTCAACTTATATTGATTAAATAATTGACTGCATGAAATTAAATGTGTCTTTAAGTATTTAGATTTATTTTCATTTGTAAAGGAAATATTTTTTTAGATGCTTGTGATGTTAAAAATTGGCACGTTAGCCTGAAGTGTGCATGGTTATTTATATTGAGATAGATATTGGAATTTTTCTGATAGTCAAGAATATTCTAAGCTAGTTTTTGATTGTATCAGGTAATTGGTTCACCACCAAACTATATGGTCATTCAATATTAGTCAGTGAATCCATTTTTTATTTATAGTCAGATATTATGAGTCCCAGCATAATCGGGTATGACATGATTGTTGAAACATTGATTATAAAAGAAAAAATGGTACAATTATGATGATAAATAGATGTTTTATATCTACATTTCTTACATTCATGGTTTGTATGTATATTAAATTCTCTTCTTAAGATAAATTGAGGTTAACTGGACAGAAGAGTGCTGTGATTGACCGTTGGGGATCCGAATCAACGGTTATAGTTTGCTATTGCTTGCCACCTCTTTAAATATTTTTTATTCTAACATCTAAAATTTTGAACTCAATCGTAAAATAATGAACCTTATTTCATCAAGATACCGTAATCTTGAATAATGATCTAATTTCATCCATTCTATTTATCTAATGTTTGGCAAATATATATGTTTCTATTATAGACACTGTATGAAATAAGATTAATGTTGAGATTATCTGTTTACGTGCCTGTAATTTTCATATAATTTCAGGTATGTTTGAATGATTTCTTCTGATTTACACTTCCTATTTATTATTTATAAGTGTGTTTTTAGGATACTATACTTTTGTGCTGCTTAGCTCCAAATTCTCAGACCTTATTTAACCCACACTGCACCAATTATATCATTTTCTTTTTATATTAGAATGATATAAATAGATGAACTGGTTTTCTGAAATATCAAAGTCTTAAAGAAATTTGTGGTTGAGTAGTCATAGAGTCAGGCTAATCAAAAGTTATTACATGTGCGACATTAGGAAACATGTTTCAACAAAAGTAGGGTTATTGCACACCCAGTAAATAATGTAAGTCATTTAAATTAATGCCTAAAATCCAAATAAAATAAGATTATATGTTTATAGATGTTATATGTAAGGAAATGTATTTTATAATTATGGCAAAAGTTATCACATTGGAAAACAGTGCAATGACTATATAATTATCATTAGTATTCTGAACATAGTTTTTGTAATGCATTGTTTGATTGGTAATTATATCCTTGATTTTGAATTTACAAAGATGAGGCAGTATTAATAATCAAAAGCGAAAGGGTGCTTTTGAAACCTTATATATATATATGAGAGAATAAACTCCATACACCATCTATATTAAATATCTTGCAAATTTATTGCCCAACTGCTAAACTCAATAAAATGAGTCTATTTTCGTTTACTTTTTTGAGTTTCTTATTAGAAAGAAAGATGGTAATCTTTGCAAGATTCAATGTCAAATCTGCAGACAAGTTTTTTAAATCTTATTCAAATTGACTTTAAGGCTGTAAAAACACTTTTGTAGATTTGTTATTAAATACTGTAGATATTATTGACTTATTAAAATAACTCCGACCATGGAAGAAACTGGATTAATTTTTGTTCTTTACTTAGTTGATCAATAACGTTGTAAGATGTTTAATTAATTCTAGTATAGATGGCATTTGGAGAATTCATCTCTTCCTAATATAGTGGGAAAAATGCAAGGAGGTTTTCGATCAGATAGGCATTTAGGAAATAGTTTATTTGTAGTTACACAACTTATGGATATGAGTAAGAATACAGGTAGACAGTTATGTATGATTTTTATAGATATAGAAAAGGTGTATGATAGAATAAATAGAAATAGATTATGGGTTTAAGTTTAAATTTGGGAATGGATGGATCTTTAGTGGATATTATTAAGAAATTATATGAATATAATTACCTATACATATCAATTAGGGAATATAAAATCAGTTAAAGCTAAAAATGGGGTGGGTCTAAGATAAGGTTGTCCTCTGTTGCCTATTTTGTTTTTGTTGTATTTGAGAGAAATGGAGAGAGCAATAGAAAGACTAGAAAGAGGAGTAGAGATACTATTAATAGGTGGCAAGGGAGTATGTACATTTTCGGGTCTTTTATTTGTGGATGATGTTTTTTTGTGTGCAGAAAGAAGGGACAATATGGAAGTTATGTTGAGGACATGCACAAAAGTGTGTAAGGTGATGGGGATTAAATTTAGTGAACAAAAATCAAAAGTAATGATGACTACTGGGGAAAAAGAAGATAAAGAATTTTTACTAGGGGATATAAAATTAAGCGTGGTGAATAGATATAACTATTTGGGAATCATCTTAAGTTATCAGAGAAATTGCTTGGATGAATGGGAGAAAAAATTGATAAATGAAGCAAAGAAAAGAAAGGGATATTAAAGAAATTAACAGTATTCTCGTATAATAAATATGATGTAACTAGAATTGTATGGAAGGGAGTCGCAGTAGCAGGGTTAACATATGGTAATGACGCATTATGTGTTAGTAAAGGGATATTAGATTACTTAGAAAAAGTACAAAGAGAAGTAGGAAGACATGCATTAGATGCAGAAGTGTGGAAGGCAAAGGAGGCAATTCAAGGAGAAATGGGATGCTCAGATTTTTATATGAGAGATGCAAAAAGCAAAATGAAAATGTTCGATAGATAACAGTTTATGGATAATAAAAGAATAGCCAAAATAGTATTTAATTGGGTTATGAATAAAGGGCAGGCAACAAGATGGGTGCAAAAGGTAATGCAATATGCAGAAGATTTAGATAAAGAATTTGTGTCAGTATACTTATACAAAAGGTGGGATGATTGTGTTAGGAGAATTGTTGAGTGTTATAGTGTTAGGGAATGGGATAAAAGAATAGATGCATTAATAAAGAATAGGGAGTTGGAGAGATGGAGAGCTAGCATGGAGAGTAAAAAGAGTTTAAATATTTATAGAAGTAAACAGAATATTGGGTGTGATTTAATTTATGATAATAGCAAGGAAAGTAGTTTACTGTTTAAGGCTTGAAGGAGATCTTTAACAACAAGGGAATATACACATAAATGGAAAAATATGGATGATTTAGTCTGCAAGTTGTGTAAGGAAGGCATAGAAAATATTAGGCATCTGTTAATTGAGTGTAAATTTCTGGAAGCAGAAAGGGTACAAATAATGAAGTTGTGGAAGAATAAATATGAACAAAGTGATTATACAGAAAAGTGGCTTATTGGTTTTTGTGCTGGGTTTGGGAAAAGATAAGGGTTTTTTTTTAGTTATAAAGCCATGGAGTTGACAAAGATTATGATTTGGAAATGGGATGGAGCAGGATAGAGAAGAATATGGGAAAACGGAGTGGGGAATGGAAAGGGAAGTCAATGTGGCTAACTGGTTTCTCTGGGCATAATTGCCGAGAGATTCCTGACTCCATATAAGGAGAAGTCACAATGCATCACATCACATCACACATCACCTAAAATATTATATATCAATTGACCATTTAATTTTAATATTACACGAATATATATATCTTTTTAGATACTAAAAGATGTTGAAGCACATTTAATGGTCCCATTATTAAATTTATCAACTTTTTGTTATAATATCTCATATTTTAGTGATTTTTTGATTTATTGGTTTGCATTTTTAATAGCAGTTTGTATGTTTTAATTAATATTTATGCATATAAACTATATATATTTTGTACATTTCAAAATGATGTTTCTTTTTGTCTCTTGCATTAAGTATTAATCTTGGTTTTAGGATTACTGATCTTAGAGGTAAAGAAAAATCTAGTTTGCTTAATGCAGTCAAAGATTAGTGCAAATACTTATGTGTTTGTGTATGTATATACACACACATAGGAGGAAACTACGTTATAAGTAATTTTTTGTAAAAAATTGTTTGTAGTTGTTGTGCTATATAATATTGCTTTCAGCTTATAAGTTATTAGCATAAAGCCAAGTTTACTACCGATTTAGAATGAAGAACTTAACTATCCGTTATAGTTTGAAATAGTAAACGAAACCGCGGTGGAATGTTTTCTATATGCATTTGCTTAACACATGTAATTTGAATAATTTTGAAGTATTCTTATATGATCACTTTCTTTTTTTTCAATTTATCAAAATGTGTTTGTCATTTAGTGTTAGAAACTGGAGCAAATCCGCTAGAATTTGTGAAATGAGATTAAAGATGAACCCTTGAAGATAATTTCTATTTGTTTTTCCCCCTGCTTAAGTGGGTGATTTATGGGATTTTTAGACGGAAGGTTAAAAGTGATAAAGGAGACTTCTCAACAAGTCTTAATTGTTTCACGATAAATTATCGTATTTTTTTTTAATCACTTAACAATTAATGATTTTGCATTCAAAGTTTCTTTTATTAGTTGTTTTTAGTTTTTGTAGCCATGTTATTATTATTATGACAGATTTGAGATACTTTGTTTTTACTTAAAATGTATTTGACTATTTCTATCCTGATATTTTGAGATAATTAATCATAAATTTTATGTTTTCAATGCATACTTTATTTGTTAATTACTTATGCTTGATTCCCCCCCCCCCCTTTTTTTTTTAAAAATACAAAGCTCTAATTATAAGTTCATAATTAGTAATAAAGAGCTTCTCATAAACAAGTATGATTGTATATATGCTTGATTTTTGCCCTGTTTTAATACGTTCCTATTATAAGTTTCTAATAAGTAATAAATAGCTACTTGTAAATGAGTAAGCGATGTTAGCCGAGAGGTCAGCGCAGCCGCCTTGCAAACAAACAGTTGTTGCGGGTTCGCCTCCCGGCCTATGCTGTGACATATGGAAAAAAAAAAGGAGAGGAGGGGAAAAACTACTTTAAAAAATAACTATACAAACCAATATGTGAAACACGAATACGCCCGCATATAGAATTTGTTGGTCCGCTTTTCTATTTTCTTGATTATAAGATGACTTTTAATTTCTTCAGCAGTAAACTTTTCTTTCCGAAATGCTTTAACACCATTTAATGAATAACGTTATTCATTGAGTGGATAATCTCTAGTCTAATAAATGAGTAATAAAAATTATTAATGTAGTTCCCTTAAATGGTTTGTGTCTAAACTGTGAGGACAGTAAGTTTGACATATCAATAAATCTGTAGTAATTGGCTATCTATAAATACTGAACAATGATAAAGATATGTATAAGAAATTGTGATTTAGGGCTACTGATAAATGCTGTTTTAGCACAAAATGTGCATTTTGGGGATTATATATCTTTTCCATATGTTTTTAATCACATGTTTATGATTACCCTCCCCTCCCTCCATTAGGTGTTAAAAACAAATAGAAATCAATCTCTACTTTGCATGAGAATGTTGTAGTGAAAATTAAGTTACAGAAATTGTATTAATTAAATGGATAATCTCTATTCTAATGAATAACTAATACAAATTATTATGGCTTGTGTCAAAGTTATGAGGACAGTAAGTTTGACACCAATTAAACTGTGGTAATTAACTATCTATATATACTGAACAATGATAAAGATATGGGTAAGAGCTAATGGTCTGGGCCAATAGATGAGTGCTGGTTTAGCATGAGATGTGCTTCTTGGGGATCATACATTTTTTTCACGTCTTTGGTCATATGTTTATAATTACACCCCTCTACAAGGTGTTAAAAGTGGATAGAAACAAGCGTCTAATCTTTCATGAGAGTGGTGTAGTGAAAATTACATTACAGAAATATTATTCATTAAGTGGATAATCTCTAGACTAATGAATGATTAATAAAAATTAGTAATATACTTCAACCTTATGTCTAATTGTTGTTCTCCCAACATATTCTATTCTCTGCCATATCCTAATTATGTCCATTAAATATATAAAGTTTAGAATATATTAACTTATTCACAGATTAAGTAAGTCTGAATATGTCATTATAATTTAAAAATGAGTTTTTTAAAGAAACATATAAACAAATTTGTAGATAGTTTCCAATCTCTTTCAGTAATATCAATTCATTGTACCCCAAGTCCTTAAATGGGAAATGGACTAAGTATCAATACTGAAGAAGTATGCAACTTTTTTTTTTATATTGCTAATGATTTTTGAATTTATTACCAAGCCAGCTTATACTTTCAAATAACAAATCAGGTGAAATTTTTCACTGTGTAAGTCTGATACCCCCCCTCTTTTGCATTAATATCAATTAAGTAGCCTGTTTTTAATTGTCTAACTAATAAATTGACATTAAAGACTGAAAATAGTGTACACGTTTGTTAAGATGATTCTTTAGAAATCTGACTTGATTCGTGAAAAAGTTTTGACAAGTTTTATACCATATATATATACATATGTTCAGCTTTATTTGAAGTTTACTTATGAGTATTTTATAGTTTGTTCCATAATTTATTTTGGCTATGTTATTACTATTAAAACTGTAAGTATTTTATTATTGAAAGCAATAATATAATGATTTTTAATTTCTATTATCTTCATCCGATAAAATTCATTATGTATAATAGTTACTTTGGCTGTTTTAGACATATGTTGGCAATAAAAATATTATATTTACAGAAACTAAGGAGTTTGATTAGTAGCATTTTTGTCTTGAATTTTCAATGTTGGCAATATGCATATTGAACACTAAAAGTGTAGTTCACCTGAAAATTTATCAAATTCTGCATGTTAAATTCTTTTATTTGCGTAAGTTGTTGGGGTTTAGATCTTTGTTATAGTGGATGATGAATGAGTAGCCACATAATTGAGTTGATGTCAATTATTAATAGGATATTTTTCATTACAATGAAAGCCATATTATAATTTTTTTCCGTAGTTGTTTTGTTGACATCCACACCATGGGATGTCGTTTTTTTTTTTTTTGAAAAAATATAGATTATGAACATTCCCAGGCCCTTTTTAAAAATAAATTAAAACACAAATTTTATTACATTTTTTGTAAACATTTATTTTTATTAACATCAACAATAACATCATAAATAATAGAAAGTATATTACGATTTAAACTTTTTCTCTCCAGCCCATATTTATTTATTTAATTCCTAAGATGGCACTAGGTAAGTGATTCATTTTCATTTTTACTGCAAAATTTTTTTTTTTTGATTTATCGATATCAACTACAATATTTTTTGCAGTTTAAAATTTTTTTGTTTTTGTGTAAGTTATCAGCAACTTGACCCCATTTTAGCAGCATTTGCAAGCCAAGATATTAATAGATATTACCGACCTTTCCTCAGATTTGAGGAATTCTTCCAGCTTGAAATTAAAATATTGAGAAAATGATCTGAATAGATTAGGTTAATGTTTTCTCATGACTTTGTAGAATTTTAATTGTTTAATCTTTTGAAGCTAGCCTTTCTAGGATAGTTAGTATGAAAATAGTGAAATGTGAAGGTTTAAAAATATCAAGAGGAAATGCAAATGAATTCATTTTATTTTAACCTAGCCTAAAACTCAAAAACACATAATCCACTATAATTAGAGAAAAAATATTTTTAGTGAAAGTTTGTTTTGTACACCCCCTCCTCCCCCATTTTAATCTAAAATAAACAAGTAAATAAATACTGTAATAGCCTAAACCAGTGACTCAAGTGATTACATACATGCTGGCGTTATCGAGTCATAAATTCCAATTTTCTATTTTGGACAAAACATGTCATGGTTTTTGCAAACGATTCTTAGTTTTTTCCAGCATTCTCATATTGACTGGAGGTTTCTGAAGTAAATTGAATATTTCCCAAATTGATTTCGGTGAGGTGCCTCAAAATTTTTTAAAATGTATTGATGTTATTTGATAGCTCTTAAAAAACCCACCAACTTTTTTTTTTTATAACTGTACTTATATTTGTAAACATGTGCACACAGTGGGTGACTGTTCAGTCTCCAAGCCATTCATCACAAACATTTTAAAGCACCAGCTAGTGTGTCTGGATCATAAATTATGAGGCAAAATGTGATGATGTGTTTCGTATCTTAGTTGATCATCTTCACTGCTCTCCCTTTCATCACAAGAATTTGAAAACACTTGCAACCCATGACTTCTGTCATATGCAGTGTGATCATTTTCAAACATTCAATAGCAGTTTTGGCCCCATTTAAAACAAAACTTAATGTTAGCACATTGTTCCTTCATGGGTTAAGGTATCAAACACACCGTAATGTTCCATGTTATAACTCGTGATCGATTAACTTTTGTATCGAATAGTTAAGGTATGTCACTAAATAATACGTGTTGATTCAAAGATGGCAACAGTTTGGAGAAAGAACAAGTTACCGGTCACTTTTTTACCGGAACTCATTTTGAATGTGACTAGTACAAATAAAATACTGTTTTTCTTAATGAAGTATGAGCTTTATTATTTTATAATGCTAGAACATATTATGCAAAACTGATGGCAGGCAACATCAAACTATCTATGAAGATAAATTAAGTATTCTCAGTCATAGCATTCTCGTAACTAATCTTCATCAACCTGACTCCATCCAGAGAATTAGTAAATATATTACCAAATTTGATTATATCTGGTCACATGAGATGCCACTTTAAAGATTCTTGACAAAGCATTACTATAATAGATTAAATGATTGAATAGTAGATTAATTCAGGTAGATAATTGAGATTAGTAATATTCTTGTTTTAATTAGCCCTAGTTATTAAAAAGAAATATGTCTTTGGGTTTGAAAAGGAAGCTGTTTATTAGATGGGTTTTATGAGATCTCACTTAGGGACCTGAGATTTGGACACTTAGCAGAAGAACAGCACAGTGATTTCAGACCACTCAGCAAAGTATGGAACTATGAGAGAACAAATAGGTATTGATGACATCATTGAAAGAATTAAGAGGCTGATATGGAATCGGGCAACACATATTACCAGAAGAAATGATCGTAGATAGGCATTATGAAAGATGTAGAAAAAGACATGACATGGATAGAGGAAATAGGGGAATTTGTCGGTATTATATGGAGATGAGATTATGGATCAGAGAGACTGGATTAGATTAGGGGAGACTTTCATCTTGCAATGGATTGGTAATGATTGAACACGATGATGATGATGAATTGCTTAATTTTTTATTACTGATATTTTGTGTTATAATCTTGCTTAAATATTAGAATACCTTTTGTTTAGTTATTTTTTTAAAAAAAATATTAATTTAAATAAATCTATCATAAATTAAATCGAGAAAAAATGCTTTGCATTTCTAATTTACAAATGTATCCCCTTTCCTTAAAAATATATGAATATTTAATGTGATATTTATAGTTTACGATTTTTTTCCTTCAGATTTTTCAATTGAAAATGAATTTAATTAATGTTTGCTTTTATAAATTTTGTTATCAGATTTAATTCGACATAATTGTTAAAACAAATGTAAATTGACCCGCTTAATTTTATTTAATGTTTTCTATAACATGCAATGAAAAATAGCAAAATTTCAGTTATAAAAATGTGAGTTTTAGGATGATAGCTAGACGGGATTCGAACTCAGACTTTCACACGACCCTCAACTCTCCATGCCATCTCATATTGCTGACCCACCTGATCACACACATGTTGAAAAGATAAATAATCACCAATATACGTATTTCATGCTAAACCGGCACTCATCAGTTGGTCCAGATTACCATCTCCACACATATATACAATCATTGCTTAGCTTTATATTAAGATAGCCAATCTTCATAATCTGGACCAACTGATGAGTGCTGGTTTAGCACGAAATACATATATTGGTGATTATTTATCTTATCAATATGTGTGTCATCAGGTGGGTCAGCAATATTAGATGGCAAGGAGAGTTGAAGGTCGAATCCCACATAAATTATATATATATATGCAGGTGTAAGCCTGTATAGTGTATTGATGATAGCTAGAATAAAGATTTTGCATCTAAGTCAGGTTTTTAGTATATTTACTTGATTTCAATTAAAAATTTTTAAAGGCTTGGAGAACCAAGTTGGTCTTTTTGCTTTTATATTGGAATTCATTCCTAAAATATTTTTTATATTACCACTACTATGTCTACTACTACTATTATTTTTGCTGTAGAAAAGCGAATTCAAAATTTGTTTTTATTGCAAACATTTTGGCAAGTACTGCATTTTATCAAACATTTATTTATAATTATTTTTTAATGAATGCATAGATACTTATAAATCACTACTTATTAAGTCAGAAATTATTAATTTTTTTTAAATTGTAGATATATACTTTAAATATATTAAAGATTAATTTTTAAAAGTTATTCTTACAAACTTATATTCAACTGTACATTCTTGAAATATGAATAGAAACCTGAAAAGACCAACTTCATGATACATGTTTTATGCTAAATCAGCTACTCAGCCATTGGACTATGTCTTAATGTTTAACATTTTACATATGTCTTTATTATTTGTTTAGCATTTATTAATATCAAATTATTATAATTTGATTTATCAAATTTTCTGCACTAACAATTTTGATATCAAACACTTCAGATAAATACATTAATGATTATTAGTAATCATTTATCAAATCGATTATCTTTAGCTAAGAGATAGATTTTAAATTTAACTTTTCTCATATGAGATCCAACAATTAATGTGTCTGTTTACTTCAGAAATAGTGCATTAGTTCTGCTATTTAAATCATATTTCTACAGCTATCTGTTGTAGTGATATTTACTTTTAAATATCAAAACCATGAAGTAATGAATATTAAATTATTGATTTCAAAAATATCTGAAGAGGTCAGTATTTTATGGACAGTCAATAAAATTTAAAGTGTATTTCATCAAGTCTCCATGTGTTTAGTTTTGCTTCTACTTCTTTGATGGCTTTTTTTTTTTGTAATTAATTTTCACAGTATTTGCAAGATTACTTAGAGAAAATTTTTAAAAATAAGAAAAAAATATGATTTTTTTTTTGCAAAGCTTATTAAATATTTCTGATTATTTTTGCACTGTAATTTTATAATAATTATTTAGAAGCAATACTTTGACTTTATTCATATATGTTTTATTTTTAAATAGAGGAGTTAATAAATTTGACCATAATGTCAAGAAAACTATAGCTGGTAAGATGACCCATTACCCATCATTATTGACACTGTGTTAGGATATTTTGAGATATTCTAAAAATCATCAAGCAATTTTAATATTTTAAAATAGAATTTGACAGATTTGTCAGAGATTTAACATTTATTTATTTATGTTTTAAAATTAAATTTCAATCAAAGATTTCATTGACTTTATGGAGTTGCTCGCATAGATTGTTTTCATGCCCACCTTTGAATGAAGAAAAACATCCTTTGTTCTTGGATTTTTTAAGTTTTTTTTATTTTTAAACTTAAATTATTAAGAAATCAGGTTCAATGTATTGAGTTTTAAAATGGAATACAGATTTTATACCGAAATGAAAAAGTTGAAAATTGACAAAAATTGCCATCGGGGTTAACAATAGAAAATGTCAAACTATTAGAGGGTTTAAGCAGAAGCAAAACTCTTCATATAGTAATGTCACCCAGTGCTAGCCAGAATAATCACTGGATGATTTTAGGCACTAGATAAGGATTTTATGCACAAACCTTTTTATATCCATTGATTACGCTGGCTTGCATTGGGTAGCACTACTGCATGGAGGATTTTGCCTCTGTTTTAACGGCATGTGTGGGAATCATCTTGTGACATTAGAGGGTTAATAAGTGATTGGTAATCATCAGCATTTTTATTTAAAGTAGTTGATGCCAATGTTGTGAGTGCAGAAAATTTGACACTCAAATTGTAATAAAAATCAATTATATATATAACTCCTTACAAAAAAAAAGCCATATGATTTTATTGCTTGGGAGTTCATAGGAAGTTTGAGCGCTAGAGCTGTGAAAGCAAGAATTGACCCTGGGACTTCCCGATCCCAAGTTGAATGCTCTACCAACTGTGTCAAATCTGACTTATGTATATGATCATCTCTCTTTTTTCTATAATATTTCTGTGTATTGCTATCTCTACTTTCAGTTATATCTTACTTTAAAAAAAAAAAAATCAAATCATAATGTAGTGTGTGTATACTTAAACCTACTTCAACATTTAATCTCTTTAGCACTCAACTTATTACTATTTCTGTTTATTTTTCTATTTAACAAATCTAGAAAATTCACTTAAATATCTTTTTTCAGTTTATCAATGGCCAATTTATTTTTGATCAGTTCTTATTGTTTTTTAAAAAGTTAATTCTTTTTGTTTTCTTAATTTGGTGATTCAAATCTATATTGATTCTAGGATGTGCGGATATGCTTTTTTAATGTTGCTCTCCCATCTACTTTAAATCAGTATAGAATGCATTGTCTTTTTATTGCTTGGACTCTTTCATATATATTTATCTTCCTCCTTTCATATTTAAACCTTATGTTTTTTTGCTTTGCCATTTTCTCTCCCACCATTTTTTTACTTGTATTATGTCTTAGCTATAATTTTTAATCTTCTCTTCCTTGTCTTATCCCAATCATTCTAATGTCCCATAAAGTGTAATGTTTTTTTCTTTTTGATTTTCTTTATACAAATTCCATCCTGTTTTCATCATGACTTGATCATCTCTGGTGGATAATGTACTCCTCAGTAATCACAAGATCTTTTGCAATAGTTTTTAGCTTAATCTGTTAGTTATAAGATAGATGGTAATAAAACCCATTCAATTTTGCTTCAAACATAATATTCATTGCTATTTTGAGAATAGTAATACACTATTACGCCCATATCAGTTTTTTTCTGACTTATTCATCTCTTTTCACAAAGATCTACAGTATTAACTATTCTCATTTCAATAAATTTCACCATCTCCAATTGTAGCACCCTATGGTTATGGATGGTGAAATAAGCAGGACTTGGTCATTGTTAATAGAATATATGTGTAGTATAAAGTTCATTAGCTGTAGCTTGAGAAACACCAATAAGCAGCGAATCTAATATTGGTATAGTTCACGTAGAGAATGTTTGAAAAGTTTATTAGCAAAGTAGGTAGACAACTTAGTAGTATAAAGCTTTGAAATGTTGGATCGGTTAGGGCACTTTTTGCTTACCTGTTGTTAAAAAAAATATGTGTCATTGCAATGTTCATTAGTTGTGAATAAGGCTGAATATTGGCTGGATTTATGGTATTATCACAGGATCTAGACTGGGGTTTTAAGAGTAGACAAAGGAGCTGCAAAAATGTCCAGATGTGCAATGTTAAAAACTAGATTACACCATATGCACGTAAATTACCAATGTAACCTTTGTTTACTAAATAAAGTTGCCTTTGAAATCTAACAATATAATACATTAAAAATTATATATATTTTACGCTATATAAATTAAGTATATACAAATGATGTTTTAAAATACATTTTAAAAGTTTCTAACCATCTAATAATGGCCATTTCCCACCTAATTGTGTTAGATCTTTCATATTATTCATAGGATACTTTCTATACCATCAAAACGTCACATGATTACCATTCTTTATGGCTTGCACTGAGTCGTGCTACTGTATGGAGAGTTTTGCCCCTGTGAAGAACTTTCTGTATCATTAGTAGTGCATATATGATTTAGTGCTCACTCTTTTAAAAATTATGAACCACAAATAATGAGCAAGTTATTATTCCATTTTTTTTCCAAATTTGTCAAAAAATGATTCTTTGGGAATTTGACTTGTAAATTATTATATTAATATATTTGGTTTTAATCAATCTGTGAATAAGTTTATAATCAAAATTTATAAGTTTTTGATGACAGAAAAGCTCAGACTAGATTACGCCTATTCTTAACAAAATCTCCATTTTGTTTTCAATATATGTGTATCTTATTCTCATAGTTTTAGAATGTTTTTGAAGTAAAACTTTTCCCGCTCGTGTTAGACCGCTGATATGCATACGGAAAGTTTTATTTTTGTAATAGTGGTCTTAAATGTGATTTTTCAAGAGATTCTTCAATAGATATAATTTAAATAGATTTAAAGATGTATGTGTGATTCATTATCAGTATTACATTTTTTTTTAATACTTAATAGTTTTTGCTAGATGCCATGTTTCAAACTTTGCAACAATTGCATGCTATCATATGACTATCTCTTGTAACAATTACATCATAGTGTTTAAATGATGATTGCATTTTTTGAAGTCTATCTTTCTATGATATTCTTGCATTTACAGTATCTTCATAAGTATAGTTTAACTTTTAGGAGTATCAGGCTTGTAAATCTTAAAACAATTTCTAGCACTGTTGAAGTGGTAATCAAATGTGGTAATTTTCAACAATCAAGTATATTCATATGATTGAAACTTCTATTGCATATGTAACTCAATAATGTGATAACAGGCAAAATCACCAGCCTTATGTCATGTGAGTCTTTGATGCCACAACTTGCTTATAATAAGATGCTACTCACAACTCTTCTTGAAAAACAAATATATTATGTACTACATATGGTGAACATGGGCAAATTTTGGTCTATCTTTTTCTGATGTGAAGCTTTCATTTGGTACTGGAATAAATCAAAAGTCATTATCATCTTCGAAACGTCTACACATAGCACATGCTAATCCTTTGATCTCTACATTTGGCTACATGCTATGACGCTGATTTTTGATTTAACGAATTTTTTTCAACCACCCACCCCACTAGCTTTATATTTTAATACTGTATTTTTAATGATTATTGAACAAAAGAAAAAATACATTTTTTTTTTAAAAATCAATAATTAAGAATAAAAAAAAAAGTTAAAAATATGAATATATTAAATCAATGCCTACTTTTGTATTTAAATTAGCTTTCCTATTCATAATCATACTTCTATATACGATTTTAAAAAGCGGTAATAAATTTTATTCTTACAATTCTTTAAAAATGATTTATTAATTCTTTTGTTAAATGTAAAATAACAGCCTCCGTTATTTAATTATCCAAGTCATTTGTGGGGAAAAATATTCTTTGTTGTATTATATATCCAGTATTTTAATTAATTTATGATTTTTACAGTTTAATGTAGTATTGTTATTATTTTTTTCGAATATTATCTAATTCGTTAATAAAAATATAGAGTTTTTGCTCAGTCAAATATAAGGTGTATAGTACTTAAGCAAAATAAAATGAATTACTTATTGTCACCAAAACAAAATTCTACTAAACCTCACAATAAGTTAGTAAATAAAAGTGTAATATAATTTTGCATAATGAAAGATTAATTATAATATTGATTGCCAAAAGCATTTCCCAGATGCCGGACTGAATTAAGTGAAATATATATTGATCGAAATATTTATTCGATATCCTGAAGATAACCACATATAGTATAATATACTCGTCAATGGTAGTCAATAGGTTGTCATTATTAATGTTTGCCATTGTATGTTTTTTAATATATTGATATTTAATTCTGCTTTTAGAAATTACAGATCATTAGGAGTCACAAACCTTGAAAATTTTACTCAACCCTTAATAATTTTTATTAGGCATTTATTAGACTAGAGATTGTCCACTTAATAATATTTCTATAGTTTAATTTTCACTATAGCATTCTCATGCAAGATGGGGAGGGTGTGTGTGATTTCTATCCGTTTTTAACATCTTGTGGAAAGAATGGTGAAGTGGAAATTACACAATAGAAATATTATTCATCAAATGGTTACTCAACCCTTCTCTCTCTCTCTTTTTTTTTTCCATATGCCATAGCATCTGCCGGGAGGCGAACCCGCAACTACCGTCTGCAACCAACTGCTTGCTTGCAAGACGGCTGCGCTGACCTCTCGGCTAACAAATCTTGACAACCATTCTCTCTTTTTTGATAAGTTTGATTATTGTCCATAAAAATTTTGAAAACTTATAAAAATTGTTTGTTTGAATTAGTATCGGTTGTGCCAAATGTTGCTACAAATATTTTACAACTAGAGATTAAAGCAAATTTACTATTTCGATATCACATGTTTTTTTTTTTTCTTATGACATATCACTGACAGTATTTCAAACAAGCAGCCTAAATACGGTAATGGTTATATATCTACGTAGAAGTGCACATTCATTTTGTTATTCTATTGACCATAGAATAATTTGATAAATAAAAAATAACTGAAACAATATGTGATTTTTTACGCTATATTAATGTTTCTCAATGTTGATAAACTATAATATTGCCTAGTCAGTGATACTACATTGACATACCAGATCTGATCGACCATGCAATATTAAGCTGTAAGTAAGTGGGTGATTGATCATTTGAGAATCCCGAGTACTTTAGACTTTAATATTTTGCCATGTGTGGTTTAGTGCAATGGTAGATTGTCAGACTCTGGAACATAAAGTCCTCAGATAGATTCCAGTTCTGACACTTCCGGGGTTCGAACCTCTTCTGAATTCCCGAACTATAAAGCCATTCGATTATTTATTTATAATGTTCTTGGTCAAACAGACAGTATTGCATGCGTACTCAGTAATTCAAAATCATTTTATTAATGATTATGTATATTTAAAAGAAGAAGAAGAGGCAAATGGGGTTATAGTACTAAGTTGTTTAAGATGCAAACCCATTAAAACTAAATGTTTAATCATTAGTTCGTTAAAATTTTAATACTTTTGTTTTTTCAAATTTTTTTTTTTTAAAAAAGAAACTTTCGTAATTAAATTACCCAAATTGATTCTCAAAATATATATATAAGTTGTCTTACTTGTTTTCAATAAGTAAAAAAAAAAAACTGTCCTTGAAAACATTTTTAAACAGTCTTTGTTAACTATAATGATTTGGAATAGAACCGAACTACTTAAAAGGTCATCTGGGAAAGTTTTTAAAAAAGTCTCTAATTATTTCAGCAATTAAGAGAGATAAATTACTTTGAATTCGATTACCTCATGATATCAAATCACAAAGTAAATAAATATTGTAATATTAAAATAATAATATTAAAGAAATGATAACAATAACGAATATATATATAACTACTACTATTTTTGGCAAAGGACTTTTTCTAAGCAATTCCATCTTGGAATGTTGGTCAATTGCTTCCTGAGGTGTTATTATTTATTTAATATGGAAAATAACTACGCAAAAATATATACGAGATACGTTTAAAATCTGAATAAAGTTCCAATTTTTGCCTAGGTGCACTTTCGACCGAGTTATATTAGACATAATCATGACATCTGGCAATTTATAAATAATTCCTCTGATTTGATAAATTTAATTAAATATTTTGTAATAGAATTAATAACTCATTCAGCTATATGTCTACGTTATATATATATAAAACATCACATGACCACCACCTTTTATGCTTGTGTATAACTGTTGTTAAAACAGACAAAACTCACTATACGTATTGCCACACACATCAATACCCTAACAGGATATTGGTGGCTATGAGTATTAAAGAACCAAAGACACTAAAATGTATGGGTACTGAATTGGGTTCAGACTCATATGACTATATAAGCTAATGGGCTTGGATTGAAAACATTAAGGTTTTTTTCAGTTTAAGACTCATAGTTTTGTAGTTAAATGGAGATAAAAGGTGGTTGCTGGAGGGTTGCATTAGATCCTAAAATCTAGGTGCAGGGCTCTCAGATCCAAGGCTCCTCACTGACGAAGGCCACAAGCCAGAAACTAGTCTGGGGATATTGGATGAGTAGGCATTAGGTGGGCATTTTATGCACAAGCCTTCTGGCATCCATTGATTACTCTAGCTTGCTGTATGTGGCAATACGTATAGTGAGTTTTGCCTGTTTTATATATAAAAAAAGTAATCCCAATTTTATTAAGACCGTAAAAAATGCACGATACCGTTATTTTTATTTTTTATTTTTTCCCCTTTCCTTTTTAAGTGGACTTTTATTGGTGCAGTATTGAAATTTTACTCTGAAGCCGGAGGAGAAAGGGCAGGGAGGAGGTGGGCAGATATTTACTTTAGTTTTTTAAAATTTGTTGCTCTTTTGAGAATTTTTTTTAATCTAACATGATGACAGAGCCTCTATAGGGGAAAAAAAACAGTTTTCTATCAGAAATATTGGCCGTTTCTCTTTTAATAATTATGCTTTCTGTTATTACATTTTATAAATGTACTCATTTGAATACTTTAATGAATACAATATATTGCCTACTCTTCCATGCATAAATAGTTGTAAACTATTTAGACGGTTAGTGTACTCTGTCCTAAATCATCCTAAAACAGACCGGCCATCGTATTATTTTCATTGTGTCTTGAAATTGATCAAAAAATTTCCTATTCCGATACACGGCTGTAATTCTTAGAAAACAGCATAATAAATAGCTATATCCGCGAGATCACAACTTTGGCACTGCTGGGAAAGTGTAATAATGATGCTGGAATGTCCACTTATTTGTACTTTTGTAGGAAAGTTTCTGATCACCTTCAAAATAGGCAGTGAAAAAATGCTGACTTTTGGAAGAGAGTTTAAATTTATGCAGATTGTGCAGTACTACTGATCTAAATAAATTTCAACCTAATCCCATTCAAAATCAAAAGTATATATATAAACACATTGCCCAAATCCAGAAGGAATTAAGTGAAATTGAATGTGAGCATATTTAAATAATAGATTTAATTTTTAAAATTAGTATGTTAGACAGATCCTAAGAGGTAATCTTTTTTGTACCATCGTATAGAGTGGCGAGATTAGTCATTCAAACTAATGGAAAATAAATACCAAATGCAAATCAATCAGGTTTACACATCCACAAGTTCTCATTGTTTTTGATCAGATCAAACATTTTAAAATTATCATAGGGGAATTTAATGCTAAAATTGGTCATAAAAGACTGTGGATACATTTGATTATGATGATAGAAACAAGAAAGAACACCAAATCTGCAACTTTATATTATAAATTGTTTCTTTAAGAAAAAATTCCTAACAGAAATGGACGTAGATGCATCCAGAAAAAGATTCAATAGAATTGAATTATATTTTGACTAACAGAAAAAGTCCGTGCGGTGAAATTTTAGTCTTCATTATTTATGTCATTTATCGATTAAATGTGTCAGCGGTAGTTTTGACTGGTCTTTAGATTTCAAAATAGCCGTGAGCGCAAACTAAATCAGTTTGTGCCCACAGCCATTTCGAAATCTAAAAACCACTGCCGACCAACCCAACTGATTAATGACATAAATATTGAATAAAAGTATTTTAAATTCATATTTTAGAAATTATATGCTAGTAAAAATAATATGCTTTATTTTGTTGGGGATTTTTTTTAAAAATTTACATAGTGAGTTTTTGCCTGTTTTAATAACAGTTATAAAGCAAGCATAGGAAGTGGTGATCATGTGATGTTTATTGGCTTCATAAAATATTTGAAAAATGATGACACAAAGTGCTGGAGTATGTGGGGAGGGGGAAGATGGTTTGGCCAATGCAAAGTATCGTCCAAAAGATGCAGAAGTCTGATCAAATCAAGCTTTTAATTTCCAATACTAAAAGATTATAACTTCTAAAATACGAATTATACTATATAAAGCATATTAATTTTACTAGCTTATAATTTTTAAAATATGAATTTAAAGTACTTTTAATCAATATTTATGTCATTTATCGATTAAATGTGTCAGCGGTAGTTTTGGCTGGTCTTTAGATTTCAAAATAGCCGTGAGCGCAAAATTAATCAGCACCAAATATTTGATAGTATGTTTTATTTAACCAATTGAGTAAATTGAGCTTTCAAAGATTTAAAGAATCATTATTAACAAAGTTGTAAATAACAACTCCACTTTCTTTATTAATGTCAATTTATTTTTCATAAAAGATGTCCATCTTTAGAGTAAGTAGTTCAGAGATAGCTAAAAGTTACTAAAGAATGTATAGTAGATATAAAAATACTCTAGAGATCTTCAACAACTTATCTTTGAAAGTTAAATTTACTTACTTAATTAAATATAACATACTATCAAATATTTAAGTATAGGGGATTTGAACTCAGATTTTAAAGCACCTTTCAACTATCCACACTATCTCATACAACTGATACACATGTCCTCACACATGTAGAAAAGATAAATAATCACCAATATACATACTTCATGCTAAACAGCACTCATCAGTTGGTCTAGATTATCATCTCCCACACACATATATATAATCAGTGCTCAGTTTATATTAAGATAGCAAATCTTCATACTTTAATGGACAGGCTACAATCCACTCCAACCTCCAACTTTTCAGCCTTCCATATCATTGTAAATTTGATGATGAAAACTCAAATCCCATGCTGATGTTAATATTATTACATATCAAATATTTAGCAATTACAGGTAATCATAATGATTTTAATGAAGTCTAAAATTTCACCATGTAAGTACCAAATATGTATTTTAAGAATGTAAATTCTTAATAGATTCAGAGAAGAAAGTGATCCTCAAATGTGTTAATGCAAAACTTGAAAGTCAAAAACTTAAAAAAAAAAATCAGTATTAATAGTTGATATTTCTATTTTTTAGAAACATTCCAATAAATTTAAATTAGAACCTAAAATTTGTTTTAAAATATTAAGAGATTGTGAAAATAGTCCAGACTTGATTGAAATCAGTACGAAAATAACTGATATTCTATTAACTTGAAAAAAGATAGTTATTACAAAAAAACAATTTACCAGTAAATTTTTTCTGAGACAAGACAATATATGATAAAAAGAAGGAATATGAAAAATGTTAAAAATGAGAAGAATTGAATATCTAAAGTTTTGTAAAATGATATGAAGGTTAATATTAATATAAGAAAATATAATTGTGAATTGGCAATGAAAGCTACAGAATAGAATAAAAGTCTCAAAGTATAAAATAACATCTAGGAAAGTTGTTTCAGCAATACAAAGAAAAATATGGAACTATTACTAAAAGAAGAAATGATATCATGAATATGTGGAAGAGTTCTGTAAAGAATTATATAGTAATAAAGAATAAGAAAAGAAAGTATCCCCTACAAATACTACATCTTCTGAATTGTCCAGTATTTTAAATGAAGTGAGACGTTAATTAAAACTGTGAAGAAGAGAAGTGCTCAGTAAATGATGGAATTATTATTGATTGCTTAAAAGAAGCAGGTGAAGAAATAAAAAAGTATATATTAGCAAAGTTCTATACTAAATGTTTAAATGTTGAAGATGTACCAGAACATTGGAAGAATGTAGTAATAGTAATGATCTTTAAGAAGGATAATAAAGAAGATATTAGAAATTACAAACCTATGCATTGATCTTCTCTCAATTCTCTATAAAGTTTGTACGAGCCGGGAAGCGAACCCGCTATCCTGTTACAACTGTTTATAAAACAGCCATTGCTGACCTCTCGACCACCAATGCTTGACAACTCCATATGGATTTTAACCAGCCAAAAAGAACAAGCTAGATTTAAAGGTAGTTTTAGTATAGTGGATCACTTATGAGTATTGAAAGAAATTATATGAAAGACCAATAAATATGAGTTGCCATTATGCTTTAGAGATTGATTATATAAGAATTTCTTCTGTGATTAAGTCTTTGGATCATCGAGATAAAGACCTAGGATATTATCATATTCTGAAGAATATTTTATCAAAATGCAGTAGCAGTGACATTAAGATTAATATTGAAAAGGATAATTGATAAGGTGATTTTGTATCTTCAAAAAAATGTTTTAAGCAGTTTTATAAGAAGTTTTTTGTGGATTAAAATGAGTAAAAGTAAATGGAGATTATTGAAGTCATCTAGATGTTGCAGGAGATAGAGTTGTTTTTGAAAATAATACCCCAACGTTTCAGAATTATCAAATAAGACTAAAGATTCATGCTAAAAAGATTAATGTAATGATCAAATTATTTTCTCAGAAGAAAATAAAGATTGATAAACACAATTAAAAGTTGACAACCACAAAAATCTTGATTAGATTAGTAATACAGATGGAAACATAGTGGAGGAAATTAATCATAGAATTGAACTTTGATGGAGTGCTTTTGGTAGAAATAATTTAATACTAAAAAAGAAATATGCACATGTTTAAAAGGAAGATTTTTAATATATCTGTTTCACCGGTTCTTACTTATGGACCTGAGAATTGGACATTTAATTTAGGGCATTGAGAGACTTCAGATCACTCAGTGAAACGTTGATGAGATAAATGTTAGAAGTAACAGAGAGAGATTGAAAATACATGAGTGAGAAAACAAACACACATCACTGATATCATTAAAAGAATTAAGAGATTGAATTGGAGTTTGTCTAATAATAGATAGATAGATAGATGAAGTTTTGAATGGGATCTCAAAAGATTATAAAAGACTTAGAAAAAGACCAGATGTGAGATGAATGGATAAAAAAAGTTTTCTTGTGTGTGTAGAGAAGAGAGGTAAAGACTACATGTGAGATGAATAGGACTTAGAAAAAGACCAGATGTAAGATGAATGGGTGAAAGAAAGTTTTTTCGTGAGTATAATGAAGAGAGGCTAGGGATAAAAAAACAAACAGATAATACTTTCGATGATAATGGATTGATATTAATTGAAAATGATGACGAAAATCTTTTTTTTTTTTTTTAAATGTATCTAAAAAAATTTCCATTTAGATTTTTTTTAAAAAGTATATGTACATTTTATCCTAAAAAAGTTTTGAAAGCAAATGTAGATATATACTTTTTTATTTTATTTTTAAAGATATATTTAAAATTTCTACTCCCTAGCACTTGCTTGAAACATATGAATGAAAACATTTGAAAAAGATAAGTGTGTGTGTAATGGAGTGAAAGTTTTTAAGATATGAAAAAAAGTAGAACTGAATTATTTTGTGCTTATGTGTATAATTAAAAAACAAACTTAGATTAATCTTTAAAGAGATAATCTCTAGTTTAATGGTTAGTAATTATTATAAACATATTTATCTGACGTGGTTGGTGTCAAAGTTGGGGGTGCGGAAAATTTGATCAAAATGTGGCAATTAGATACACACTGCATGCGCGTTACTATATAAAATTAGATTTATAATTATGGGAATAAGAATGTATTTATTATTAAGTGATTATATTTTGTGATCCAATAACATTTGTTAATTCTGAAGGACTGTGGATCACTTGGATTAATGATATTATCTTTGAATTATTAATGTCGATAATAAAGCGCTTTTTTAAAACCAAAAAGAGACGTCACCACTTTTGATAAAGAGTCCCATGATAACAGCTTAAATTTTATTGTTTTATCTGTGTAAGTTATTCAGATTATTATTATTTTTTTTCTCATGTGTCATAGCATCAGCTGGGAAGCGAACCTGCTAATCCGGGACAACTGCTTGTAAAGCAGCCGTCGCTGACCTCGACCACCAATGCTTGACGTTCAGATTGTTATTTGAGCACAAATGTTTTCAAAATAAAAAGTACCAACGTGTTTGAATGCATAAAATAAATTAGTGAATTAAATTTATGAAGAAAAAAAATGCCTGTATTAGTTAATTAGAATGAAATGTATTTAATTAAATATGCAACATTTTCAGTTTTTCCAGCTCTATATATTTGTTATTCATTACTTTGACAACGGTATTAAGTTTAAATAGAATGATCGCAGGTTTGGAGCAGATTTTAAATGCCTGTAAAGTCAGGATTTTTTTTTAAAAAAAAACAATCATTTTAGTAGTTTTTGATAGAAACTAGCTAGGGGAGGTTTTTGTTCAATATAAAAAGCTTTGAAACAAGTTAAATGTTTTATAAGGAAAAATCAAATTATATTGAATGTTAATGAAAATAGCAACCCCCTCCCCTTTTTAGTTTTAAGTTAAATGATATCAGTAAAAGAATGTCAGTCAGAAAGAGAGACCGAGAAAAAAAAAAAAAGGCAACTGAAAATTTCAAAACTGTCTATCTATTATTAAGAATCTGAAATCCATTTGTAAATTAAGTTTCCATCATAAATTATCTAGCAGCTTCTTTTTTGAAATTTGAAAAACAAAATAATAATAATAAAATATAGTAATAGCAAACACATGTGCACACAAGAACTGTTATTTGCAACAACTAAATAAATAGTATACTACAATTATATATTTGAAATACCGTGGATGGAGATTTTATACTTCACGCATGCACTATAAAATTGTCACACACTGTTCGTCAATAAATGTTTTAAAAGTATAGATGGTCCATCTATGCTAAGTGTTTATTCTTTAAATAAACCAATATTTATTGACCATGAAACAAAACTCCCCATACAGTCGCACCACTCAGTGCAAGCCAGATTAATCAATGGATGCAGGAAGGTTTGTGAATAAAATCTATCTAGTGCCTACTCACCCAATATCCCCAGACTAGTTTCTAGCATGTGGCTTTCATCAGTGAGTAGCCTTGGATCTATACAAGCTAATGAGCTTAGTTTGAAAACATTATTGTGCTTTCATTTTGGACTCAATAGTTAGCTAAAAAAGTAAAAGGTGGCTGCTGGAGGGTTGCATTAGATCCCAAGATCTAGGTGTAGTGCGCTCATATCCAAAGCTTTTCACTGATGAAAGCCATAAGCTAGAAACAAGCTGGGATATTGGATGAGTAGGCTCTAGGTAGGGATTTTATGAACAAATCTTTCTGAATCCATTGATTATTCTGGCTTGCACTGAGTGGCACTACTGTATGGGGAGTTTTGCCTAATAGCTTGTGTAAGCATACAGAATGGTGATCATGTGATGTTTAATGGTTTAATTTATTGACCATGCTTGAATTTAGTGCTTGATCTTATTGTGAACCTGATTTTTAAATCAGCTTATTATTTGCACAAAGTTCAGATTACATGTTAGAGGTAAGAGAAAGTTTCTCATTTTTAACTACCTGCAGATACACTGAATCTTCTTAGTTGGTATACATGTAATAATCAATAATGTAGCAATTATATGGTGGAAGGAAATTCTTCACACATGCGCTATAAAATATTTATTGATGGGAGAGTAGATAATGGAATCAGGCAATTAAATCGGAAAAATGTAATATTAAATTTTAGGCTGATTATTAATAGCAAGTAGTTAAATGCTTAGTTTAATTAGATATTAAAATAGGGGTTCATATCTGTTTTCGGGTCAGTCTGCTTTACAAGACTCAATATCAAACCTATAGATTTTTATTTGAAACTTGCCTGTGAAAATATCTGATATAGAATTTAATTTTGAAACTCCCATCGTTAGTTAAAAAGAATACTTACAAAAGATAATTAACCATTATCTTAATTTACCAGACTTTTTGTTTACCAGAAAACTATTTTAGCTAATGCTAAGAGCCAATAGAATTGCTGTAGAAGTTATTGTTTTTTCAAAAAGGTGGCATTATTATTATTAAAATTAGTATAATGAAAGTTAGCTGCTTTATAAGTACATGGTTCAAAAAAGTAACCATATTTCTAAGTTAATTAAAAAATATTTTCCAGTGCATACACCTTACATCCTCCAGATTTGTGTTGGGCACATGCCAATATCATTAGTATAGGGATCAAGTGTTAGATTCTGGAATTTAAGGATCTCAGATCGATTTCAGTTCAGGTACTTCTTGCATTCAGATTTCTTACGAACTTCTGTGCAATAAAATCATTTATTTTTATTTACAAATATACTATTAATCAATGCATACTCTTTTCATCAAAGAAATGAATTTGTGACTTCGCAATCACGATAGACAAATTGAATTTAAATAGCTGTCATTATCTTCATGTGTTATAGCATTGGCCGGGAAGCAAACCTGCTAACCCAGGACAGCTTCTTGTAAGGCAGCTGTGCTGACCACTCGACCACCGACGCTTGACAAATCTTCAATAATAATTGTATAAGAAAAATAAGAGCTGTTGGTTCAGTGATAGAGCAGGCGTCTGGTGAACAAAGAATTCCTGGATCAATTTTTGAAAATCCAGGTGTCATTAATTTAGACTGAGCTATTATTAGCAGCATACGGTTCCATTTCATATCACAACTGATAATCCAGACATGCTTGTATCTTAAAATTTTGGGTGAAAAGCTGGACTATGGCACCAAATAGCACATTGTTCAGAGATAGTGCTGCAGGTAACTTGAACAGAGAAACTGTTACGCCACCTTTTTACTTGGAACGGCTTGTCTATGTATAGTGATGCTTAAATGTCATTTGATTGTTTGACTAGTTATGCCTAGTTCATATAAATTATTTTTGAATGACTGCGTTTATTTTATTATAATTATGACTACTCATTTATTTTATATTTGTATTAAATATATATATGTTCATTTTTTTGCACATATTTTTAATATAAAGGCAATAAAAAGAAAATTGTCGCTGACGTTTAATATATGTTATTTATTGGTATTTTTTCCGCGAATTGTAAATCTTTTAATTTTTTTTTCTTTCAAAAAATGAGAATAAAAGTCTAGAGTAAATTTTAACTGTACAATTGAGGTAAATATTGTCAATGTTTTTATAAGGAAAAAAAAGCTATTTATTTAAGCTTTGTGAAAGCTTTAGATTTATGTGTTATGTCAATGTTCTTAGAAATTGGAAAAAATTGAAATGAATGAAATGCGAGAAAATTCTTTTTGATGTATCGATTTTTTAATACTGAAATTATTCTTTCCTAAAAATATGTATTTTTTATTTGCTTAACATTGTCACATATTGTATAAATTTTTGATCTAACATTGATTACGCTTTTGATATTTTTTGGTGTCAATTCTATGGATATATCTGGAGCCGGATAGGCCATATGGAGAACGTGGATGGAACCACCGTGGGCTGCTCAAAAACATCTTATTTATTATTAAGAAGATATAATAAACACCCCCACACTTCCCCAATTCTTTTCAAATTCATATAAATAAAGATATAATAAAAGACAAATGACCTCCAAGATGCATTTCGTGCTGAACCAGCACTCACCAGTTGGCCCAGGTCACTATCTCTCATATATATATATATTATATGCAAAGTATTTATCTAGAGTAAATTGTTACATTTTCATTTACCATTGCCAAAATGGATGGGTCAAAGTTGTGAGTGGAGGGAGTTTGACAATGGTAAATGAAAATGTAACAATTTATTATTAAGAATTAAAAAGCAACAGTGACATAATTAATGCGAACAAAATTTTCGTTACTAATAGTGAGGTTGATAAAGATCTGAATTCTTTTTCTAATTGTGAAACTTGCACAGCAATTATCTTGTTTGTTGTTACAAAATATTAAGTCCCCAGCCAACATAGTGGATTCGTCAGTCAAAAGAGAAAAAAAGGATATTGTGACCAAATTGATAATATATTAATTTTTGTACGAGTTTACGATCTTATTCTTATATTTCCTAAACATCCAGTCAAATCATTTAAAATATTTTAAAGCCATGAAGTAAATTATAATCATTTTTATTAGTAACTTTTATATTTATGTTTAAATACAGGTATAATGAATATACTTAAAGCAGATGTAATTAAAGGGAATCGTCTCTTTCACATTATGTGGTCATGTGTATCAGTTATATAGAATAGAGTGCATGACTAAAGGGAACTTGAAAGTCTGAGTTCAAATCCTCTTTAATTTATTATTTATATATTTGGCATACATAGTATATATATTAAACGGCTTAACTACTAACAATACATCATAAATGATCTTATAGAGATTCTATTCAGGCGAACGTTTCATTAATGGCTTTATTAAGATCTTCAATTCTACTGCTGTAGCTATAGATTCCACAGTAATTAACTATGTTATTTATGTTTGGATGTTTGTCCAGATTTATATAGATTATTGGCTGCTAAATCCCATTTATGGAGATGACACCACAGAACGATTATGGCTTGTTCAAAATTTATTGATACAATTATGTCTAGAAAGATGGAATTCAGCTGATTTTGTCATTGGATTTGCAAAAAAAAAAAAAAATGTTTGGAACACCCCAAGAATTTATATTTTACCCCTAGATTCTTGGTAAGGCATCCTGAATTAAGACAAGTCTTAAATGGTGAAACTATATAATGAGTTATTGGCCTTTTCATTGATACTATAATAAACTAAATGTAACCCACAAATAATGTCAAATGAGGGAAAAGTATAGTCATTTGTTATTGTTTGAATTAAATATGCATAGTTGGGCTGTACTTATAAAGTCATTATTGCCAGGTAAGCTGAGAATTCTTTTAGGCAGCCAATCCAATTAGTTACTCCTGTTGTCTAGTAGCAGAAGGTCTTAAACACTTTTAAATGTATCTATCTACCAGTGCTGAATCCATTATTTATGCTACTCTTTAAAATTGGTATTATTAAAAATGAATGGTTGCCATTACATAAAGATTATTTGAACTAATATGCAAATTACCCCCCCCCCCGTATTGATGTAATTAAATAAAAGTTTTTAAATTGAATTAAAAAAATATTTAAATTGCAAGCGAATAATTTAAATTATAGATTTAAAATAAGTGGGGAAATAGTGACACCTATCAATTGTTGTGTAGACTTATGGGCAATGAAAATTCTAGGTAATTATAAAAACTGATATTAATAAAAGAGCATAACAAGTAATGGCAGATTATCACTGATGATCAAATATTGCGGGTTGATTGTATTGACTCTTGCTTAGTTTATTCTATTTAACACTCATTATTAAACCAATTTATTAAATTAATATGAAATTATTGTTAGAATTAATTATCAATCTTTGTATTGATAAAAAATATTAAATAATATGTAAGAGATTATGACCTGGGACAACTGATGAGTGCTGGTTCAGCAAGAAATGCATCTTGGGATCACTTGTCTTTTCATGTGTCTTTATTCATATGTTTCAAGAATGTGGAATAAAGGTTACTAATTAGCTCTATATATTGTAAATCTTACTGAGGTTTCCCTTTTTTTATATTCATTTTATATACTTATAATAAATATATAATCTAAGAATATTGCTTATTATTCTAGCAAATAAATTGTAATTAAGTATTGCACTTATAAATAATATTTAATAAAAAGTATTGTCAGTTGAAAATCTTTGCTCATAAATTCACCATTTGGACTTTGATATGCATGACCCCATGGAAAAGTAATAGGTTCTTTCTCTCTCTAAGCTGTCTGTAGCACAATATCTAAATCAATGCATGGGTTTCATATCAATATAGTTAATCCATGAAAATTTTAAGGTGCTAGCATGTCTAGAATGAATTATGACCTAAAATGTGACAATGTTTCATGACCTTTGTAAATTGTCTTCAATGTTCTCCCTGCCATTCTGAAATCTTGCAAATCATCTTAAAATGTTCTTGCAACACATGCACTCAATTTAAAATAAAATTTAAAGTTAACATGCTGTTCCATTACAGGTTAAAGTACAAATCATGCTGACACATTTCATGTCTGATTCATGATCCAGACATCTTAACATTTTTATGGTGAATAGTTAAACTTTATCTTTCTTATTGCATTGCTAAATCCATATAATATTAATGCCATGTATGTTCTTTATTACTTTTTACAATGCTTCTTTACAACCCACTATTGACAGTTTCGATTACCCCAGCAATCTTCTTCAGAACTGATTTGAAAGTATAAGTAGAGGTTCTGAAGAAGATTGCTGGGGCGATCGAAACTGTCTATAGTGGATTGTAAGAAACATTGTAAAAAGTAATAAAGGACATAGATGATATTTATATTATATGTGAATAGTTAACCTATGTCAGCATGGAAAGAGTAGCGGTCACCAATCATCTTTTGATTAGAACATACACAACACATATAAAAAATGAAAAACTATTTCCAGAGTCTAGTCATTAAAATTACGACTTAGAATAAAATATTTGAAAGGCATTGTATATAGTCACGTATATAATAAATGAGAGCATGAATGACATATGTATATACTAAATCTGATAATTTTGATAGTACTGGACATGTATAAGTCGAAAAGAAACTGTAGCATATAAAAGCAAGACAATATCAGTGGTTAAATATATATCTATATTGTATAGACGCATATACACACAAAATAAAAATAGGGAAAATTGAGAATATATATTAAAATTATGAAATCAAAATCAAACTTGAGAGAGAGGGGGGGGGATTCTTTTTATTTTATAGTTTCCTACAAAAAATTCTCTATCTCGTTTTCAAAATTTTAATATTGTGAAAAGAAAATCAGATATTTATCTCATCTCCCCAAAATTTTAAAATAAAATTTTAACATTATCATAATAAAAAGGAATGTAGAATATTTTGTTAAAGTATCATGGTTTAGAATTCTTTGGTTAGATACGAAATAAAAATAATGAATAAAACATTAGATTTGCTTTAATAGGAAAGAAAGCTAAACAAATATACTAAAAAAAAAAAAGATACTACAGATTATTCAAAATCTAATTAATGTAAAATTTATTAAAATAACACATTTTACACCGTGAACTAATATTTATGGTAATTTTTAAACATACGTAAAGGAAAGAAATGTATTACAAATTGAAAAATTATTAAAATTATGTATAGTATAAAATATATTTTAGTTAATATTAAAAATAATAAATACATTTCCATAATAAAAATAACAATAGTGATTAATAGAAAAACAAACAAAAACTACATATTAATAAAAAAATATCTATATTTAAAATATATTGGGTATATGAGCACAGACTTTCACATGACCAACCACTCTCCACACTATCTCATAACACTGATACACTTGAACACATATATGTTGAAAAGATAAATAATCACCAATATCCGTATTTCATGCTAAACCAGCAATCATCAGTTGGTCCAGATTACCATCTCTACATATATAAGCTACAAGTGCTCAAATATATATTAAGATAGCCAATCCTCATACTTTAATGGACAGCTTCAATCTACTCCACACTCCAACTCTTCAACCGTCCATCCAATTGAAAATCTGATGACGGAATGCTCAAAGGCGACCCTGAGGCTGAGATTCTTGTCACACCCATGTTGACCTAAGGTCAATCTGACCCCTCATGTACAGGACATAATCCATTTAATACATATACAAGGGATGGGCAGACATCTCTTATGTAATAACTGAAACACAGGCTTATTATATACCTGTTTAAATATGTAATATATTGGATATATGAGCACAGATTTCCACATGACCCACCACTCTCCACACTATCTCATAATTAAAATGAAAATTATGGTACACTGATTTTGTTTTTTTAATACAATTACTGTGATAAGTTATTCCTGTTTTATTTTTTATTATATTTAAAAATAAAAATAAAACACAGTTAATCATTTAATGACTAATATTTCTGTAGTGCAATTTTCATTAGACCATACCCCACTCACACAAGATAGGTACTGGTTTTTATCCATTTTGAACACCATGTGGAGGACTATAATCTTAAACATATGACCAAAGACGTGAAAAAAATTGAAAATTCTCAAGATTGATATTTTGTGCTAAACTAGCACTTATCAGTTGCCTAGATCACAATCTTTTGCACATATCTTTATCATTGTTCAATATTAGATAGATAGATAAATAGATGGATGAATGGATAGCCAATTACTACAGTTTAATTGATGTGTCAAACTTATTGCCCTCACAACTTTAACACAAATCACTTGATGGAGGTATATTAATAATTTTTATTTGTCATTCATTAGACTAGAGATTATCCACTCAATAATACTTTTGTAATGAAACTTTCACTACACAACTTTTGTAAAGATAGGGACTGATTTCTATCCGCTTTTAACATCTTGCATGAGAATGGTCTAGTGAAAATTACACTACAGTAATATTATTCATTAAATAGATAATCTCTAATCTGATGAATGACTAATAAAAATTATTAACCATTAATCATTGCTTTTTTACTCAAATCTGGAAGATTATGAGGAAAGCAAATATGATGTTCTACTAAATTGTATGTCTGTGTTCTTTGCCTGAAGGAAAGTTGAAGCCATTAAACAGTAGGATGTTATGTCCGAGCAATAATTTGATTATTATTGATTGTGATTTCACATTACCGTTACTTAATTTGTTGTAACATCTTTTTATTTAGAGATACACTATAAACTTTAACGAGTTCTTAGTAATATATATATATATCCTGTGAAATAAGTTTTCATGTATTGTAGCTATTTTATAAACATTATAAAATATTGCAACAACATTATAAAGTTGCATTGAATTTAATTTTGATCAAATAAGTTATTATATAGCTTGTTGTGTGACGATTTATGATAGTTTTTAACCACTACCAGTCCATTACAGGATGAATAATATCTTTTCCAATTTAATTCAATTTTTTTAACCCATAGCTTCACTTTTCCTCACATCTATAATTGTCCTTTTTCCATCCATCTGTTTTACATGTGGTCTTTTTACAATCTCTTAGAATCCAATTTAAGACAGCTATTGTTCATCTATTATCATTTCTTCTAGCAATAGTCCAGCCCAGTTCTATTTCAGTTTCTTAATTCATTCAATGATTTCAGTGACACATGTTTGTTCTCTTACCAAAGTTTGAACCCTTCTTATTACTGCCAATATGAATGTTCTTAAATCTACTGTTTTTCTATAAGTAAATTCTGGTAATATATATTATAAAGAAAACTATTCTAATAATATTACTGTCATGCCTCATTGAAATTGGGCAATCACATGTAAAGGAATCTAATCCCTAAGATATATATGAACAATGCTAATCAAGTAATATTGTCTCGTGAATAAGCAATATTTCCTTCTATGGTGAACCAATTGTGAAACGAAACTAATAAAGACTGCCAAAATATAAAGCTAAAATAAATGCTGTTCACTGAATAGCTTGCATATTTGGTTAATCATGAATACAATAAAATATAACCGAGCATGGTTAGCCACCATGCAAGTGCCTCATAGGTTTAGAAAACCACATATAATAAATAAATCAAGAACCAAGTGGTTTTCTCCACTTAGATGTTAAATATATTTGGGTAATCTAAATATACTGCATAAATGTTATACTTAGGTAGCTAAAATATATAACTAATTAATAGATAAATAAATATGTTGATCCATAAATGGCTCCATGATAATTCAAATTTATATCTATAGTGAATTCATAAAATTTGTAAAACATCAATGAATGCACAGACATGAGTATATTTTATTTGTCAAAGAAAATAATTTAATGAATGATAACTTATGTGATGTTAAAGTGTGGTATGGGATGCACAATGAATTATCTTAATTATAAAATAGGTTATGTAATAAAACAATTTTAATGATTGATGCAATAGGCAAATCAAAATACCTAAGTTAATAATAATAATATAAATTTATTGAGATAAGCATTAACTCATTGAAGTGAGTAAAATAAAGATTATAATTCTAATTTACCAATTGCAATCTAATATCCTATCATATTTTTTATAAGTCATTTCCCCTTCTCTTTTCTTTTTTATGATTGCAATTAAGTTATAAAGCATATAATTGTAAAAGGGTTAATTATAAAGTCTTTAAACATAGTAATTTAAAAAACTTCAATATTGTTACTTTAAAAAAATTTTTTTTTATAAATTATTTAAATGATAACAAATGCCAAGTAGGTTATTAATAAAAACAAAATATTAATAAATGTTTACCATTAAACTTGTTATATACTTTTGCTTTTAACCATTAAATAAATTAAAGTTATTTGACTATTAAGGTTTTTATTAGTCTCTATTACCACAGTTTTGCATATATCTATGACTTCAGCTGATAATCCATTATTTGATGTTTTCTTTGGTCCTTTTTTATAGTAAAACCACAAACATATGGATCTATAAGCAATTTGGATTATTAGGTGATATCCAATTATTATTCCTTTTGATACTACAATCCAAGATGAATCCAATTATCTTAACTTTATGGCAGCCAGCATAGCATTTGTGATATCCATTTTGTTTTTATCATAAAGATATCAAATGAAGAAGGGAGCCTGTGTCCCATCTCTCTAAATTGTGTCATTTACAGTCCATATTTTTTTGCTATATGTTCCAAATATATATATAAAAGTAAGATAAATAAACATAAAATTTTAAGCAAAATAAAATATGAGTGTTCTTCTTGCTGAAATGGTTTCTGTAGCTATGGCAACATAAAACAATCTTTTTTTTTGTAAACAATGGCTTTTGATTATGTGACTCTCTTTGTTCTGAAATTCTAATAAGGTACTGTTATCATTTGCATAATAATAATAATAATAATAATAATAATAATAATAATAATTTAAACAAAAGTATTACATTTTAAAATTTAATAAATAAATGATCCACTTATTCCAGATTTATTCAAAACAATAACATATCTTATTAAACAGTTGGACTTTGAATTGTTCTTATTATTTAGCAATTTATAAACTATAGAAAATGACAAATGAACATGTGTGTATACTACACTTTATTAAAAACTTTATTTTTCAAACACCTAGGCATATTTAATTTTAATACAAAGTTATTTTTAAAGTTTAAATCCTATGATTAATATCATCCATTGTAAACCAAGGCATTTATAGTTGGTACCTTTTAAAAATTCATGATTATAAGTCTTTATTTTTTTATGTTCCCTGAAAGTTTGTGATGATGGTGTTTTAGTTGTATTTTATATATTGACTATTTCCATCTATTATGAGTATTGAATGTCATTAGAAAAATTTAACCTTATTTAAATATTCCAAATACATTCAACTGTTAGTAGTAGCAAACAGATTAGTGTAAGCACAATGTTTCGAGAGGTATTATTGTCCCTCATTTTCAATGTTGCTGGCCTAACCAGTGACAGTACTAGCATGGGAATCAAACCTGGACCCTTAGATTCTTGAGTATTGAATTTTAAGGTAACGTTCTGTGTGGGAAAATCTGTTGAACATTATTTTAATCTTTTTAGCACTTATCTTTAATCCTAGTTTCTCACTTTTATCTGATAACTTGTTCAACGTTACCTGAAGTTCTGATGCGTTATTTTCAAAATCTCCATGACTTAAATAAGATCTATATATTATTATTTTCTTAGTTTCCTATTTTGTCTGATATTTTGGTCTATTTCAGAAATCTGTGTAAAGTATATTTTTATTATTTTTTATCTTATTTTTTTTTTTTTTAAAATATCCTTACGTCAAATAAAATAAAATGTAATGATTTTTAAATACTTGTGTATTATAGAAAGTTATTACATTCATTTAGAGTTAATAAAACTTGGCATGATATTAATTATATTATCATTTCAAACAAACTCAAGAAAAATTTGATAAAAAGTCAATAAAATAGTCATTACTAATAATTCAAATTTTAATTTTTAGAGAAAATGGAAACTTTGATAAATTTTGTTCATGAAAAATATTTATTGATTGACAATATTTTCAGCTAAAATAATTCTTGAATAATAAACAAAATCAAAAATTTGACTACAAGTATAATGTATATAAAACAGGCAAAACTCTCCATACAGTAGTGCCACCCTGTGCCAACCAGAGTAATCAATGGATGCCAGAAGGCTTGTGCATAAAATCCACATCTAGTGCTACTCATCCAATATCCCCAGACTAGTTTCTGGTTTGTGGCTTGTATGGAGAGTTTTGCCTGTTTAATAACAGTTATGTGCTAGCATAAGAGATGATGATCATGTGATGTATAGTGTATATACTGAATTTTAAAGTAATTAGAGAGGATTTGAACTTAGACTTTCAAGCTTCCTTCAGCTATTCACTCTTTATATAATGATACACAGAACCATGTACATGTGTATATTGGGTAAATAAAATTACAGTATACATTTTCATTTAGTATGTGTGGCTCTATATGGCAAGTTTTTTTCTAGAAGGAACATTTAGGTGTCTAGATTAGAGATATTCAATTTTTTCTAATGACCTATTTTCTTCACCCCCCCTATCTCGCATACATCAAAAAATATTTGAATGTTAATGGGATAATGCCAATTAAAATACAGTGGAGTTGCGATATTCAATATATTTTATTCCAAGTCACCCTTACATATATGTACATCTATGTAATAGCTAATATTTTTGTTGATACACTTTAATTATAATAGACTACATATTGTTTATTGATCTGCAAGTATATAGTATTTTCAACATACCTATATAATACAGACTTTTTTATGTATACAGTATGCTTTATAAATGAAGATTATAATATAAATAAAATTAAAAAAAAAACCATTATTAAAATAAATTGAAGAATCCCGTTTAATTACTGTATGTGCGTTCATCCACTTACATTTATTATATAAATAAAAATAATTAAAAATTTTTCTGTACAATACATTCTGAATATTTTCTTTTGCTTCAATAACTTTATTTTTCCTCCAAAGAAATATTAATAAGTCTCATTACCTACAGACAATAGACTTTATAGTTGTTTTAATGTTTTTAAGTCAGTATCTGCTTCAGATTTTACAGAGTTACCTTTGCCACTATCCATTTTAGATTCCTAATTAATTTTTCAAATTTTAAACTTTCTCACCCAATCATAAGACAGTTCTTACGTTAACTATTTTATTGCTTCAGGAAGATAGCAAATTTATTAAATTTTGTAAAATTTTTAGCTTTATGCCTAGAAAACATTGTTCTATGCAAGTATTGTACAATATCAAAATGATGAATAAAATATCTATACTTAATCTGACAAACCATTATTAATAACATGGCCATGTATGAGTTCTGTGAAGGAGTAATGATTGCTACCATATTATCAAATTTATTAAATTTATGAATTTTACTGTTTTTATTTTTAATTTATTTACATTTTTTTGGATAGCATATTATTGAAGTAATGTATATTGGTACTCATAAATCATAGCTTCGCTATATATTATTAACACTCCTAAGTGCTATACATTAACTTTCTATATGATACAAAATATACATACAAACATATTTAGAGAAAAGATTTAAATCAAATAATTAACAAGGTATGCCTAGCATGTTTTCAACTACTTAACAGTAATAGTCGTAATTATGGCACTGACTGTGAGAATAAATTGTGGTATTTATTAGAGAATAAATCAATAGAAAATTTGCATATTTGAATGGTAAATGAATTATTTATGTTGGCCATTTTTATGAAAGGGGGATGGAGGAATCTTTTTTGTTGAATGCATGTTTGTCCATAGCAATGTGCCAAGCGTCTTTCACTTTGCGTTTGACATCATTATGTTCAGAGCAGATGATGCTGGCAGAGGTAAATTTTAAGATGTGACATAGGTTAGGTTCTTGCTCGTAGAAAATTGATTTTGCATCGGTATGCGTTTTGGCTCGGTTATATAATTTTTTTTTTTTCTCAAAGTAACCTTTATTAATAAAAGATTACAAAAATTTTGGGTACACTTACCCATTGAGGATTACACAGTGATTCAATGTAACAAGGTAAAATGTACATATGTTAAAAAATAATTACATCCATAAAAATTGCTATAATGTGATTAATGTGTATCTGTACGAGGATCCACATGGCCCGGCTGTCGAGAAGTTAACCATCACCCAATGGTCCCACCCCTGGGGCCCCGAAGTGAAGACTCAAATGCTTCAGCTGAATAGGTGAAGTCCAGCATTGTGCCAACCACCACAACAGGCAGCGAGGTCCAAGGCCCAAGTTCACCATGCAATAAACTCTTGAACCACAGCCGAGCCATGTCAAGACCATTCTGAATACCTCTGCCTCCCAATTAGCAGTCCGAATGAGCAGGGACCACAATCGGTCTACCTGCCCAAAATTGGAAAGCCAACTTGGGTAAAAACTAAGAAGTAATAAGTAGAGAGCCAGATCAACACTGCCCAAAACCAGCCTATCAGGGGACACAGGAGCCAACCAGAGCAGGAATAGCACCAACTTTGACCATGTAGCCCCTGGCAGGTGTTTTGGGCAGTGGCAAAATTGTTAACAGCCCATGCCATAAACCAGATATCTAATGTCTACAACCAGCCACCCCTGAAGAAGAAGAGGGGAGTGCAGACCCATGCCCACAAAACAACTCCATCAATGTTAAAAAAAAAATGGCGGTGGCTCAAAACAGACCAACCACTTTACAAATGCATTAAATTTAAAGCTAACAAATGCAACCTAATGATAGTGAGTGCAAATCAACACTGACCTATCATATAATCCATTAAGGGGTGCAGTAGCCCTTCATGGCGAAGTCCATGTGAAGGTAGTGACTTTCACCCTCCCGGCAGGTATTCCCGGGCTAGACAATGATCGTCGCCCATCCCCTCGTTCTATAGTGATTTATTCTCTAATAAATATCACAATTTCTTCTCATGGGCACTGCCATGATTATGACTATTACTATTAAGTAGTTGAAAGTATGCTAGGCAAACCTTGCTGATTATATAATATAAAGCTTTTGTTTAAATATAGTTGTACATATATTTTGTATTACATTTTATGAGATAAAAGCTTACCAAATTCTTGAAGTAACTTTCTATATATTTATATAACTGTTTAGAGATTCTGTTTTAATTGTTTTGTAATATATGCACTTCAGTGAGTCATTATTGTTCTCCCTCTCTATCATATATTTTTTTTTCTTATTAGGTAAAAGTTTATATAAATTTGGAAAAAAATCATATATAATTCAACTAGATATTATAAAGTACATCATACAAGAACAGACAAGTAAAATATAAATTACAAAAGATACATTGCAAAGGCATATGAAAGTAAAAAACAAAACAAAGAGAAAGACCAACATATTTTATAATGGGGTCAGAAGAGAAACCAGGCTCCATGTAGTATAAATAATGTCTGGATGGGGTCAGGGGCACCCTATCTATGTTTTAATTTTTGAAATTTTATTATAAAACAGTGATTGTAATTTTCTGGATGTCGGATTAAAGCAAACTGTGCCTTCAGTCTTATGACAAAGGGAACAAAGAAGATCAGTGTTAGCATGCACCATTCTCTATGATACTAGTGGGTAGGGCTTCTAAATTGATTTTGCTGAGGAAATCACATTGTTCCAGAGACCAGAATTTGATTTTTTTTGATTATCTGTTTATTGGTGATAGTAACGAGAGATGGGGATGGATAAAGTTGACTAGCACTATGAGTCATGTTGTAAACCTTTTGCTAGAGAATGTATGATGATTAAGATCAATACAAGCAGCAATGGATTTGATTAAGGATTGAAAAAAAAATTACCTTGTTGGGTGAAAACATATCAGTAGAAGTGACTAGAACAACTTTTATAGCATCCAAATAAGAAGAGACAAATTTAAAAACAGTATCAAATGACCTCTGAAAATAAAAGGTTGGGATTGGGTGGAAAGAAAGGCCATTGCTCTTTGGCATGCTTCTCTAAGATTCCAATACTAATTGCAACAACTTTTTTTTTCAAAATCAATTTGGAGCAAAACAAATTAGTCTTCTTGACAGCATTAGTGTAGTCAATAATCAGCATATAGTAAGTCATTTTTGGAAAAATAAAATGTTGATAAGAGAGATTTTTGCATGAAGAGAAAGGTATGTTTTGGATCAAGAGTTAGTTATATTTCAACTGATGAGAAGATAAGAGTTCTGAATGGACGTTCTCATGGCATTCACCAATTTATAAATGGGAAATTCAAGAATGTTATGAGGAGGAGGAAGAGGAAATACTATTACCAGAAAATATACTCCATATACAAGATGTATTAAAGTTAAACTAAAGTTTATAGTATGCAGTATAATCTTCCAGAATAGAAGTTATTTTTTAGAAGGAAGGAAAATGACAAGATTATCCATGAACAATATATACTCGACTGCTTTGTTAATCAGCAGAATATATATATATATATACCAGGCAGTTTCCTCTCAATTTCCAGAAGCAGCAAATTTATATAAGTAATAAAAAACAAAGCACTCAAGGTGAACTTTACAGAATAGAGTTATGGGGCTTAAACCATGACATTATTTTTGCTATCAAGAGTGTTGAAAATTTTTCTATTCGTTAGGAGAATGGGTACAGGAATGTTATGCAATTGTAGTAGTTCAATGAGAATATCAATAGGGATGGAATCAAAAGTTGACAAAATGTCCAGTTCTACTATTGCGGTACTAGCTGATCTAGTGGCTTTTATTTGTTCGATACATTTCAGGGTGATAGCATCAACGATGGAAGCATCCTTTTTTGAAACTGGCAGTCTGAGATGGAATAAAAAGTCTGCATCTTATTTTTAATGATGGATCCAATCATTTTAATGTGCCATAGAGATAGGATGAAGGTTATTAAAAAGAGGGGGGAGTATTTTGCTGGAGAAATGGAAACTTAAAAAGGTCATTTTTTTGCATTCGTGACAGTAATGATGAGCATTTTAGCATTGTAAAACTTAAAATGATTTAAGCAAGATGGGGGGGGGGTTATTAAGTTAAATTCGTTAGTATAGTCCTGATATAGTTGGTGATTAATTGTCATAGAATCAAAATTAGAACTATTTATAGACATAATCATTCAAATCATCATATCACTATCATTAATTCATGAACATTCGACATTTACTTGAACACCTGAATCATGAATTTGTAGCACATTCTCATAACTATTTTTCATATTTTCACATTGAGTTATAGCATGAATTTTAATATTTGGAAAGTCAGTTTTGCCATTTTATGATTTATTGGGTAGATAGTTGTTATTAGTAACTGGTCAAGGTGGAAAGTTTTTCATTAATATCAATCATGAATATATTAGTAAAATTAATTTACCAGTAACTGATGGCTTCTTCTTAACAATAGGAATACTGGAATGAAGAATAGGTACAATGTTTGGTTGATGGTTATCTAGAGAATGTGATGAAATGTAACAACGTCTCCATCTTTTGATAATGGAAGTAAAGAATCTTCCAAAATTGCAGACTTGTCAATGGTACAAACTGCCATATTGAAAGAAGGTAATACCTCTCTCTACAGATATTAAGTTACTCCAAAATCTTGAGCTGAGTCAAGCCACTATCAAAAGGTATTTTTAAACCAAATAGCACCGAGTTAACTCTTGATGACTTCTCGCCAGAATCATAGTACAAAAATAATTAACTAACAATGCTGGGACCTCTTTAGAGTTAATCAGAAAGAGGACAGCCCCCAATTTAACCCAGAAATTTAATACATCTCTAAGAAACAATAAAAAAGATTTTTAATAGGAGTAAAATCACAAGGAACATAAACAAACACCACATTTGACCCCTAGTCACTGTTGTCTTTACAACCATTTTGACAATTCCATTTCATTGATATGTTAAGAATCATTTTTTTACATATATAAAATGATTTTGAATTAGATATCAATTATTTCTTTCTTTAAAGAACAACAACAAAAAAATATATCTGACATTCAGTAGAGAATTTAATTAATTTCAAAAATAACTTTATTAGTGTAACATAATTGATTATTTAAGAATATGTGAATACATTGTCTTTCTTGGCAAGAAGTTCTAGAGGTAGATATATGAGCTCAACATCCTGATTGAGTATCTGTGATGGATCTAAAGTTTAATTCCCTGGAGAATCTCTAATGGAAATGCTAGTATCAAATTTCGTGTGTGATTGTGTATGTCTTAGGTGATTTTTGGTATTTGAAAGAGATTCCATGTCTCATAATAGAGGAATTTTGAAAACAGGATAAAGTCTTTATTTTTTAACTTATTAAGCTGATCGATAAATATGAGGTCCTGATTTGGAGGTGGGAAGGTGAATATTAGTTTGCAACGGATGCTCCAGATTGTATGAACTAAAAATTATGAAAGTCTAATGAAAGAAAATTGTCTACTTTGTAAGGAGTCTTTCAATGATAGAATTTTGTAAAAGTCAATGGTCGAGCTTTGAGATATTAGCAATCTAATACCTACCGGCCTAGGGCATGATTTAATAATATGGTCAAAAGTATCATCTTGTGTCTTGCAGAGTGGACATATTGGATTAATATTATTTAGATATCTCTTGAAGTATATTCAGTAGAGAATTTATTCATCAAATAATGGTGCTTTTTTTTTCAGTATTGCAGGTGATAGGGTGAAAACTTGTTTTATTAGCTGTAGAAAATGTTGATATTCCATTGATTTTTCATGCACATTCTTTTAGATAACAGACCAAAGCATAATACTTAATCATCACTGATTGATAATTGCTATGAATTAATTTAATTTTGCATGTTGTAGTGCCATCATAGGCGGCAAGATCAAGATTCATGAACTATGGCTTTAACTCTGCCATTTCCTATTCTCTGATATCTTATGAATTCCTGAGCAATAAAATCATTTCATTATTATTAATAATATCTATTATCTTTTATTTATCAAAATATTTTAAAATGAATTAAGGTAAAAAAAAAACCAAACAGTTGTGATACAGTTAAAGCCTTAAAAAATTATCAAACGGCTTTATTGGTCGGGAGTTCAGATAAAGTTCGACTACAGGGATTGATTTGAAAATCTTATGCTTCAGGTTCTTACACCTTGTCACTGTATTTAATCAACAGGGAAATACTCAAATGGCTTTCATTATTGGGGAGTTCATATGAAGTTCAAAGCACTAGAAGAACCAGAAATGGAATCGATCCAATGACCTTATTTCCCAATCCTGACAGATTACCACCACACTAAACTATGCTGGAAAGTTAAAGCACTGATGAAGAATTTAAGATGCTACCATCTTTTATTGTAAGATCAGTTTATTATCTGAAACATTCTCAAAAAATATTATTATATCTTATTTCTTAAAAAAATATCCTTATGTCAACCTTTAATGGACAAGTTTCAATCTTCATCACTTTCCAACTTTTCAGCCACCCATTTCATTGAAATCTGATGATGGAACACCCAGAGACCTTACTGATGCCAATATTATTGTCATATCCATGTTAATTTTAAGTGACTCTGACCTGTGTAGACAATATACATGTATTTAAATATATATTATTAATATATACAATGACATCCAGGTATCATCGGTGTACAATTAATAATGCTATCATAGTATTTCAGCTAGATCTCATCTGTCATCATTTAGATAATGAATGTTATTTTTAAAACAATTGCTGGTATGATGTAAGCATTGGAACATATAAAAAATTCAACCAATAAAAAACAAGAACAGAAAATTTTGAAAATTTATAAAATGGTAGTGGCATGATGCACAATAGTAGACAAGAAAATCCAATATGAAGATCAGGTTTTTTGATTTCTCATTGGTAGAGAATGTCACGTCTGGATATGATTCTGGTATTTTAAAAATCTGAATGATCACCAGAATCCATAGGATGGGTGAGAATCCTGATGAGTGCTGCTTTAACATGTTTATCTTTTCGGCACTGATGTCCTGATTACTTGTACCTATAGACATAAGTGGCACTACAAATTTATCATGAAAATTTTGTAAGCTCTACCGGCGTTAAGTCTGTAGATTGAATCCTTAGATCTGGACATAATGTTATCATTTTTTTTAAAAGCCCTAACATGAATAGGTGTAGATTTTATTGATATTCTCCCTTTCATATTTAATAATGTCTTGCTTTTTATTTATTAAAGTTTTTTTTTATTTTGTTATACGTGTCATTGCATACAATGCCTCTTCAATGGTTTTTGAAATAATATTTATTATCCACTTGAGAAAAACTTAGGGCGGAGAATGGAAGAGGAAGGTAAGGTGGTTAGCAGATTTCTCTGGGCATTGTGCCTGAGAGGTTCCTGACTCCGATAAAGAAGCCACAGTGCATTACATCACATCACACCATCACATCAGTATGACAGCGCTATTGAGATTAGACACGGTCAAATATGAATAAGTTGTCAATACTGCCACTTGAAGTTGAAAATAAATTATTTTAACATAACTCTGATTGTAACAAACAGTATAACTTCGCTTTTGTGGGGTGATAAACAGTATATTTGAACATTAACAATCTTTACCTTACGATTAAAGAAATGATTATTGTAATATCAAGGCAAACTGCCAATTTCTTAAGCCTGTATTAGAGTCCAAAACTTCTGAGTGTAATAGTATAATAGCAATATTATTGTTTGGACGGTATGATAGTTATCGGTAATAGCGATTCGAGATGTATTTAAAGTACACACACGCACATTAAGTTGTCTCTTAAAGTCAAGGTATATTGAAATCAACTTTAAAAAAAAAAAAAGTATTCAAAAATTAAACAACCGGTGAAATAATTTTTTGAGTTAAAGCAGTTTATAATTTAATTTTTAGTGATTACCTGTAGCGTTTTTAATCGAAGAATCCTAGTGCTACATGAAAACTTCAATAAAAAAAGAAAATTTCATTTGATCTCTATCTTTTCATATTTTATAAAAGAAAACTCGTACTATATTTTTTCATATAAGTGTGGGTGATTACTTAATATAGATGCTGATGTATTTTGCCTCATGAAATTTGATTTAAAAACAATTTTATTTTTATAAGTTAAAAGTGACTGTGAATTATAATGCCGCAATAATGAATTTTTGCTTTTAACCGAATTTCAGTTTTATATAAATACACGAACACGTTATTTCTTCTTTGAAGGTGGGATATTTTAGTAATAGAAAAAAAAAAACTGCCCAAATTCGACTATTTGATAATGAATAATAGTTTAACTATTGAAAAGAATTGTAGTTTTCTAGGAAACCAAACATTAATGGAAAGTCTGTTTTCTATATATTTATGTTAACTAAAATAAACTTTAATACTATTAGTAGGGTGTTTAAATAACTACTGCCCATTTTATCACTTAGAGAAGAATATGGGAAAAACTTTGGATGGGGAATGGAAAGGTAAGGTAAGATGACTATTAGGTTTCTCTGGGTATAGCGGCTGAGAGATTCCTGACTTCGATAAAGGGGAAGCCATAGCGCACGACATCGCAATCCACTTTCCATCCCTTCTATTTTTGTCGGTTCAGGAATAATTAGGAACTTTTGTTCTATGTCAAGCAATTCATCATGAAATAATAAATTTAAAAGTGTTATAAAGTTAAAGTGTTTGTTATATATTTTTGGAAATTCTTAAAGTACACAGATAAATGCAATGATTTTAATTAGCATGTCAATAATTTAACAGTTTATCAAGTATGTAACGCTAAAAATATAAACCTATTCATGAACTAAACGAGTCTGAATATATTACTAAGATAATGCAGAAGTTAGATTCCTAAAGAATCATTTAAATAGTCAAAATAAAAGTCATAGATCATATGACCCTATCTCTTAAGCTTGTAAGTTATAAAAGTGAGGTTTGCCAATTCCTCAACAAGCTTTATGATAAATGCTTAGCCAGAGCCAGCACTTAAAATATCTGTCAGGATCCCCCAAACCCCTGACCATGGTTTCGTGCTTTGGCACTCCTCAGAGAGGTGCCAGGGTAGGTTCAGACCCTAGATCTAAAAATACCAACCCAAAGCCAAGCACTTAACTAAAAGTTATCTCTAGAGTGGAAAATCTGAAATTTTCAGACATCTACATGTCTTCAACCCAGCTATCCAACTCAAATGCTATATGGGGCTGATAGATCTTCAGCCATACCATATATTAGTAGTCTTAGCAATATAACATTGCATAAGACTTAAGGGAGAGACTATAAATAGTCAAAATGAGTCATAGATCACATGACCCTATCTCTTAAGCTTGTAAGTTATAAACAGTGAGGTTTGCCAATTCCTCAACAAGCTTTATGATAAATGCTTAGCCAGAGCCAGCACATTTAAATGCATTGTAAATAACAAAATAGTTGACATTAATATAACAAAAGATGGACGCTATTTAAAAATCGTTTAAATAGTACTTAAGGAATCTAGCTTGCGAATTATCTTTAATAATGTATTCAGACTTGTTTCTTTCACGAATGGTTTAATTACATAAGTAAATTTCATTAATAAAAATGTAATTTTAAATTAATCTTAAATCAAGTTTTAATTAAATAATGCTTCTAGCTATTTTATATATATATATTAAAAACTAAGATTTATTACATCAAACTAGTTTATTTTGAACAAAATCTATAAATTCCGACTCAGAACTATTTTTAGTACTAATGTTATTGAAAATAAATTTTTTAAAAAAAAATCCATTTCAAATTATCAAAATTGGTTATATTAATCAGAAGTCCAATATTTAATAAATAAAAGCTTTTAAGAAAAAAATTTGTAGTTCTTTATATTACTAACTTATTAAAATTTCCTTAAAAGGACGAAAAGCATTCAATTTTTAATTCAACAAAAACCATTATTCAAAAGATTTCAATCAGCTTCAATAATCCATATTTTACTGCATTAAATATAATCAATATTATTTTATCATAGTAATAAAATATTTAAATTTTTTAAATTTTTTTTTATTCTTTAATATTTCTGTATTACAAAGCAAATGATCAACAATTAGGAGGAAAGAATGAAAATCGTCTAGCGAATAAAGAACAAAATCATCAAAATCTTAAATAACCAGAAAGATTAAGTAATAATCAATAAATTTTTTTTAAAAAATGACAAATTTAACCAATTAAATGATATAATTAATATCAATTCTACACAAAGTGTTAAAAGTCGACAGAAACGAGTTCCTCTTTTGTACAAAAGTGGTATGATGAAGAATATCGACCTGCCAATATAGGAGGGAAGATTTGGATATTGACATCTCAAATTCACCTAAAGAATAAAGATTGTTTAAGAAGTGCACTGACTTAATTATATACTAATCATATCAGTCTTCCACATCTTGTTTAAGAGTCGATAGAAATGAATTTCTACCTTGCACAAAAGTGGTATATGATGAAGGATGTCGTCCTGTTAACACGGATGGGAAGATTTGCATATTGACATCTCAAACTCTCCTAAAAAAAATAGAGATTGTTTATGAAATGCACTGATTTAATTATAAGAATACAAATATTATATATAGAGCTTGCAAAATAAGCTCTTAACAAGCTTTGCAGAATATCCTCATCCCCATTTGTAAATACAAGCTTATTAAATTAGCATGTGACATCTGACTTGATTTTTTTTGTTTGTAAGATAGCAGTCTTCCACAAAGTGTTAAAAGTAGATAGAAACTAATTCCTATCTTGCATGAGAGTGACGAGTAAAGATTTAGTGTTGCTACTAGCTCGCCTGAAGAACTAAGATTGTGAAATGCGTGCATAATGTGAGAGAGTGGTGTGAATTTCTGCATTGGTGGATGGTTGTAATATGGCAGAGTTGAAATGAGAAAAACACTGATAAAATCAAATAATTTTCAAATAATTTTGATTCTCTTTCAATGTATTCAAAACTGGAATAATAGTGAAGCTAATTACACAAGAATATACAAGTAATAATAATAAAAATAATAAATATAATGGTAATAAACTACTATAAGCAGTCTTTCAATCCGCAGAAGTACTTTCAGTTTGGAGAAGACAGATAATCCCTTATCAAAGAGTATCTAGATTTGTTTATAACTTCTATGATCAGTAAACCTTAATTTGTTATTTTTTCTGAAAAAGATTAGTATTTCATTTAATTACCGAGTTTGAATTAGCAGGTTAATAATCAGCTTTAATGAGTCTAATTTTTTAAAAAAGTCGTTATCATTAGTTTTTAGCAAAAATAAATTGTATCTAAAATATATATACTAATTTAATTCATTTATCAATATGAAACAACTTGCATATACATTTTTTTTTTTCAGATTTAAACTTTGGTCCTAATAATTTTAAAATGATTATTTTTTTAAAAAAATATTCTGTAATGGATTTATTTTTAATTTTTTTGGTTATTAAAATAAATAAATAAATAATAGATCAATTTAGTGCTTGGGAGTTCATAAGAAGTTCTAGTACCAAAATTGTCAGAGCTGAAATTGATCCATTGCCCATATTCTTCAGATGCCCATTAGCTGTTCATGTATGAAGTGTGACAATTTAATTCCTGGAATATACCTTTGTAAAATATACATTGTCACCTTCAAAGTAATCCCCTTGTGCATCTATACACTGATTAAAATGGCATTCCCATTTCTGGAAGCACATCTAGAATTCATTTTCATGGATACTGTTGAGCAGCTATCTCATATTCTTATAGTAGAAAATCTTTATCCTTTCTATGCAATTTTTAATTTTGGAAATAACCAAAAATCACAGGGAGCTAAATCAGATGAATAGACAGGATGGTTTAGTTGTTTAATTGATTTTTTGGGCTAAAAAAGTTTCTCTGTTCATCCATCAAGTTCGGAGGCACAAACTTCGCATTCTTTCTCATACCCAATTCTCCATTTAAAATTAACCTGTTTCTCGAGTAATCTGCAGTTCTTCAACTATCAATCTTGTATTTAATCGTTTGTCGGACCAAATTGCATCTCACATTTTCTTGATATTAAAGTCAGTCATGTTGTTTTTGGCTGTCCACTTCTGGGATCACCCTTCTCATATTCTCATCTTTGAATCTCTTACGCTAATCAACACATCAGATTTCTTCATAGCATTTCCATCACATGCCACTTGCAGCAATTGTAACATTTCAGTAGCACATTTGTCAAATTTCACAGAAAATTTGATAGTAGTCATCATCATCATTATCAACCATTATCAATCCACTGCAGGATGAAGGTCTCTCCAAGTTTAATCCATCTTCTCTGATCTTCAGCTTCTTTTCTCCACATCACCCCTGCGCACTTTCTTATTTCATCCATCCATCTCACATGTGGTCTCTTTCTGGGTCTTTTACAATCTCTTGGAATCCAGTTTAAAATTTCAATTGTCCATCTATTATCATTTCTTCTAGCAATATGTCCAGCCCAACTCCAATCTTTTAATTTTTTCAATGAGGTCAGTAACATCTGTTTGTTCTCTTACCCATACATTGCGTTTTCGATCTCTTCTTGTTACTCCCAACATACATCTCTCCATACTTCTTTGAGTGGTCTGAAGTCTCTGTATTGCTCTTGTATTAAGTGACCAAGTCTCAGATCCATAAGTAAGAACTGGTAAAACACATTTGTTAAAAACCTTCCTTTTCAAACACATAGGCATATTTCCTTTTAGTATCAAGTTATTTCTACCAAAAGCACTCCAAACAAGTTTAATTCTATGATTAATTTCTTCCATTATGTTTCCATCTATATTAATAATCTGACCAAGGTATTTGTAACTGTTAACTTCTAATTCATCATAATCAATCTTTATTTTCATATTTTGAGCAAATCGATTAAACATTACTTTAGTCTTTTTAACATTTATCTTTAGTCCTACTTTCGTACTTTCATCTGATAATTCCTGCAACATATCCTGCAGCTCTGAAGCATTATTTGCAAAAACAACTACATCATCTGCGAAATCTAAATGACTTAAATAATCTCCATTTACTTTCACTCCTTTAGTTTCCCATTTTAATTCACAAAATACTTCTTGCAGCACTGCTGTAAAAAGTTTTGGAGATATGGAGTCACCTTGTCTTACACCTTTCTCAATGTTGACTTTCCCAGTATCATTATGTAATCTAATTGTTGCTGTTGCATTTTTATAAATATTCTTCAAAATATGACAATATCCTGGATCTATACCTTGATGATCCAATGCTTTAATCACTGAAGAAATGTTTATAGAATCAAATGCCTTTTCATAATCTAAAAATCCAAAACATAATGACAACTCATATTCATTTGTCCTTTCTATAACTTCTCTCAACACCTGGATATGATCTACTGTACTAAAACCACTTTTAAATCCAGCTTGTTCTCTTGGTTGGTGGAAATCCAATGTTCTCTGTAGACGAGTTGTAATTATCTTGGAAATTTTTTTATATAAAACTGATAAAAGGCTGATAGGTCTGTAATTTCTAATATCTTCTTTATCACCTTTTTTAAATATTAATATTATTACTGCATTCTTCCAATCATCCGGTACATCTTTATCATTTAGACATTTGGTATATAACTTAGCTAAAATTTTATCTATTTCTTCACCTGCTTCTTTTAATATATCAATTATAATTCCATCATTACCTGGAGCCTTTCCTTTCTTCATACATTTAATTGCGTGTCTCACTTCTTCATTTAAAATTCTGGGCAATTCGGAAGATGTAATAGATATAGGAGGTACTTGTTCTTTATTACTATATAATTCATGATAAAAATCTTCTACCAATTTCATGATGTCATCTCTCTTTTTAGTAACAATTCCATCTTTTTTTCTTATTGCAGATATAAATTTCCTACCAATACCAAAATGTTGTTTTACATTCTTAAGACTTTTATTTTCTTCTACAGCTTTCCTTGATAGTTCACAATTATACTTTCTTATATCATTTTCACCTCTTTTCTGCACTATTTTACAAAATTCGAGATATTCAATTCTTTTTAATGCATCATTTTTATATATCTTCATATTCCTTCTTTTCTTCATAAATTCTCTAGTCTCAGTATAAATTTTATTGGTCAATTGCTGCTTTTTTCTACCAGCTATCTTTGTTGCAGTTTTTAAAAGTGTATCAGTTATTTTCATATTAATTTCATTCAAATCTGAATCATGCTCAAAATCTACTAATACTTGAAACCGATTTCTAAGTTCTAATTTAAATTCATTAGAATGTTTCTGAAGATTAGGAATATCAACTGTAAATATTGTTTTTCTTAATAATTTTTGTCTCTCTAGTTTCACATTAACATGTATCTTACACCTTACTAATTGATGATCACTTCCTGTGTTAAATTTATTAAGAACATTACAATCTTGAAATATGTATTTCCTATTAGTCAAAATTTATTAATCCAATTCTGCTGTAACTTCATTTGGATGCTTCCATGTCCATTTCCTTTTAACATTTTTCTCAAAAAAAGAATTCATAATATAAAGTTTTTCTTTTTCTGCAAACTCCACAAGTCTATGTCCTCTCTCAGTTCTATTACCATGACCAAAATTACCTATAGCACTTTCATCTTTCATTTGTTTACCAATTCTAGCATTAAAGTCTCCCATAATGATTTTAAAATGTTGTTTACTCTGATCAAAAGTCTTTTGTACATCCATATAAAAATCTTCTACTACTTCATCACTATGAGAACTTGTTGGGGCATAAACCTGAATTATCTGCATTTGATATCTGCTATTAAGTTGTATAACTAATCTTGCCACTCTGTCTGATACACCATCAATCTCCACAATATTGTTCTTCCACTTTTTATTTATAATGAATCCTACTCCACTTGTATTTCCAATATTTGTGCCTTTATAATAGAGTATATGTCCACTTTTTAAATCAATTGTCTCTTCACCTTTTCTTCTAATTTCACAAAGTCCAATAATGTCCCATTTAATATAAGAGAGTTCTTCTAATTCTTGCAATCTTCCTTCACTTGAAAGTGATCTGCAGTTGTAAGTACCTAAATAAAAAGTCGTCATCAAATGGCAGCCTGGGTCCACAATCAGGGGATTCTTAGCACCCTCCGCCTTCGGCCACCAACCACTGCCTTGGTTGGTGACTTTACAGCCTCCTGGGAATAAGGGCCATGCTTTATTTTTGTCTGTCATAATTGTATATATATGTATTGGAAAAATATTTATCATTTATACAAACATTCATTCTGCCTTATCAGGCATTGAGAAGAAAGACCATAGTGTTTCTTGATCTTAAACTCAGAGGTAAAAAGCCAATAAACTCACCATGCTGGCTAATGCGTGTTGGTGAGCAGCCCATCCATGTTCGTATACTATATGAATAAGCACATAGTAATAACAACTGCAACGACAAGAACATATGGAGTGGACATTAGGAATTTGCCCTGCTCGATTCCTTTAAGGCCTCCAAGAGGAATCAAAGGGTCTCCTTTCAGTTAATAGCAAACTCCTTTTTTTTTTTGATAATAGTATTTGCTCAAAATTTCGATCAACTATTTTTACGTCAAAGCATATGCACGGATATTTTACGCAATATTTAACTATCTACTAGTTCTATCAGCTTATAATTTACACACTTGTTAGCGTAAACATATTCAAACACGAATACTCAGATGATTTTCGATACAATTAGGGCACAGTTGACACCACACGGCCATTTTGGGAATTAAATTGTCACACCTCGTATGTAAAGAGTTGATTCTGGAGTCAAGGAGAAAGTATTGTTAAACAAGAAAATGTATATGATTTGTATAATTTAGATAACAAATCATAATCTGTGTTGTTAGATAAAGAACTTGCTCACGACATATAGGAGTAAAATAAATTGTATAGAATTGGATTATATTGTTTTAAAAGTTGCAGCCGAGATGAAAATTGACAATTTATAGTTAATTATTGAAGTATAATAATCGCAAAAATATTTTCTCAACCTTTGCCTTTATGTACGTTAGGAATTTTATTATAAGTTTTAAATGCTTCTTTTGTTATGTATTAAATGTCTCATTATAATTCATATATTATAAGTAGAAATTTATTTTTTATCTGATCCCCTCCTCCATATATAAAAGGAATGTGAACTCTTTTATTAATTGTATTATGAATACAGGGTTATGTTTACTGAACATTTGCTTATTCAAATTGACATTTCAGATTTTTTCTGGATGGTTAACTTTAAATAGTATTATTTGTTATCAGTAATTATCTTTTAAAGTTTTCCAGAACTATTAGTGAAACTTGGATCGCATTTTACACTAATCGATTTGACTAAATAGTTTAAAAATTTGCAAGAACAAAATATTAATCGTTTTCATCTTCATGCTGTTGTTGTTTTTTTTAAAATCGCATACCATATTTATATGTATTCATTGAAACTTTATTATTCACCTAATTTTATGCTGTCATTGATTTCTCTTGTATCTACTCTAAAATGTGAATAAAGTTTTGATTTTTGAAAGTAGATTATTTTTAGAATGATTTTTTTTTTTTACTTTATGTTTGATATTTATTAGTAATTTTCATACTATTAATACTTTTATGAATCAATGGGAGCTTTTGTATTAGTAGATTCTTCTGTGATATTTAAATCACGTACTGATTAAATACATAAATAATCGAAGGGTTTTATTGCTTAGGGGTTCATAAGAAGTCTGTTTGACCCGCGATACCCAAATTTCAAATTCTAGAATCTGGCATTCTATTACCATTGTATTAAAAGCATTTCATTATTAATATATATTTTTTTTCTTCTAATAAAACATTTTTTACTTAAATGATAAATCTCTATTGTATTCTTTACTATGATTTTTTATAGCTTCAAAATATTAGAATTTTTTAGGAATATTTATACTCAAAGTTGTGCCATCTGATTTTAAGGATGCTTTAATTGTTCCAATTTTTAAAAACAAAGGGAATAGGCAAGATTGTGGTAATGTGGGATAGTATTATTATCCACTATAGCAAAAGTATTTCAAGAATTTTGTTGAATAGTTTGCTCCCAAGTTATAGATGAATGATTAATAGAGATTGAATGTGGTTTTAGAGAATCAAGAATCACATAGATATGATTTTTATGCTGGGAAAATGCAAGAAAAGTGTTGGGAACAAAAGAATGATTTATATATTGCTTTTATTGATTTGCTCAAGGCATTTGATTCAGTTAATAGGACAGTTCTATGGCATTGTTTGAAATTAGTTGGTCGTCTACCAAAATTTATTCATATTGGATATCAACTACATAATGGACTGAGAAGAAGTGTTATTACTACAGGTGGAAAATGTGAGACGTTTGAAATGAAAACTGGTGTTAGACAAGAATGTGTACTTGCTCCAACTTTATTTTCAATTTTTATGATAGTGGTCTTTGGAATTGTTTATAGGCGACTGATCAAAATACAATACAGGTTTGATGATCGAATTTTTAATTTGAATGGATCAAAAGCAAAAACAAGAATTTCATGTTTTTGGATTCTGGATTTACAGTATTCTGATGATTGTGTTTTTGCCATTTGAACAGATGAGTTATGGAATGTTCTTAATGTCTTAAATGCAACTTATAAAGATTTCAGTTTATTAATTAATGTTCAAAAAACTCAAGTTCTTTATTAGCCAGTGATGGAAGAAAAATCCTCAATAACTTTTATCTTGGATGGTTTTCAACTTGAGGAATGTACACCACTTTAAATATCTCTGTAGTTTTATAAGTTAGAATGATGGACTTAGATGTTGTGATTCAACACAGACTGCAATGTGCTGCTGTCGCTTTTAACAAGTTAAAAGATAGTATTTCATCATAGGCAAATAACTATTGCAATTAAGAGAGCTATATATAAAGCTATTATTTTACCAAATTTATTGTATGGATGTGAAAGTTGGATGCCCTGTTCACGCAATATAAAAGCATTAGAAAAGTTTCATTTAAGGAAGCTCAGTACAATTTAAAAAATACAATTACAACATCAATCAGTATGTTCTTCAGCTCATCACCGAATGTGGTACTACTGAGTCCATTATTCTAAAATCACAACTTCATTGGATTGGACATGTAAAATGAAAGAACGATGGAAGACTTCCTAAAAAGTTGTTTTATGGTAAATTTGAATATGGGTTTTGTAGGAGACGTAGACCTGTCGACATTATAAGGGTTATCTCGAAAAATATTCTAAAAAAAATGCAATGTCAATTGTTTCCATTGGGAAGGTAAGGCAGAGAATAGAATATATTGGAGAGCTGCAATTAGACATGGTGCTGAAGTATTTCAGAAAGAACAATTTTCAGCTGAGGAATCTAAAAGACAATATCGTAAAATAAAACAAGTAAACAGAAAATTGGACCAGCATTGTCTATATATGGACATATTTATGATTCACAGATTGATTTGTTTAGTCACGGCAAAACTCATTTTTGGAGTAGATTTCTCTCTTTTCTTTCTCGTCCTTTTGTTTTTGAGTTGAAATAACCATCCTCATCTTTGAGTTCTTGTTTAGTATTGATCTTTCATATAACGTTTTTTGTATTCATTTTTAATTGTTGATTTATTCATACATTTAGAATGTATTCGCATGGAGAAATATAAAATTTATTTTATCGGACCCCCCTACCCCTCCTCCTTTTTTTTAAAAAAAAAAAAAAAATAATAATCATTTTATTAATATGTGCATAGGTCTATCAGTATTACACATTTGCTTATTTAAAATGACATTTCAACTTTTTTTTTATAGATCGTAAGTCTCTTGTTTTTCTAACTGTCAGATAGTATTATTTCTTGTCAGTAATTATCTTTTAAATTTTTCCAGAACCGTTAGTGAAAATTTAATATTGTAACTCGAGTTAGTTTTTACACTGTTAGATTTGGCTGAATCGTTTCAAAATTTGCAAGAACAAAATACTAATTGTGTGCGTACAGGTTTTTTTTTTTTTTAAAAATATTTTCAAATGGAATTATACAAAATTTATGTCATAAAAATGTAAAAGTCAAAATACAGCTTTAATAGGAATTCAGATGCACCGTTTTGTTTATGAAATATTTGTTGGTTTAAATTGATCACATGATTATTTTGTGACGGTATTACTCTATTTTTATATCATCATTATTTTCAAACATCATCGATCTATTTCAAGATTAAGGTCTCTCCAAGTTTAATCCAGGTTCTCCAGTCCATAATCTCTTTTCCATATCATGTCCACAAATTTCTTTATTCTGCCCATCTATCTCACATGTGGTCTTTTTCAAGGTCTTTTACAAATTCTTGGGATTCAATTGTAATTTCTTTTAGAAATATGTCCAAACCCCAGCTTTATTTTAATCTCTTAATTATTTTAATGATATTGATAATACCTGTTTGTTCTTTCAAGTACTTCATTTTCGATCCCTTTTCTGTTATTCTCTGCGTGCACCCCCCCCCCCCGCACTTTATTGAGTTGTCTGAATTCCCTGTATTGCTCTTCCATTAAGTGTCCAAATCACAGATTTATAAGAACTCATAGAACACTTCTATTAAATACATTTATTTTCAAACCTATTGGCATATTTCTTTCTAATATAAAGTTATTTCTACCAAAAATGCTCCAACAAAGTGTAATTCTATGATGAACTGTGTCCAATATGTTTCAGTCTGTGTTAATCATGTGACCAAAGTATTCTTACTGTTAGCTTCTTTGAAGTCATGATTATTAATCCTGATTTTTTTCATCTGAGAAAATCCAGTGAACATTAATCTTTTTATTGTTTATCTTTAGTCCTACTTTTTTTCATTCATTTGATAACTCTTACAAACAAATATAGTATTTTTTAAAAATATTTTCCAACTCCTATTTATATTATATACATTATTATTTAGTCAATTATTATCTCAAAATCATTCTAAAGGAATGTTATATAATATTGAATGTTTTTATCATGAAACAAATAAGGAAACTATATTGGAGAGTTACAGGGAAGTTTTCTGTATAAATCAGTATAGCAAAATATCAAACATAATTATGGACCAGCATATTGATACATTTGTGGTTCCAGATTAGTTTGTATAGACATACCAAAACTCATCTCCAGTATATTAATGTCATTATTATTTATTTTTTCAACTTTCTTAGAGTTGAAATGACAGTATTTATGTGAGCTGTGACTACCGATGCTGATAAATGGTGATCAATTGATTCACATTACCCAAGACCAAAAATTTCTGGATCAATTCCTAACAAAAGAAAAAAAAAACTCCAAATCTGTCTAGGTATGTATTTGAGGTGGAACTTTTACATTACAATAGTCATATGAGAACTGTGCCAGTAGTAATGTGGTAATCTCAAGAGCTAAAAGAGTCTATAAATTCTCAGTTGAATAAAGTAAAAAAAAAAAAACCCCAAAGAAACAAATAATAATTTTCTTAATTGAATAGGACTGGTCTGTCAAGCCAATGCTAGAACATCATATGATTTCCTTGAGAATTAACTCTACCAATTATTCTATTCTATTAAGTTTTGATTAATTAGGGACATTGCTACATTACTTTCCGATAGTATATCATGGAAAACACCAATATAATTTTAAGGAACATAGTCTTAAGCATTCGTGATAGAAGATAATTTATAGTCATTATCGTAATTATATACAAATTTATCTATATCGTAGTTATGTTATGAATTTAAATTATACATTAGGGATTTTCAGAAATAACAGGCTTTGTTTGTGCAATCATTCTTATGTGGTGTTAGCATTGTTATAGAGCAATGGACTTGAGAGATAAATACTTCTTAATCTTGGAAGTCCAACCTGTCATTTCTGGGGCTAAATTGTCCATAATTTGTCAAGAAACTAACTCTTCAATGTATTTATCCATCATCTAGTACTGAGTATTGAATGTCTTTAGAAAAATTAAACTTTATTTAAATTTTCAAAGTACATTCAGCTTTTAGTAATAGCACACAGGTTAGTATATGCACAACATTTCAAGAGATATTAGTCTCTTCTGCTTCAGATGTTGCTGGCCAGACCAGTTATAGTACTAGCATGGGAATCGAACCTGGACTCTTAGATTCTTGAATTTTAATTTTAATGTAGTGCTCTAACCAACTGAGCCATCCAGAGTTATCCTAAAAATTCAATATTCAAAAATCTATGGGTCCAGGTTCGATTCTCATGTTAGTGTTCGTCACTTGTCAGGCCAGCAACACCTGAAGAAGAGAGGAGAATAATACCTCTTGAAACATTATGCATGTACTGTGTGCTATTACTAACAGGTGAATGTAGTTTGGAAATTTAAATAAAGTTTTAATTTTTCTAAAGACATTCAATACTCAATGCTAGATGATGGAAATAGTCCAATATATAAATACAACTAAAATACCACTATCACAAACTTATAGGAAAATTATCGTCATTAAATGAATTTATTATTAATAGTATTAGTAATAATATTTTGAGGAAAGTAAAAAAAGAACTCGACCAATGACTGGAATAATTGCATTTACTTTGCGACTTTGAATTTTGAATATAAATTGATTTCCTATGTAACTGGTAGTACATCTTCCTGCTCTATCAATCTTTATTTTGTGGGAGATGTAACACAAACATGTTTAGATGGAAGAATTATTGCCACACACACATGTTGGGGCATTAAGATTTCATGCTATTGTGATGACAAATAATATAACATAAAGTTATTAAAACAGGCAAAACTCATTACCCGTATTGCCACACACAGCAAGCTAGAGTAATCAATGGATGCCAAAAGGCTTGTGCATAAAATCCCCATCTATTTCCTACTCATCCAATATCCCCAGAGTAGTTTTTGGCTTGCGGCCTTCATCAGTGAGGAGCCTTGGATCTGAGAGCACTGCACCTAGATCTTAAGATCTAATGCAACCCTCCAGCAGCCACCTTTTATCTCCACTTAATTACAAAACTATGAGTCTTAAACTGAAAACACCTTAATGTTTTCAATCCAAGCCCATTAGCTTATATAGTCATATGGGTCTGAACTCAGTACCCATACATTTTGGTGTCTTTGGTTCTTTAATAACCATAGCCACCACTATCCTACTAGGCAGGATTGGTGTGGCAATACGTGTAGTGAGTTTTGCCTGTTTTAACAACAGTTATACACAAGCATAAGAGGTGGTGGTCATGTGATGTTTATTTATAAAGTTATGCTACATTTTACATTTTGTTATTATTAATTTTTTAATCTTTTGTAGAATACAAATTTATTTCATATGCAATAAGGCCGGCTAAAACAAACTATTTGGTTTCAGAACACTATTTGTTGCATCGTCCTCTTATAGATTTCATTCAAATGCTTGTATTTAGTAATAGTCTATTCTATGCTTATAATCTAGGGCAAAGGTATCATCCAAAAGCATTTAAACTGGAAAAAATGTAAATACAAAGCTAAAAAATAATTGTAAACATGCATATAAAATTAATTGCCATGTATATTGCACTATTCAATTTTAATGCAAACTAAAATAAAACTTTTAAAAGTATAAAATAATAATATAAACAAACTTATTCTAATAAAAATGCATAGAATGTTGATTTGCAGAAGTTTTTTCTTGTTAAGAAATTATTTTTGTTTTAATGCTATATTTTAAGTCTGTTTTCAAAATAGTAGTGAAAATTACAACCATTTTTTATAATCAAAAACAAAATTACACTAATAAAAAATCATTTAAAATTACTAAACACCACATGACTTACATTTCCTATGCTTACACAAGTTGTTAAAACAGTAGCAAATTCTGCATACAGTAGTACCACCTAGTGCAAGCCATAGTAATCAATGGATACAAGAAGATTTATGCACAAATCTTTTTGCATCCAGTGATTATTATGGTTACACTGGGTGATACTATTCATCCTACCAGACTAGACTGGGGATATTGGATGAATAGGCCTTACATAGGGATTTTATGCACAAACCTTCTTGCATCCATTGATTACTATGAGTTGCACTTGGTGGCATTACTGTATGGAGAGTTTACTACTGTTTTAAAAGATTTTATTTTCACTTTCTCACTTGAAATTTATTTTCCTCAGTTTTAGTCAACTTTTTAATTCAGTTTTTCAGAAAGGCTGAAAAGTTTTGCCGCTACTGGCTGATGCTATTCACAATAGTATTTTTATTAATCGACTGTTTTACAGTTTATAATAGAATTTTATCAATCTTCAAATCAAAAGCAAACTTACTCCAATTTTATTTAAAAAATCACTTTCACTTTCTGATTTGGATCTCCCTATCCTCATCTTTAGTCAGCCTTTTAATTCAGCTTTTCAGAAAGGCTCTGAAGTATCTTATAGAATATTAACCAGTGATGTTTGTTGTAGTATTTTTATTAGTTAATAGTTTTACAGCTTTAACATTTGGATTTTTTTCCTCATAGTACTATATTTTTGTTTCATGGTGAAATTAAAATCCACTTTCCAAAATCAAAAGGAAGTGTAAAAAAAGTCACACTACCTTTGCTGTTTCATTTGGAAATTTTTTCCCATAGCATCGACCTGCTTTCTAACTTAATTTTTTAGAAAAGCCACAAAACAATGACATTTGCCATAGTATTTTCATTTGTTAGTTGACAGTTTTACAACATTTTTTTTTCAAGTCAGGTGTGTTTCATCTTGTAGAGAAAATTAAAATTGTTTTCCAAATCAAAAACAAATTACTCTAATAATCTTGAACCATTAAAACATCACATGACTATCATTTATTTTTCTTGCAGAAGCTACTAAAATTGTAGCAATCCATATGATAGTGCCATCTAGTGCAAGCTATAGTAGCCAATAGATTACTATAGCTTGCACTGTTGCTACTATGTTCACTTTGCTGCTTTGACATTTTTTATGGTGTTCATGAGTTTATTCAGAAAGACTCTGAAACAGCTTGTGTATATGTACCTTTATCAACGAATAGTATTCATGGTAGCATTTTTATTTATTGATAATTTCTATTTGTAGAAATTTTTTTCATAAGATAACATTTATCAGTTTTGAAACAGATTTTCAATCTTGTGTTCAAAAATTATTCCATGTAGGCAGTAGAATAATTAACAAATAATAACAAGTAAAACATATATGTTCAGTGCTAATGTTCCAAATAGACAAATAAGTGAATGAAATTGGTCCCCTAAGTTTTACAAAATGATGCTGAAGGTCCAGTATTCATTGCGTGAATTTGCATTTGTTGTAGAAATCATATTTGGTTTGCTTTGTAAACTATTAATGTAGGAAATATGTTTGATTTCTGGAATACTGTATTTAATCTTTTTTGTGTGTTTAATCAACACTAACTTTGGTTTATTTTATGCAAAATAAAATACATGATATCATAAAAAAGGCACATGGCTTTATTGCTTGAGAGTTTATAAGAAGTTCAAGTGCCAGACCTGTGAGCACCAGAAGCAATCGTGGTACTTCCTGATCCTTAGTGACATGCTTTACCAACTACATCAAATCACTCAGCGCATTATCATAATCATAATATATCATGGAATGCAGTAAATCTGAGAAAAAATATAAAATAAAATTTAAATTTATTTAAAATTAAAAAATATATTTACAAATTGCAAATTTAGATACATTTTAATTATAAATATGTGACTTTTTTCGCATACATTAGTGAAGCTATAGTTATGCTATAATGTGTAATATGTCTGCTCAGCGCTTTCGAGATTTAATGTTCAAATCTCTTACTCATAGCTTTACAAATGAAGATACATTTTAAAATTCAAAATATTATAAAATAAAATTTAAATTTATTTAAAATTAAAAAAAATATTTATAAATTGCAAATTTTGATAAATATATTTTAAAATTCAACTTTTAATAACAGGTTTATTATATTCCTCATAAAATTGCAATTAAAATGATATATAAAAACTTTTAACCAATAGTAAATAATATTTACTAAGGCTGTAACCTCAAGAATATGCATGTAAAAATGCGATAGTAGAGACCTCTACAGGTCTTAACCACAAGCTTACATTTTGGAAGAAAAGAGGGGAACCAATAGTAAAATAAAACACAGGCCTCTACTAAATTGTTTTAATAAGACATATCAGATTTTCTCCATCATTAAACAAAAAATATTTGAAGACACTGTTTCATGTTTATTAAAAATAACATTGATAAATTATAATTTTTAAGTGCAAATGTACATAAACACTCACTCGTGGGATAATTATTTGCACAGACTTTTGACAAGTTATTTTATTTTTATGATAGTAATTTAATATATATATATTTTAGTACTACAAAAAGATAATTTTGAAATGATAGTCATGTACTTTATAAATTTTCAAAGCACAGACATATTAACTGTTTGTAATTTATATATATGTATTCATACATATAAAATGAATCTCTGAAATTATTATCCATACTATAAAGACATTAAAAGAGAGGGTAGACTTTAATGCTAATTTTGGAAACCAAATAAACTTTGGATGAATTAGTGTCATACTCATGGTATCGACATAATATTTTACTGTTACATATGTAAATGAAAAAGATATAGTATTTGCTTATATAGAGAAAAGTAAAAACTACTTCGGCAAACCATGGAAAAGAATATTTAATAAAATTTATTAGTCATTTATTAGACTAGTGTTTTATTTTTTGTTCTTATTTTTTCAGTGAATGAAAATTATATAATGTGTCCTCTCAATTTATTATTGTTTATATTATAATTTTAAATTATATATGCATATCATACATATAAAAAAGCATTGGTATTGTGTATATATATATTGTAACATTTTTCACATTTTAGTAGATTCTGTTAGGCCTTTTTTTTACACCCTATAAAGTGAAAGTTAATCAAGCTATGGAGAAAGAAATATCTTGTTCCTATTTCCAAACACATAGCTATATTTCCTGATTAACTGGTCTACTAATTATTACAACAGGAATTGCTGATGAAGTTAGTTCTAATTTATAAAAGGGTGCCATAGTCAACAGACTGCTAACTTCCTCGTATCCCATAATTTTGACGCAAGTAACTAAAAAGTAGGGGTTATGATTTCCTGTAACTTTATTTTTTAAAAGAGTATTATTCCTGGGGCTTAATCATCAAATATTGGCAAAGGTAAATTATACACTCGAATCCTAATAAATTAAACATTAATAAATTTAATAACTATCATTAGTAACACATAATGAATAGTTGATATTAGAAATAAATATTTTTATTCTAACAAATTAAAATATTAAAAACACAAATTACTAATAAGTTGGAAAGAATACACACACGCTAATCCAGATATGAATCAATTAATTAAAACAGTTCATATTACACTTAGATTTTTTAGGTAAACAAAAGTCTCTTGAATAATAAAATTTAATGTCTCTATCAGGATTATATTATAAGCTTATTGGAGAATGGTTTGTAAATGCTTAATTTAGTCACAATCGGGAATAGTTAATTTTAGTTTACCTGTAAGTTGAGCACATTTCTGTAGATGGTTGAATACCATGCATAGTTTTTCATGAGGTAGAATGAGCTCATGGCCATTGATTTTAACTTGTTCTTGGTTGTCCTAAAGTCATGAAAGTTTTTCTGGGGTCAATGTCTTCATGATGAACGATGTCAAAAGCTTCATTCCACTCCAGCATGATGAATTATTTCAGCATAGAGTGGTCCAGTTTTCAGACTTATGTTCATATTTTCTTTTGTCCTTTTATCAACATACAAGATAATAATTTTGTACATTCTTCTTTAAATTTAAGTTACAAACTCTTTTTTTTTTTAAACATAATTCCGCCATCTTTAATTAGCTTCCAAAATGGTTTTACTGATTGTAATCTGTGTGTGGAATTCTTTTTCCTTTAGTTTATCTGGATTAGTAATCTTAATCTTTCCAATTTTAACTTTTATTTTTAATTATATAAAAAAAAATATGAACAAAAAATGTAACTTTCATTGTACGTTTTAAAAAAAAAAAAATTTCACAAACTAAAAAAAAAAAATTTAATTGCGTCTTTTAATTTTAGTTTTTACCAAATGCCAATATATTTGTACCATATATAAATAAACGGTACAATATATATGTGTGTGTATTGAAAAGTATTGTACACTTGTAACTCAATAAACTATGTATTTTATTGTAATCAAAGTTTATCAACAAAACATAAGCTATTACACATTACATACCATGTATGCAAGCGGACTTAAAACAACATGTAGCATATATCATGTTTTCACTGCATATAAATAAATATTCAAAGAATAATTATATTAACTGTGTGCAATTTATGCATACATGGATACACACATTTATATGGTTAATCATTTGTACTCTGTCTTTTAAGTTTTATATTTTATTTTGATATAGCTTGTATGCAGGATTTTTTATTTTATTTTATATATATAAGTTATTATACATTCATTTTAATAAATTACTAAAAATATTTTATCCTAACAATGAACAGTAATTGTATCCTAATGTTGAGTTTTATAATTTTAATAAAATGTTAAAATACCCAAATTAGTCAATAATTTTGATTTTTTTTTCAGAAATTGTAAATGCTCTTCTCAGTTTCATTTCCTAAATTTTTTAACACGTTTCGAATTTTTAATGACAATAATATAATAAATTATTATTATCTGAAAGAAAATACGTTTTATTGTTTTTTCTTTCTTTCTAATAGTGATTATCAGAACGTTTTAAGAAATGAATTCTTGTATATAAAAAAAACTCAATTTATTTTTCCAATGGCTTGAAGCTTCAATTTGGTGACTTTGCAATGCAAACGTTAATTTATGGATTGTTTTTCTTTTTGTCTTCAACTTTGTGTAAGATAGTATGAGGCATTTGTATAAAATCTTATAATTTTCATCCGCAGGTGTTTAAAGATGCATTAAGAAAATGGTTAACGAGCTGTGAAAAAAATTAAATTTCTAAAACCAATATTAATAATTTTTTTAAAAAAAAAAAATTAATTGAAGTATGTTTTTTTGAAATAAATTTCTATGTGTTTTATTAATTTTTCGATTACTCATTAATTCATTAAATCCTATCTTTCTTAAGCCAGCTAAATAAAACATATGGCGGCCAATTTAATTATTGCATTAGTTTAGTTCTGTGGAAAAAGTGGACCATAACCTAAGATTTAAAATATCAGTATCTATTAATTCTCTTTAATAGGAGTAAGACCGCTAAAGATAATCTGCTTTGAAATAAATCAAACGTTGGAGGTATTATTGTTAGCCAATTTAAAAACTTTTTTTTTTGACGTCAATATTTACAATATTTATCTACTATATAGTATATGAGCACAGACTTTCACACGACCCACCACTCTCCACTCTATCTCAAAAACACTGATACACTTGAACGCATATATGTCGAAAAGATAAATAATCACCAATATTCGTATTTCATGCTAAACCAGCAATCATCAATTGGTCCAGAGTATCATCTTTACACATATATGCAATAATTGCTCAGACATATATTAAGATAGCCAATTTTCATACTTTGATGGACAGGCTTCAATCCACTCCACACTCCAACTCTTCAACTGTCCATCCAATTGAAAATCTGATGATGGAACACTCAAAGGCCACCCTGAGGTCGAGATCGTCACACCCATGTTGACCTAAAGTCAATCTAACCCCTCATGCACAGGACATAATCCATTTAATACATATACATATAGGCTTATTATATACCTGTATCAATATATGTAGTATATAGGGTATATGAGCAAAGACTTTCACATGACCCACCACTCCACTCTGTCTCATAACACTGATACACTTGAACACATATATGTCTATTTATTAATCTTAAATCATGTGGTCTGAGATGTAATTCACGATTGTTTAAAATCAGCTTCTTTATTCAGAACCCCAGTAAACAGATTTATTACAAATTTATGTACAATGAATGAAAAAGTGACACTGGAAGTTTTTAGAATAGGATTTTTACTGCAATCCAAATTTACAAAACCAATAGAGAAAATCAGTAAACAAAGGTGTCAAATAATTCTCCCATATTACATTTAACAACTGCATTAAGAGCAGTAATCCATTGCTTAAAAGTTGTCTGTTGATCCTCATCAGTGAGAAACAATTTTATTGCAACCATTTTCATATATATCTTTCATATTTTTTAAATTAATGACTTTAAAACTGAATCCAAGTCATCTTGCTTGCCAAATGGATTCACAGTTAATAGAAAACAAATAACATTTAAATGCATTAGTTCTCCTTGTGTCAAATCCATATAGCTATTCAAGCAAATTGTCTTGGGCTTAAAAAATCTTATAGTGTTTGAAAAAAGTAATAGTCTTCTGGAAATCTATTGCCTATTGCAATCTAATGCTTCTATCTGATGGAAGCTAACAGCTGTGACCCTGGCTGTGGATTTGTTTAACACTGCCATCTGGTGTCCATAATCCAAAAAATATCTATTTTTGGAAATGTATATCTTTTGCAAACAATTCTTTTCAAAAATGAAATATGTCAAATAAAAAGTTCAATCATATAAAACAGGTCAACATGTTCATGAATTTTTACTTGTAGATTCCATTTCTGTATTAAATTTGATATGATAAAAGTCACCATATTTATCCATTGCGTTAAATTTTTACTTTTCTTTAATGTTTTCTAATATATACGAGTTTTTTTAAAAAATTTAATTATAATGTATAAGTATTAAAAGTGTTTAAGCTATTTAATTTATTTTTGGGTTGGAGCTCCAGATTTTGTTTTTGTGCATAAAATACATTTTCTATGGCTCCCTGTTTATTAGAAGATTGTTTTTGCATTCCTATTTCTAAAATGTTTTGGGACCCTTCAATCCATAACAAGAAGAGATAGTTGTGCTTATTATGACCAATCTGCCAAATAAGCATTATCAAAGATTAATATTTTGCTAAAGCAAAGAAACCACTTTAAACTACTACAAAAGACAGAATTAAAATAATGTGTACATATATATTTCTGGACTATCAGATATGGCATAATGAAAAAAGTAGAAAAGGCAAAAAAACATTATATATTGATTAGGAATTCAAATCATGTAGCCACAGTTTCCATATATTGTCATATAAATTTCTAAACTCATGAATTCACATATATAGTTACACACACACACGCACTGAATAATTTTTTATCTGTAGACATTTTTTTTTCTGAGACAAATGTAATGGATAATATTAGATTTATCAATAAAAATACAGTTTAAAAATAATGGAAAATGTTTGATACGATAATGAAAATTTAATAAGAAAAAAAGTAATTTTTCAAAATTTCGCTTTTTAAAAACAAAATAAAGTTTCATAAAATACTAAAAATAGATATTTTTCTAAATAAAATAATAATAAAAAATTAAATTAATAATAAGCAGGATTATTTTATTAAAGATAGTTCATTGTTTTAAATTTTCAAATATCCCTCGAAGTTTGGTGGAGCAATAGAGTGGCAGGCTATGGAACTAACTTCCCTAACTTTCAAATTTCTTAAGAACTCCTAGACAATAAATTATTTGGTTATTTTGCCATATAGTTTGGTGCAGAAAGTGTAGACTCTGATACTTAAGGTTCCAGCTCGATCATTTCTGGTGTTAAAATTCCTTATGAACTCCCAAGCAATGGGTCATTGTCATTTAGTTATCAAACAATAATTTATGTAATTAAACTGTATAAATATGCTGTATAAAGTTGGATAATCACGCATAAATATCATCAGCAATTTGGGATCATATCACTCAATCATGCATGACCAACCCATTTCAAGCAGTGAACTTCATGAGATATTGCTCATCATAAACTTGACCATACCACAGAATGAAAAATTTCACAAACATCATATTTACTATTCTATATATTAAAATAAAGTTATTTTTAGTTACAATTGACAATTTTATTCAAAGTTCTGATGAAGTCCGTAGATCAGTCAAAACTGTTAATGAAATTACAAAAAAAATATCCTGGCACCTCACTGACAACGCCAGTAGCAGAAACCGGTCTGGGGTTGAGGATATTCTGCAAAGCTTGTTAAGAACTTATTTTGCGGGCTCTATATATAACAACTGTTAATGAAATATAATAAAAGACTAGAAAATTTATCGCATTCAATGATATAAAAATAGGTTTTTAAAGTTTTTACAACTTTTAATGAATGATACCATGATATATGCTATATCAATATTAACTTTAATTAGATGCTATCTTCCCCTTAATGTGAATAAACAAAAAAGATGTAAATAAACAAAAATTAGAAACATTAAAATTCATATTATGATATGGCAATGATCATTTTTGCATCTCAAAACACCTTACATGATCACGTTTGTTAATATTTACTTAGGTTACAAGAAACCACATTATATGATTCATTTTTTAAAAAATTCTTTCCAAATTTTGATATGGTACAATATTTCATGCAATAACATGGTTTTGGCATATAAAGCTAAAAGTTTTGTGAAATTTAACAAAATTGGTAAAGTATTTTTATCAAGCAGCAAAATTAAAACTAGTGTTTAATAGTGATAGAAAAAAGTGTGACAAAATCTTTTTAAATTGTGTCAGACAGGTTAAAATTTGGAGAGTTTAGTTATATAGATTCTGAAGTTGATATAGATTTAAAAATATCAAAACAAGAAAGGGTGCAGTTTGCTGATAATGAGACTTCTATAGTGTTTTTATAAGCGGGGGAGGGGTTATTGAAGAAAAAGAATATAGTTTGGCATGTTTTTAATTGTGATAAAAATCTAACATTTTGCTATATTTTATCTTAAAAAAAATAAAGATAGAGTAAGTTTTTATTATTTTTTGAGTGTATGTGAATGAATAAACATATATAGTAAATATATATGTCTATGTTCTCTCAATTTATTATTAATAACTACATTATTATTACAATTCTGTGTATACTATAATCTTAATAATATTTATTTTATATAAAGCGCAGATAGTTAGTTGAAATTAAATTGAAAGACTTCAAATCTTTCGCACTTATTATAATACTTATCTGACAGCCAATCAGATGTTATGATAGCTGTCTAGATAATGATCAAACTGTAAATACAAGACAGAGAATTTTACAGCTATCATAACATTTGATTGGCTGTCAGATAAGTATTATAATAAGCGCAAAAGGTTTGCAGTCTTTCAATATAATCTTAATGTATATATGCATACTATACTTACAAAAACCATGCATATTATAGTTATGTGTATAAAAAAATATTGTGCATTTGCAATTCAAAAATATATGTATTCTATTGGAATCAAAGCTTATCAACATAACATGAGTTTATTATGCATGATGTATGATTAGGGACTTGAACTTAAACTTTCAAGCTCCCTACAGTTATACAACCCATCTTATACAACCGATACACATGACCACATACATGTGAAAAAGACAAATGATCTTCAATAGATATATTTCGTGCTGAACCAGCACTCATCAGTTGGTCCAGATCATCATCTCCCATATATATAAAAACAGTGCTTGGTCCATACTAAGCAATTCTTCAAACACCAACGGACAAAGCTTCAATCCTCTCCACTCTTATAGTTACATTAAGTTTATTGTAGAAAATATATATGTATTTAAATATGTATGATTTGTGTGAGGGGGGCTTGGGACGACATATAGCGGATATCATGGCTGCACTATATAGTGTACTGTTAAAGATATATCTCGGTAATTAGAATCTTAAAACAAAATAGGTAGGCTTAGAACGAAAAAGGTTTTTTTTTTTAAGTTTCAGAAAAGTGTTTAATAAAGATGAAAAATATTGAAATGATTGTGTACTCGGTTTTTTTTTCTCATATGTTATAGCATCAGCCGGGAAGCGAACCCGCTAACCCGGGACAACTGCTTGCAAAGCAGCTGTCGCAAAGCAGTTGTCGCTGAGCTCTCGACCACCAATGCTTGACAACTCGGTTTTTGTTGAAGGGAAACCCATAAATGCAATAAAATTTGATACGCAGCCTCTCGTGTATTATAGGTAGTTAATGGATTATTTTTATGGCTGTTGACTACTTGAATGACTTACCATCTGTAAGACATCTTTCCCAGATAACCAACTATTAATATTAGTAATAACTATGGATTGACTATACTGTATATCAAATTGATGCCCGCAATATGCACAAGCATATTTTAAGCCATTTATTTTTGTATGTGATTGATTTTTAGTAATGCATATTTAAACTTATTTTTTAAATTTTATATATGTATACATTTTAATTTTTTTAATATCGTATCTGTAAGAGTTAAATTTCTTGTTTTCTGTTTAGTCTATTACAGTTTGTATTTAAATAGAAACAGTCATTGTAAGAGAGAAAGAAAAGTATGTTCATAATTATTTATATTTCCGTGTTTACTTTTTTTTAAAAAATAAAAGCCCCAAAATATTTAAAAATATATATATATATTTAGTTTTTGACATTTTTCTAAAATAGAAGTATAAATTTATTGTTGCAGACAAGAGCGTAATAATTTTATCATAGTAAACCAAATAAAGTGAATTTAAAACTAGTCAGCTATGAATAATGTGTTAAAAACATTTTTTTAAAAAATATATATTCTTCCACTCCATTATTACATCGAAAATTATTATTTTTTATGATTATTCCAGTCTGCTAAAGATATAATAGTTGCATTTTTTGTGTATTAGAAAAACAAAAAAAAAAATTTTTTTTATTAAGTTAGCAATTCTTTAAAAATATACAAATATTTTCCTGCTAACTGATATTTTTATGTTAAAAAATGTTTTTAAAGGACTTCCTTTCCACGAATGCCTACCTGGCGCACCGAAGAAATATAAAGAAGATAGACCCTATATGCCAGATGTGCAGCAGGGAAGAGGAGTCCATCGATCACATATTTATAAGATGCAATAAATTAACTTACCATAAAACACTCCACACAAGATGGATAAACAACTCATTTGGGCAATTTATACCCATTAAATGGTGCATCAAACAAGGCGTTTATGCAGAAATAAGGCTTACAATCTTCATGTACTTTGCATTATGGTGCATAAGATGCAAAATCACTATTGGGAAATTGGTAGATCCACAGGGAATGGAGCTAAAGAAAATCATAGAAAAAAATCAAACAAAGAGATAATCTAACAGCTTCAGATTATTTGGTAAATGCCACTTGGAGAAACTTCAAATGAAGAAGACAATCGCTAAATCTACAGAGTTGAACCGCTGGAGAAGCAACTTCATACTGTAGAAGTAAATACCTTAGAGCTGAATGATGTACATCTGAAATCATAGTGTAACAAAATAAACAATTTATATTATACTGTAATAGCATGTAATAGAAAAATGTATATTTATATCGCATAATAAATTTCTCCTAATAAAAAAAAAAGGCAAAAATTATCTGCGCTCAAACCTCTCCAATAATTAATATAAGTTAGGAACTGATGTCCATCCACTTTTAACATCTTATGGAAGAGTGAATAATTATTGCATTATTGATATATATTTTCAATTTTTTGATTTTCATCAAGGCGTTTCTCATTTCTACTCCGTAACCACCCACCAATCCAGAAACTTGGACTACCTTCTCTCACTGTGCATAGATTTAAAACAGTAGCAATTTTCTTCATACAATAGTGCTACCTAGTGCAAACTATAGTAATCAATAAATGCTACAGATTGCACTAGGTGGCACTATTGTAATGGAGAAATTTGCTACTGTTTTAAGCATAAGAGCTATGGTCATGTGATGTGCATAGATTTCTTGAAACACCTTTGCTCTTTGGATTCATTATTTCATAATGAATATTGGTCTAAGATGGAGTAATAATTTTTGTTAAGAGTTAGTGGAAAGTAATCGTAAGTTCTCAATTGATGATGACCAAATGTTTTTTTTATTCCATTGTGTTTTACCAAAAACTTATATACTTTACAACAAATTATTTGAAAAGGCTATATAGTTATATTGTTGAAGAAATATGTTCTGAAGTATCATTCACTTTTTTAAAAGATATTTGTTGCAAAAATAATTCAAAATAAATGGGGTTATTATTTTCAGTATGTCTTATTTTGACTCTTTCTCTTCCCCATTCTACACAGTATTCTTAAATCAGTTCTCATTTTACCATTTTTGATGCTCAAACGTCACTTAAATAATTTGGGCAATTAATTATAGCTTACATTGTTTAGTATTAAGATAATGCTATACGAACACTGGTAAGCTCAAGATTTGGTTTTTTTTGTGGTCAAAAGCTAAGAAATTGTCCCCCTATCAAGTTTCTTTTAAATATTTAATAATAATAATTAAATTTATTATTTTTAATTAAGCATAAAGATTAAATTCTGTGAAAGAATTTTGAATAAAATTTACTCCATTCATAGATCTATATTTCATTCTGATAAAATATTTTTTATTTATATCTTAGGCGACAATCATATTAAGTAGTAGCGAAAGAGTTAAATCTACTCGTCTTTGGTAAATATTCACACATGTTAAATTTTAATACTTCTGAGCTCTCTCTGTCAATGGCCTAATCAGGTGCAGCTGAACTTAAGGGGTAATCAGTATTTCATTTTAATAATGAGATGTTGGGGAAATGACTTCACTCTTTTCATTCAGTTTTGTAAATATTTAAACATTTATTATTTTTAAAATGTAAATCTTGTCAATTGTTCATATTATTAAGAACTTATATTAAAAGATTTAATTGTAAGGACTCGGGGGAAGGGGTTAGTTTACGAATTTGACATGTTTTTAAACCTGAATTGTGACTTGAAATACCAAATACTAGTATGTAAAAAAGATTATGTCTTTAAATTGACAGTTGAAATAACATATGTAAGTAAAAATACATCACTTCAATATACATTTGCCTCTATATTCGTGCCGCTTTAAGAGAGGGGTAGGGACGATGGATGATTTGCTCATAAATGAATAAAAACGTTATCGTAGGCTATAAATTTATTTAATATAGTTTTTCTTTGAGTGTGTATACATATAATTTTTCTCGTTGCTAAAATATTGCTTAGATTCATTAACAGATGAGTTATTTTAAACTGACATACCTTATCTGAGAAATCACATGGTTTTAAGAATGTGATTCAAAAGAAAAAAGACTCTCGGTGGTTGTCTTTATAATTATAATTTGTGATTAATGTTTGTTTATAAACTTGTTGAAAGATGTCTGAAAAAATAATGGAAATGAAATGAATATTGTATCTGTTGCGTAGATAAAGTGGAAACGTTTGATGGGATTAACTGATTCACGGAGGACATGACTAAAAGAAAACACACTTTGACAGGGGGGAGGGAAACAATTAATAAAGAAATCTGCGTGTTAATTAAATAAAAACATTGTTTATGAAGACAACTAATAATTTGAGATTGATAAGATCAAAGAAGGAAGAGTTAAAATAATATTTTAGCTTTTTTTTGTTTGTTGAATTTACATTTGAAATGCATGATTCAAGTAATGGTTATTGATGCATATAGAATAGTAACTTTATGGATAATACAGTTTGTAATTGCAGATATTGGCATGAAATAATCCTTAAAATATCTGGTTAAATATTTAATAGGTATGAAATTTATTTGGCTTACGGATTTTTTAACAGTTTAACTATTAACAAAATATCGTAAAGGAAGCCGTAGAGATCCAATCAAGGGATAGAACCCCCAGTGGCTTTTGCCTCTGCAACCATTGATAATCATTAACTATGAGATTCATACTTTGTGTTTTCGATATTTGCATAGATTAGTGGTTGATAAGTTATATTTATGAAACACCTGAGCTCAGCAACTGTGGGTTGTCCTGAATCTTAATTAATGAGACTTCAGTTGTATCTAAATATATATATCCAGCTCTTTATTACTGGATCTGGAAAGAGACATTTGTTTGGAACATCACACATATTCCATTTTTTTCACCATAATCATTTGATTTATAGATGCTTGGCTGAATATCCAGAAGGGGATCTTAATTTAAACGAGTCTTAGTTAATGAAATTAGATTGTGAGTTAATGGTGAGTCCAATCTGCTCAACTGTGGAACAACTTTTCTTCTGATATCTGGTGGAAGAATGAAATGAAGATTTTTTAGTTTCAAATAACTTTATTCACACCTTAAGAAGATACATATGGATATCATATCTGTGGAAATAGTTGTTGTAACATCTAATTTACAATTGCTCTCTGAATGAATAACTTTAAATGTTGTGTAAGTTACTCACATAAAACATTTAACTATAAGTTACAGTTGTTAAGTAGGCTTAACCTATCACTTTGGAATTTGAGTTTCACTGAGAAGAATCTTAATCTCTAAACGTGCATTTATTATTATTTTTTTTTTTTTAAGTAAACAAATATAATACTTTTAGTCACATGAGTTTTTTGAATGATGTATAACAAATCACTTGCTAATTCTTTTTAAATTTAAGTTTTTTCAAGTTGGAATTGTAAATTATTTATATAACCTTAAAGCATTTGTCATTATATGTATTTGTAATAATATCAACACATTGCGAATGTTTTGCAGTATAAGATTAAAAAGTTTTCCCATAATATAATTTAAATGAAGAATTTCTACACATTAGTAAATCTTTAGAAATCTAAATTTAGAATTTAATTGTTTATATTTTTCATAAGTTTTCTAATAATACAAGAGTGAATTAAAAGTTGACTGCAATCTGGTTACTTCAAAACTTCTGTTATCCACATTATGCAGTTTTGAGCATGTGCAAGAAACAATGGCTACCCCACTCGTGATTTACATGCATTGATTCATTTTTTTGTGATTTGAAGGTGTATCTAGTGTTAATTTATCAAAAGCTTTGTGCACAGTGTAATGTGTTGTTTTGTCATGAAGAAGTGAATGGATAAAATTCAAGAAGGTTGCACAGGTGTCAGCTATGAAGAAGGAATCATATGTCCATGACTGTTGACAACATTGAGCAGGCACATGAACTGATTCTGTTGCATAGATAAGTGACAGTAGATTGTGGCAAATCATTTTCAAATCATCCATGATCCTGTCTATGTAATAATCCATGACCTTTGGGTTTTGAAAGTTTGTGTGAGATGAGTACTAAAACAACTTACAGAGCATTTGGCCATCTGCAAAAAAAATTCATATTTAATTATCTAATGAAGGTGAAAGTTTTTTAAAAAGAACCATTACTAGTGATGAGATATGGATTCATTAGTCTGAGCATGAGAATAAACAGCATAAAATGGATTAGAAACATCATTTATTGCCAACTGAGAAAAAGTCCAAAAGTCAACCATCAGCTGGAAAATTGATGCTTACTGTTTTCTGGAATTCTCAAAGGCCATTATTCCAATGTTATCAAAAAGTTTTAACAGCCAATAATGCTAATTACAGTGAGATGTTCACTGAAGAGCTGAAGTCTAAAATTTAGACAAGATGAGCAGACTCCTATTCAAGGGCATTGTATTATTTCATGACAATGCATATTCACGCACTGCTGCCCACATTGTCAACATTCTCCAAAAACCTCATTTTGAGATGTTGGGAGCATCGTAGTCCTGGTTTTGCTCCATTGGACTATCACTTGTTTGGTCTCTTGAAAGAAACATACAAAGACAAAAATCCACATCTGATGAAAAGTAAAGCCTGTGGTGACTTTATGGTTCACAGCTTAGCCTGAAACAATTTTTAAAGCAGGAGTTGTTGACAGATGGACAAAGGATATTGAAAAGTGGGAGATTATATAGAAAAATAATGTGTTTGTCTTTTCTGAAAGTGGATTAAAACAGTCAGAGTGTGGATAATTTTTAATTCATTCTCATAGATTAAAAAAAAATCATTTTAATTTATTCTATATATGTAAGATATGAATTCCTATCCTATGATAAGGTATATAAATACACGGTATATATATATATACACACCTCTATTTATAAATACTTATGCACATATATGTTAACACACATTTAATAAATGTAGAGTGAATCTACACTTAATCTATAACCATCTTCATATTTTTAAACATATTGATTATAGCTGTAAAAGATTTTTTATTTTGGGAAATATTGATGCAGTTATTTATAAGAAAATATCTAATAAGTTTAAGAAGCCTTGGTGAAATTTCCTGTTAGTTGCTACAGGTAGCAATTTATTTCTCATAACACAAAATTGTCTGCCTCCTGACATTTACTACTTTTGATAAAATTTCAATCAATTCAGCATTAAAAGTGATCACAACAAACTATGGATATTAGCTCATTTTAGAAAGAAAATTGGCTTATTGAAGAGAATATCTGAACTTGTTTCAGAGCTGTAATTTTGTTCTTTAATAAAGCATTATTTCCTGAGGTATGGCTTAAGTAAGTTTTAGTCAAATTTTTTAAAAAAAAGAGAAAAAGTTTAGTCTTTGTTTTAAAAAAGTTTTCTTTTACTAAATAAATTTTTACATTTTTGATGCTTATAACTCGTGGCAGAGAGATTATACTCTTTTTCTGGATATCTACTAATATTTTTCACTCTTTTCCTTGAGTCATCAAACATTTTTTTTTCTTCTAATTTTTTTTGTTTTTGTTTTAATTTCACTCACCACATATATATTTGAATATTTTTTAGTTTTAGTGACAGTCTTTTTTTTTTTTTTTTGTTCTACTTGTCGTTTTTGTTTTTAATCTTAAAAATGATTAGTCAAGCATTGGTGGTCGAGAGGTCAGCGATAGCTGCTTTACAAGTAGTTGTCCCGGGTTAACGGGTTCGTTTCCCGGATAATGCTATGACACATGAGAAAAAAAATTATTAAAAATGACTATCTAAAACAGCGATTTTCTGCTGGAGTCCCGTAATATCTTCGAGTCCCGCAAACACGCATTAGGGGTACCGTGAGATATAGAAATAAATAAATATCAAATTTTCAGATGAATACAAGAAGTATGCTACTACCAGTGTTCTAAGTGTGCAACAAAAAAATTTTTTTTTCATTGTTGGATGCAATACAAAATATTTTCCGGTCGATTGAGACATGCTTCCTAAGATACCATATTCTTAGAATGTATTGTTTCTAAAATAAAACTGCTACAACATGGTGATATCTTCTGTTCATTTTCACATCATTAATTAATGGATAAACAGAAACTTAACAGCAATAAACTATTATGTCTCTCACATAACTAAGAATTAAAAAATAAATCAATTAAATGAAATAGGTGTGTTTTTAAGAGCACTGTGAGATATGGAGTGATTTCAAGGATATTGTGATATATATAAAGGGAAACATTAATTTAAAAGTCCAAATCTATTATTCAAAGAAGAAAGTGTTATAAGATTAAAAGAGAGAAGAGTAAAAAAGTTAATATTTTCTAAAAGAGAGTCCTTTTTTTTTGTTATTAAAATAAATTAAAATTTATTAGATGCAATTGAACATGTTTATCTATACATAGCTATATTCTTTTTACACTGTTGCAAAGCATTTACTCTGTAGAACTTGCTGTGGTCTGAGACTGGGGGCCATTGCCCTCCTTTACTCCTCCGGGAGGATGACCTTAGCTCAGGTTTCATGGAAAAGCCAATCCGGAGCCAGCAATCTATCTCTGTTCCTGAGCCGCTTGAGTAATTTGATATAGATGTTGCAGACACCGCGATTAGGATTTTCAAATATACACTTGCATCTGGATAGCCAGATTGCAAAGGTTAAAATAATTGCGATTCTGATTTTCGAGAATATGCCACTCTTTATAGCCTTTTGAATGACTAAAACTTCTCTAAAAAGGGAGTACTTGTTAGCTATATATTGCTATATAGATAGAAATGGTAGAGTAAAATTGAGAAGTAAATCTGTTGAGGATAACTGTACAAAAATAGAGAAAGGATATGACAAGCATCATATTCACTTTTAAAAGCAGAAGGATTAGTAATATAAGTTCAGAAGAACAGTGTCAATATTAATAAAAGAGGGAGAGTTCAATAATGTAAGAAAGATTGATGTAAAGATGTAAAAAGTGAATCAATGGTTTATTAATTGCTTTATTTTAAACGGAGAGTAATACATTTTTCATATTAAGTAATTAAAATTTTTATATTTATCTGGCAGTTTTATTGTCTACATTTTTTTTTTGCTTTTATAATTTTAAATTCACTTTTATTTAATAATTTTATTTTCATTTTTCATGATCTTTTAATTTCGTATTTTTATTTTAATTCAATCTTTGTTAAACAATTCTGCCCAGAATTTTAAATTTATTTCTATGTTTAGTTTGAATAAATTAATAAATGTTTAAACATTTATACAGAAAAAGAAGTAAAAGTAATATTTATGGAATTATGTTTAGTTTTGTAATAATTACTATCCAGCTAGAGATATGCCATTTTATATGCTTTTTACAAATAATATATAGCTGAGCACTTATAGCATATATGTGTAGAGATGGTAATCTGGACCAACTGATGATTGCTGGTTTAGCGTGAAATACGTATATTGGTGATTATTTATATTTTTGACATATATGTGTTCAAGTGTATCAGTGTAATGAGATAGAGTGGAGAGTGGTAGGTTGTGTGAAAGTCTGTCCTCATATACCCTATATATTACATATATAGACACAGGTATATAATAAGCCTGTGTTTCAGTTATTACATAGTAGAGATGTCTGCCCATCCCTTGTATATGTATTAAATGAATTATGACCCGTACATGAGGGGGTCAGATTGACCTTAGATCAACATGGGTGTGACAAGAATCTTGGCCTCAGGGTGGCCTTTGAGCATTCCATCATCAGATTTTCAATTGGATGGACAGTTGAAGAGTTGGAGTGTGGGGTAGATTGAAGCCTGTCTATTAAAGTATGAGGATTGGCTATCTTAATATATATCTGAGCACTTATAGCATATATGTGTAGAGATGGTAATCTGGGCCGATGATTGCTGGTTTAGCTTGAAATACGTATATTGGTGATTATTTATCTTTTCAACATATATGTGTTCAAGTGTATCAGTGTTATGAGATAGTGTGGAGAGTGGTGGGTTGTGTGAAAGTCTGTGCTCATATACCCTATATATTAAAAATAAAATATTAACTTGGTTTATATCTTAGCAAATCCTGAATGGAAAAACTCCCAGTAATATTATCCTTCTTCATTATTCAATATTTCTAACTCTATAGTGTCTCAGGAAGCTGTATATCATTATACGATCACCATTTCCTATGCTTACATAAGCTGTTAAAACAGTAGAAAACTCTTTATTTAGTAGTGCCACCCAGTGCAATCCTTAATAATTAATGAATACAAAAAAGTTTGTGCAAAAAATCCTTATCAATTACCTACTTGTTTAATATTCCTAAACTAGTTTCTAACTTGTGGATTTCATCAGTGGAGAGCCTTGGATCTTACAGCAATGCATGCAGATCGTATAATCTAATGCAACCCTCCAGCAGCCAATTTTTACTTATTTAGTTGATTATAAAACTGTGAATCCAAGGATGAAAACATACAAACTAAAAACTAGTCTGAAAATATTAGATGAATAGGGACTAGATAGGAATTTTATGTGGAAACCTTCCTGCATTCATTGGTTATTAAGACTTGCACTGGGTGGCACTAGTGTATAGGGTGTGCTACTATTTTAAGCTTCATATCATACTATTAAACATAAGTTTTTTAAAAAATTAAAATTGGTACTATGAAATAATTGAAATTAATTTTTGCTGTTAAGTGTATATGTAGACTAATTTTATCATCATCGAAGAGCTAACATAAAAGTGATGAGATTAATTAGTTACAGAAAAATAGCATTATGAATAGATTTGTGAAAAACAGGAGCTATATTCATTTAAAAATATTGTTTAATTAATAAAACAACACAACTAAACTGGAATACTCATTTTTATATACTGATATACAATGCATTTAAGCAATATTTGAATATTAAAAATTAATGCACTGCCTTTAATGGGACCTAGTGAGATGTTCATTCATATTTCTCTGTAATTGAATATTTTATTTTACAATTGAATCTTTTTTCTCTAATGTACATTATTAGGAATCTTAATAATATTTATTACAAATGCAACCTTTCAAATGATAGACATTTTAAAAGTTAATATTTGACTAGTGCTAAATATGAAAATAAATTTCTAAACAGTGTTCTTATCTATAACAATGTCACTTGGCATCATTGGACATAATTTATCTATTTCAAAAAGTTAGTAGAATAAAATGAATTCCATTTTTTAAAAATCAAAGAAATTAGTTATTGTTAAAGAAAGAAAATATATCTTAAAAGTAAACATTAAATTTATTATTAAAATTTTTTAAAAAGCTTCTTTACTATTTTGACAAAAGGCCATTCTGTTTTAACCAGTGAAAAGCTTCTGCTTGCTGTAATAAACTTTCTAAGACTTGTTTTCCTAGTGATATAAGTATTTGGCTTACAATAATTACAAAAACATTGCATCAATAACTTTTAATATGTAAACAAAGTACTGAAAATTACAATTTTTTCTTTAGGAATGGAATTTTTCTTTTCTTTGCATTCAGGCTAAAACACTCTGCCAATCAGAAATTGCCATTTTTATTGATATCTAAAAAGGCAGGGGTCATGGCTTTCATATGAAAATTGGATATTATAATTGCCTAAAAGGTTCATATAATGCTGACATCTTCAGATATTTTTTTTAACAATTTTAAAATGGAAATTGCAATAAAATAAAACTGAGCATGGTAATGTAAAGTTATAGTTAGGTTTAAAACAACACAGACAAGATATAACAATTTCAGTACCCTTGTAACACCCAAAAATGCAAATAGTGTAGTGTGTGACTGTTTAATAGAATGTGTTAAAAAGGCACAAGTTATGTATTTAAACATCAAAAATGTTTATTTTGTCTTTTTATGCACATAATGCATATATATAAAATTCATAATGTGTTGCTTCTTTGCAGAAAATTTTTCACATACATTTGACAATTGCAATTTTACAGTCAAATTTGAAAACACAATTAGAATATGGATTATATTTAAACCCTTTTGAAAATGCTCCACCTTTCACTTCTATATAAAATCTTTATTTTATATTAACTCAATTAATTGAACTTGATTTCTTTTTGATATAATTTTGTAAACAGTATTCTAAAAAAATCATATTTGAATTTTATAAATATTTCAAAATTGAGTTGTAAATAAAAACAGGATGTAACCACCACCAACACTATTAGTGTAAACACTTGAACAAATGTTTTTTTACTTTACATTTTTTTAAAAATGTAAACAAATGAATGTGGCTTTCTGATAAATCAATTCTGCTTTAGAATCAGATATTTGCTTTATAATTATTAAAATATTTGAAAAAATTCTAAAACAATATCAATTTTGACAAGTGATGATGTTATCGGATGACTTTCACATAAAGTATGATCAAATCAACAGCATGGGTTTCATTACAGTCAATTCATTAACTTTTATTTATAAAAATAAAACATAAATGAATAAATTAAATTAAATATGTGCATTCTTTTTATTTATCATGTAAAAATAATCAGAAATATTTAAAAAAAATAAGCAAAAAAATCATACTTTTTTTAATTCCAAAAACTTTGAGTGAAAATGAGTCTTAAGAAGCGAATGCACATTTTTTTTTTTGAGAACAATATAGACAGTATTGATTTCTTCAGATTTTTTTAAAATTAAGAAATCAATGAAAACAGTATAGCAGGTTCTTTGTTATAAAAAAATCTTATCCTAATATAAGTTATATTAATGGAAAACAGCGATCTAAAACAGCAGAAATATTAAACTTTATACCCAATGATTCTCAATGAAGATGAGATTCATTAGGTTAATAATATAACTACGGATGTTTTTTATCAGTTTTTCAAATATAAATAAAGATTTGTTAATATTTTGCTATCTTTCAAGACTTTCATTAACAACTTCAATTTTTTTTATTATTATCGTTAATTGCCCAGGTAAGCAAAACTGTACTATATTTTAATGATAGTTTGCAATATTTGAATAAATTTTTCTTAAATATTTGTTTATAGTAATCTTTCTTCTTAAACCTTTTTTACTTTTTAAATGTACTTTTTGCTTTCAGTTTATTACTATTTCTTAGATTGTCTTAATTGTGGCCTTTCCCATTTAACCTGTTAAGCGCAATATTTTTTTCTTGTAGAATTTAAAATCAATTCATAACATACTACAATTCTCAAAATTGCTCTCTGATATTTATATTATGAATATGGAATATAGAACCTAAAACAGCTATTCTATTTTGAACACATTTATGCTTTTTTTGCAGCCATCTGCTCTGTGAAACAATTTCTTTTGTCATAAAAAAATGGAAATTAATGAAAATACAGTGTGCTGAATTTTCTCATATAAATTATAATAAATAATAAAAATATATAGAACAGCTACTTTCGGTGCATGATTTTGAACTCTTTTCAAACTTCTTTGTATCAATAAATTCAGTCTCTGTAGTTAAGTTGCAACATTTAATGTCTATATAGATATAATGGCCCTAAATAAAGGTGGTATTCCACCTTCATTGTTAAAAGGAGGTTGCTTTGACAACAGGTTAAGATTGTCAATTGTTATTGATATTGGGATTGTCTAAGTGTTGACTGATTTTAATGATTACTTATAAACCTATTTAGCCTTGAGCATTATTACACTTATTATTTAAGTAATACATTGGGTGCAATTTGAAAATTATAATTGTGGTTTAAATGTTATAATTGACTATTTGTTAATGTTCATTCAAAACAGAATATAGTTACCTGTTTAAAGAGGTTTATTTAAAGTTCTTTGGTATCAATAATTTCAGTCTGTGTAATCAAGTTGCAATCTTTAGTGTCTACAAATATATTGGAATATAAATAAAGGTGGGATTCTACCTTTATTGTTAAAAGGAAGTTGTCTTGACAACATATTGAGATTGTTAGATTGTCTAAGTGATTTTAAATGCTTTTATATTAACTTATCCAAATTTTGAATTATGAACAATTAAAAAAAAATCTGGTCCCTGATTAGAACTTGAACTCACAACCTTATTTTTCCCAGGAAAGGTCCTTAACAATTGAGCCAACTGTAATATCACATTTGTAGAGTAAAATCTGGTTAATATTACTTCACTTAATTAAAAGTAAATATTTTCTATTGCAATCTGACTTATTCACCTGAAATAATTAATATTTTATAAATATTATTGTAAAGAAATAATAAATGTATACAAAAAGATAGAGAAATGTTTTTTTTTTATTTCCAAAATTAAAATGAATACAACTGTCAAAATCATTGACTGAAGATGCTCTCTTGTGAAAAAAACAAGAAACAAACAAAAACAATCATGAAGAAAATTATTTAATTTAAATTGAAATTATATGTTTTATTATAACTAAAAACTAACAAATAAAATAACATTAAAAAGATTTTTTTAAGGTAATGCTTTTATGTAAGTAGCCCACTATAAAGTAGAAAAATAAAGTAATAATCTATTTCATAAAAGTATTTGAGACTTTTTTGATTTTTATGATTTATTTGAACCTCAAATGCTTTTATGAAATGGATTATTACTTTTGTTATTTTTCTATTTTTAGTGGCCCATTTACATCAAAGCATTATTTAAATTTTTTTATATATTATTTTATTAATGATTATGTGTGTATATATATATTTGTATAACTATTGTATATATTTTTATTATTTATTACATTTTTTTTGTGTGAAATTTTCGATGTGCTTTCTTTTTGAAAAAATCACACGCTAACCATGGTCTTTGAATGTTCCACCACCATGGATGGCCCAAGAGTTGTGGGTTGGAGTAGTTTGAAGCCTGTCCATTAAAGTATGAAGATTGGCTATCTTAATATAAAGCTGAGCACTGATTGTACATATGTGTGGAGATAGTAATCTGGACCAACTGATGATTGCTGGTTTAGTATGAAATTCGGTTATTGGTGATTATTTATCTTTTCAACATGTGTGTGATCAGGTGGGTCAGCAATATGAGATGGCTTGGAGAGTTGAGGGTCGTGTGAAAGTCTGAGTTCAAATTTTTTATAGATTAGTCATGATTATGTAAAATTATGTCAAATGCTAGAATGAACTGGTATTACCTGTGTTCATCATCATCATTTTCAAGCCATATCGATCCACTGTGTTAGTATATATTATTTCTTTGAATAACGAATGTGTGCTTTTACACAGGTTTTTAATATATAAAAAAAATGTATAAGCATGTGTGTTTGTGTATACGCAGTTAGTAGTTATTTTATCATTACAGTATTATAAAAGTTTGTTGTATAAAAATTTTGATGTAATGATGTAATCAGTTTTAACAAGGCAGTAGATTTTTTTAAAAAAAAAATAAGGCATAATTTGAGAAAAATAAAGCATGTTATTATCATCAGGTTGAGATTTCTAAGCAGTCAACTAGCAATCAAATAGTTTGTTATAATCATTGCCAATGATTGTGCAAAATACATTGCCTCCTCTTTAGATAATGTTGTAGCAAATTAAATTTAGAGTTACCTCATGAAATTATTAACATGCTACTTTTTTTTTTTAAAAAAAGGTAAATTCTCAAAGCAAGCCTTTAATATTTTAAAACATTAAAAACTATTGAAAATTAGCAATTAAGTAGTTTGTAAAATTGTTCTTTAATTATGACAAGGTTATTAATTATTTATCAAATAAAGAATTTTTATTTTTAATTCATTATTTCCTCTTAATTAGATATTTAAGAAATAAATTAGATTTTAAAATATAAATGTTTTCTCATGTTAATTATTATGATAAAAAATAATACGTTTTTAAAAAAAAATATTCTCGGCAACCTTGTATGTTTATTGAACAGTACGTTGTTACATGCTTTTAAAAGGTTTTTTTTTCTCTTCTAGCTATAAGCTTAATCTAAAGGTACAAAGCCTCTCCCCCACTTTTCAATCATGTTAGCCTGCTTTTTTATGCTGAACCAAATTGATCTAGAGATGCATTGTTAGCCGAGAGGTCAGCGCAGCCGCCTTGCAAGCAAGCAGTTGGTTGCAAACGGTTGTTGCGGGTTCGCCTCCCGGTGGATGCTATGACATATGGAAAATAATGACCAGTATGGATATCCTGCCTACACTTTATGTATATATTTTAATCCCAAGTCAATTATGATAGTTTTAAGTCGGTATATCCCAAGTCAATTATGATAGTTTTAAGTCGGTCTACAATAGCATAGTTGTTACAAACTCATTATGGTTTTAAGAGTTTTATTTCATTGTAGTGGGGATTGGAGGTAATGATGATACTAAGTTGTTTCTGCCATTATTCTCACTATTACACTGGCATAGAGATTTATTTCTAATAGCCAGATAAATTTTTAATTTTATTTTTCTGAATTAAAAATGTAGTCAGGAGCTACTGAACACTTACAGCACTGCACTGATTAATCTTCACATTTTTATCTTTGTTTTTATGACATATCACATGACTCAACTTACATATTGTTGTGCAATAATATACTATTCCATCATTTCTATGCTATTTGCTGTAAGCTTTAGTAAGTAATAAATGCCAGATTAAAAAAAAAAGGCTGATGGCTTTATTGTTCGGGAGTTCGTAAGAAGTTTGAGCATCATACCCGTGAGCACCAAAATCGATTCTGGGACCTCTTATCCTGTCTGACACTACGATGGCAAAGCTTAATCAATCCTTATCCTATGCTGTCTTATCCAGAGTAGTTTCAAGTTTACGGCTTTCATCGTTGAGAAAGTTTTGGATCTTGAAACAGTTCACTTGAACCTTTAGGATCTAATACACCTTCAAAATGCTATCATTTATCCATCTTTTATTCCATTAGTAAAAAAATGTATCATCTCCAGGAATATATGTATATGCAAAATTTTAACTAGATTGAAAATTAGGAAGTAGATGGAAATTGAATTACAAGATTTTATCTAGATGATGAAAAAGTGGTTTTCTCTGTTTTCAGAATGTTTTTCTTTTTATTCCCTTTATATTTTATAGTGCCACAATTACAATATAAAATGCTTTTAATAAATCTCAGATATTTTTTTTAAAGATGATTGCATTCTGATATTTAAAAAAAGTATCTGTAATAAAAGGATTATTATTGAATAATTAAACATTTACCATTTCTGATTCATTTATGAAATAGTTCATCATAATTCTGTAACTCTATATCTTGATCTTTTGAATAACTGACTATACAATTTTTTTTAAAAAAATAATTCCTTTTATCATGATTTAATTATTTTGCTTTAAACTTGTATTACTGTTTTAATAGCATACTTTCTCATCTTTTCTATGCCACCTACTGCGTTTCTATCCTGTACTTTCCTATCCCAAATCCCCAAAGTTTTAAGCTTATAGCTTTCATAATTGAGAAGTGTTGGACCTTGGAAAAGTGGAACTGGACTTTTAGGATCTAATGCAACTTTCCCCCTTCTATTAACATTTACCTCTATTTATATTATCAAGCTATGAGCCTTAACTAAAAAACATACAAATGCTTTCAATTTAACCCAACTTGCTTATGTGGTCGTATCAATCAGAACCCATTTCAGTTTCTATAAATTGTGGGGTCCTTAGTTTTTTCTTGACCATAGGTACCTCTTTCATGTGACCAGTATTTGATATAAACCAATAATATATCACAAGACCTATTATATGACTTAGTTTAAGTATTGCTGTTTTAGTAGTATACTTTTTCACCTTCTCTATGCCACTTTGTCAGCTTTAGTAAGTAATGCCAAATCCCAGATGATAGGTCGGATTTATTAAGTAGTGACATCTGTCATTACTTACTAAAATTTACAGTAAGTGGCATAAAGAAAGTGAAAAGGTGTGCTACAAAAACAGCAATATGTAAACTGAAGTCTTGTGATAGATCATGTGATATATTATTACTTTTTATTACTTTATGAATAATATTCTATATTGGATTAAAGTAAACATTAAATTAGCAAGGCTCAATATATAAGTAAGATTACATCCCATAATTTGATTTTTAGTTTAATATCTGAATTTTCATCATTATTAATAGGGATTAGTTTATTAACATCAAAAGCTTGAAGAATAAGTAGATTCATTCCATTCTTCATCTTTTGTTAACATTGTTATTTATTCTTAAGCTGAAAAGATTAGTGGTTTAATCCATTAATTGGATTCAAATAATACCCCCTCCCCCCAAGCTTAAAATAAAGTTTTGATGATGTATTAAATTTATTAAAGTCATATAAGGAGAGAATAAGATCGATATTAAGACATCATAGGGAACTTATACTCATATGATTGTAGCCATTTTTATATCCATTTAATTGACCGTTTTATTGACTTTTAATATCTTTTTCTGAATTAACTATAAAATTATCATGATTTGATATTTTAATGAACCATTGGTGTAATACCCATATCATATGAGATTTTTCCAAAGATGACTTATTTACTGTCTATTTTGTTATATCTGTTCTGCTTTCTATTAAATCATTCATAATTTTTTTTTCCATTTCGAAATATTGAAATTTTTTGTCATTAGTTACAACATATCTTATTTTTAATATGCCACAATTTAATTTTTTCTTTATTATCTCGATTATAAGTTGTTGTTTCTTATTAAAACTTCACTATTTCTGACCTAATATCAACTTTTTTAAAATTCTTATCTCTTAATTTTTCAAATTGTCATTATCTCCATATCTTCATGTTAGCATTACATTATAATACATTACTTAAACTTTTTTTAAAAAACTTAATATTACTGCTTCATAAAATCAGTTTTTTATTCACACCAAAGGCCATTTTCAATAAGAATTCTGTTTTTTCTCTCTAAATTTTCATTCAATCATATTTTTTCAAGTCTCTGAAGTTCTTATTTGGTCCATTTCCCATTTAGTTATTCAGTGAATTAATATCTAATTCTTGGAATTCCTCAATTTATATCTATATTCGGTATTTTGGGATTAGCGCTGCTGTGACATAATCGTCTGGTGATAATTATTCTAACTTTGCAAATATATTTTCATTGGTTGGGAAGTATCACTTCAGTTTAGCAGACTTTATATTTAAAAAATGAATTCAAGTTAATTTAAAAAAAAAATTTATGAATACGATATAAATAATTTAGTTTACTTCTCCTGTAATGTCACCCGCTATTGCTAATTAAGTGAACAATTAAGAATGTGAATGGTAGAATGTGTGAACGTATAGTCAGCAGAAGAGTTTAGTTAAGTTAAACTTTCTTAGAGTATAACTAATATTTATACGTTATTTTGTTTGTATTAAGTTGTTAATAAACCGGTTTTTTTTTTTTTTGCAAATCTGTTGGAGAATTGAATTAAATTGCTGCATACACGTCAAATTGGTGCAATCAGACAGGATCTCTAAAGAACAGTTTGGAATAAAAAATGACCACCATGATACAACTGCGAATAGGAATTCGATGTTGAAAATCCCAGTAATTGGCCATTATATGTAAAACTGGTAGAAAAACATCTTTTGATAAAGTGTTAAGGAAAACGACATTAAAATTGTCACACTCCTAGTTTTGCAGGGATCAAGATTTTAGAAATAGCTAACTGTTTATGTGAACCTAGTTGAAAGATTGACTTCAGAGTACTGCCCTCTACCATCGAAACATATCGCTAGACTACACTTTCGTTTACGTCAGTAGATAAAAAAATGAAACCTTCAAGGAATATGATTCAGCCCTGCATGAATTAGCAAAAGATTGTGTTTAGGTCAATATTTAGAAGAAGCCTTCCTAGAACAGTTGTTACTTGGATTATACGAGCTCGTAAATTGCAGGGGAAATATGAGTCGACAAATACAAAAAGATAAATTTTGGAGGTGTGAAAAAGAAAGATGGAGAATGATGGAAGAAGAGGAAAGGATGTATTTGTAAGATAGAAGGCATTCTGAGGAAGAGATGGAATTCTATGAATGGCATTGCCATCATGGTTGTGACCCCCAAGCTGTATCGTCTAGACCCCATCCTCAGGAAATGAGTGCCACAGATTTTTCATCATCCTGAAACTTCTGATTATTGCCATGTTATGGTTAAGCATGCTAGTATTTATCCCAATGAAGCCAAACTTCAGGCAGTTCAGAATATTGTTTCAAATATTGAAATGGCTTCAGCAGAAAATCCAGAATTAGTGAGGACTGTAGGACAACCAGAATCGTTGGGTACAAAAACAGTAGACAATACAGAGTATAGACACCCAAAGTGAGATAGGAAACCACCAGCATACCTAAGTGACTTTGTGAGATAGCCATTTTCTCTACTATGAGTGGAGTGTAATGTCACTCGTCATTGCTAATTAAGTTGAACAATTAAGAACGTGAACTGTAGAACATGCGAACATGTAGCAGCAGAAGAATTTAGTTGTTAAACTTTCTTAGAGTTCAACTAATAGTTATACATTATTTTGTTAGTATTAAATTGTTAATAAACCCAGTTTTGCTTACCAAATCTGTTGGAGAATTGAATTAAATTGACGCATACACATCATGTCCAATAATCGTAATAGCATATACAAGCACATTAAAATGCTGGTTGAAGAAGCATTTTAAAGTGCTTGTATATGCGAATATGATATAAATAAAAGATTTGAATTAAATAAAATGAACGTCAAATTTTGCATTTGTTTACTAATTTTTTTATCCAAAAAATCTTTTATTTATATCGTATTCATAATAATTTTTAAAATTAAGTTGAATTCAAAAACTTATTTTTTACATATGAAGTTTGCTAATCTTTAAAAAAAATTAACAAACCTAAAATGATAGAATAATTATCGCTGGTCGATTATGTCACAGCAACGCTAATCCAAAAGTATCCTATATTTTTAAACATGTTATCCATATTGCTTAGAATTTCTTTTGAATATTTTTGATTATTCCAAGTCAGCTTCATCATTTTCTCTTGTTTAGTTTTACTATATATTTTCCTCTTTATGTGTAAACATTATTAATATTTGTTCATACGATCATTAAAAATGGTCTAAATAGCTTTCAATTTGTTTGGATAATTATTTCTATTTCATTCTGTCACAACGTTGCTCTATATTACATTCTCGTTTGATAGTAACAATAATTACCTCCGCTCCTCACAGACATCTGGGCAATCCTCCAACTCCCACCCACTCAGCCTCTGTCACAGGACTCATCCATATAAATGCTTGCGACCCATCTGGTTGCTCACTCAACAAGGACATGCGTCTTGGACTTGAAACCAAAGACTATTCTTGGTCTGAACTACACACCATTTCCATATCCCTTTCCCTTTTTTATGTATTCTTCCCCTTTCACTATGTTGCTCCTGAATTTTTTTTTATCATGTAATCACTTCTTTGTAAACCTTTTTTTAAAACGGTACTTGTATCTGTTTTTTTTTATGAATAAACTTTCATCACTGAGAAAAAAAAATTAGAAAAAATTTCATTGAGAAGTAGTAATTAAAGTCGATGTGATCAACTATTAACGTATTTTTATTATTATTAGTTGCTTTAATATTTTTATAATACTTGATTATAAAATGAAAACCTCTCAACGAACATTTTGTGATTTTCTCGTGATGACCAAGCGATGTTTGGGAGGCGGTTTATAAATCACTCAGAGTTTTGATTATTTAAGATTCATAAAAACTAATTCCTTACCAGTAAGTCAAGGTTAGCTATGTAAATGTAGAATTTATTCTAATTACTAAACGGAGTTGTGGTCTATTGATGTAATATATATATATCATACTTCTTTTATTTTTATTGCATTGTTAAAAAATAATGTTAGAATTAATTTTTTTTTTCAATGTTTAGTTTTATCTTCTTTTTTTATTATTACTATTAATTATTCAGCTGTACTTAAAGAAAAAGAGAAATTGGAATTCAATTATTTTTGGCACGATTGATCATTTCACTTAAAAACATTTCTCAAGAGCATATATTTTTGATGAGGTCAGTTTATTTTTGTCAACTGCTAGATTTGCATTGATTTGTGTGTGCGTGTATATATATTATACATGAATGAACTAGCAGATTTTGCAGTGAAAACGTCATTATTGATTGAAGGATTGACAATGGTATATATTTATTGTCAGCCATATATATATATTGGTTATTTTAATATGGTTTTAAGCTTTAGTATTCTTCAGCTGTGTTCCTTGAGGTCTTTTTTGAACATATGCCTTTCGTGAACATATGCCCTTATCTGAGGCTTGAAAACTTAATAAAAAGAACAAGAGACTTCAAACCATTCAACAGAGTATGGAGAGATGTATGCTAACAGTAACAAGAAAGGATCTAAGGCAAAATGCATGGATGAGAGAACAAACAGGTATCATTGGCATTATTGAAAGAATTGAGAGACTTGAATAAGTCTTAAACTGGATACCAAGAGATTTAAAAGACCTAGAAAGAAACCACATGCAAGATAGACAAAATAAGGATGTTTATTGATATGATGTTGAGAAAAGATATTATTGATCAGAGAAAATTGGATTAAACTTGGAGAGATTTTCACTATGTTATGGAAAGATAATGAATAAAAATGTTGATAAATCATTTTGTGAGGGATCACGGATTTTAAGAGCTAGAATCATAAGATATTATAAAGATACTGGCATAGCATAATAGTGTAATTGTAAAAGTATAAATAAAGATGAATAAAGACTAAAAAAAAATGCAATCCTTCAAAATGATAACAGATTGTGCTTTCTAGCACATTTAATTTTGAATACATTATATATAGTCTTTCTTTTATAACTGAAACACACAGGCTTATTATATACCTGTGTCTATATATGTAATATATAGAGTATACGAGCACAGACTTTCACATGCGCCACCACTCTCCACACTATCTCATAACACTGATACATTTGAAGACATATATGATTGCTGGTTTAGCATAAAATACGTATATTGGTGCTTATTTATCTTTTCAATATATATGTGTTCAAATGTATCAGTGTTATGAGATAGTGTGGAGAGTGGTGGCGCGTGTGAAAATCTGTGCTCATATACTCTTTCTTTTATAGTAGATATTGATTCACTTTGTATCCTTTTTTTAAAATGTGTTTAAATTAAAATATTATGAAAAAAGGAACCAGTTAAAGACGGATATTTTATGCATTTTACTTAACATCATGCTTAAATTTAGGGAACTTTTTATTGTTCAATGAAACATGTTTTAACTATGTGCAAATAATCCACAATCGTTTTGTGCTGAAGTTTTAGCATTTACTTCGTTGAATACAGCTCTAAGAAGAAAGCAAATCATACTTAGGAATATCTTGAAACTTAATCATAGATAATTAATTTAACAAAGTCTTAGCAATTCTTATATAGGTCACTATTATTTTGAAAGATTGTCAATTCCCCACAGAATATTTCATCATTTATTCCATTGTTTTTTTTTTTTTACCTTCATAGATTTTTTTCTAGAAGTTTTATATGTTTGTGCATCTCATTTGATACTAACTAATAAAATGGCTAGGGCAGTTGGTTGTAACAAAATTTTAGCCATGATCACAATTTGTTTACTTACTCAAATTTTAATTACAGAGCACAGGAGTAGAGATTACGACAAGAGTAGATGTAACTAAAAGTGTAAAACTAAGTTGCTATTTAATCTTATTTATCTTTTATTTTAATTAGATGCCTAAAATTGCCGTAAGAGTGGAATTGTGGTAGAAATGGTTGGAAAAAGGGATTCTCTGCATAAAATTCCTGATAATATTAGTTATGGATTCGTGTCATAATTGGTTTGTGTACTGTGACAGAAACTTGAACATACCACTTTGAAATATAACATCATAAGTGAACACAATAAGCAAATGAAATATTTTACTTGGACAATAACCACAGATATACAATAAGATTTAGAATTAGACCCATTGATTAATATCACCAATGTTTCTTAACTTATTTGTCCTTTTTTACTTTCACTTTGGCATGGGAAATACTAACAAAAAAAACAACCAATTAATCATGTGAATGGTCTTTCATATGCTCTCTCAGGATATTCACCATACTCTAAACATCCTAAAAATTTAAGTTCAAGGCATGTGCCCACTATTATGAATTTGAAACTAATCTGGAATATTATATATTTTGGCAACCTCATTAAAATATTTAGAAAAGTAGCATATCATAACCATCTTCTTAAACACCATGTAGTGCTGACATCTATGTTCACAGCTGTAAATGAACATTATCTCAGTGATCAAGGCTTTTCTTGTGATATTTAACTAAATGTATACTATTCTTTGCTTGGGCTTAATAAAATGAATATTTTTTCAAAAATTATTTAGATTTGTATATCTGGATTAGTTCATGATTGGGTTTGATTTGGTTCACTTATCTCTCAGTTCCATTTGCTTGAATGAACTTTAAACAAACAAATTAACTATACGAGTTAAACTTTGTTTATGCTATTACAGTCTTTCTTAATTTAAAGATAAGTTTCATTACAATTTAGAAGGTAAGACAGTTGTGAAATGTAGTTTATAGTTGTTGCAAATAATTGTCAAATACCCCACAAGGTTTAATATAGTGGTAAAATGTTTGAATTGTGTTCAAGGTCCAGGGATTGCTTCTCCAGCTATGGATTGGCCAATACTTGAATGTCTTATAAACACATGAGCAATGAGATATTTGATTATTTTTTAAATTATATTATCAAATTATGAAAAAAATTCAATATTTCATCATTTTCAAAATGTTTTCTATACTGTTTGTCGAATCATCATGAATGATATTTAATTTCTTTGTATTATTTTTATAATGCATGTGTTTCGATTCAATTTGTTTAATTCAGTTTTTTAACCTATTGTTTTACTGTAAAATAATTTTACTTAGGTTGTGGATTTTCTTGTTTAGACAGCAAAATATCATAAAAGAATTTGTAGAAATTCTGACCAGAAAATGGATTCACAAGTGGCTTTATGAAGTCCTTCAATTCTGGATAGTTTTGGTAGTCATTAAATGAATGGTTCATGGTTTTTGTTTGTCCACATCTATATAGACTCAGTGACTGTTTAATTCCATTTATAGAAGCAGAATAATATAGTGGTCATGGATTATTCTGAATCTCTTGATAAGATACGAGTTACATCTAAGAAGGTCAATTCAATTTTTTTTTTTTAAATCTGCAAAAAGAAATATGTTTGGAATCTTATATGAATTCTGTTTATTGTAAATTCTTTGTTGAACATCCAAAAAGGAGATCTTGATTTGAGACAAGTCGTAGGTGGTGAAACTGTATCAAGTTATTATCAAGACTGATTTGCTTAACTGCTTTATGTACATTTTATTATGAAGCATTTCTTCTGATATCTGGTAGAGAAATATACAAAAGAACGGGAAGCCCTGCAAAGGAATAGATTTGAGTTTGTTCGTAATAGTTCTCATAGTATTTTATCAGCAGAAGGTGTTACTGCGAAGGAAACCGTTTGCAAACTATTTGCATCATAAGCCCAAGTAATGCCAGCCACTTTCCAAAAGAGGTTATTACTAGGAATGAATTTTGATTTAGCCATAGATAAGTGAACATAAGTCTATGATCGAAGGTTATTCCATATTTAAGTTTATATTAGAAGTTTTATCTTGGAATTATTTTGATATAAGAAAAGTTTAGAATTATCAGAGAGAATTTAAAAAAAAATTACAAAGCTTAAGAGGACATTTAGATTAAAGGTAAGACGGTCGCTCTTATCTTTATAAAAGTCGCTATCTTGTGTCATGGTTTGGAAGGTCCCTCTATCAGCCAAATATGCTTGATTATTACGAATTTTAAAGTGCATTGAACATAGGTTGACGGTCGCTCTTATCTTCATAAAAGTCGCTATCTTGTGTCATGGTTTGGAAGGTCCCTCTATTAGCCAAATATGCTTGATTATTACGAATTTTAAAGTGCATTGAACATAGGTTGATGGTCGCTCTTATCTTCATAGAAGTCGCTATCTTGTGTCATGGTTTGGAAGGTCCCTCTATCAGCCAAATATGCTTGATTATTACGAATTTTAAAGTGCATTGAACATAGGTTGATGGTCGCTCTTATCTTCATAGAAGTCGCTATCTTGTGTCATGGTTTGGAAGGTCCCTCTATCAGCCAAATATGCTTGATTATTACGAATTTTAAAGTGCATTGAATATAGGTTAAAACCTGTTTAAAGTATTTACATATGCTTTCTGTGCGCTCAATAAATTAATTACTACTCTTCAATAGTTTAAGAAAGAAAATTAATAAATGTCAATTTTTTATTTTTTTTAAAAAAATTTTTATTATAAATTTGGAATGAAATTTGGGTTGATTCAAAATGGTAAACTAATCTTATTGCTTTTCATTTCTGCATTTCACGAATTTACAATTTGTTAATGTTATTATTTTTTTTTAATTTTATTTTGAAAAAGTAATAGTGATTTTAATTATATAAAGTAATACAAAAATAATGTATATATATTTATCGTTCCAATGTTTGTTATCTGTTTAATAAGATATAGGTACAATAAATATCTAGATTGATTAAGATTTACTACTCTTGCTTTAGTCTTTCATGACTATCTTCTTTCTAACCAAAGAGGACTTAGTAAAAAGTGGTAAATTTTTTTATTATGTGTATTGTATTATCAAATGTTAAATCAGAATGCATATCATTTATTACAAAAGCATATACTATTATGATTGTGTAGAACATTAAATAATATATGAATATTATGGCATGTCAAATCTAATATGGTGAATGAATGATTATCAGTAATAAATATTTTTCATTGATTTCGGTACTCTAATCACCTATGTTTAAATCTATTCTCAGCTAGAAATCTTAATGTACAACATGTATGAATACTTTTTATGGTACGATAGCTATTAAAGAAAGCTATTTTTAGGCTCCCATTTCTTTGGACTTGTTTTAAGTATATTTAATTTCAAGCTACTTATTTACTGTATATTTATGTAGAAAATTTTCATATTCTTATAGATGTAAATATTGAAAAAAATTACTAAGATTTTATAGTTTTTGAATTCAACTATGATGAACCCATACTAGCTACCAATTAAAAACAGCCGGTGAACTGAAATCATACCATCTGTTAATAGTATTTATTTATTTGCTACCTCTGTAAATCCCATTAATTTATTTTTAGATGATATATATATATCATTAAAATTAGTCAACACTTAGATCTCAATAACAATCAACAATCTCAACCTGTTGTCAAGACAACCTCCTTTTAACAATAAAGATGTATATATAAGAATACAATGATGTAGTGATTATCACATCTGATCATTATGATCAGTTTAAATCTAGGATGAGTTTGTTTTAGTAGAAACATTTTTTTTTAAGTAATTAATCCATAGCTAAGACAGGTAGTGATACTTATTTGAATGGGTATCTTAGCTAGAGGACAAAATAAAGAAAGAAATGCTTAAACTATTACTGCCCAACAATAGTTTAATAATTAATTCTATCTTCTTTATCATTAGTTTTTGGAAAACTTTTTGAAAAGTTCTTTGTTTTATATTGTTTTTTTTACATTTCATTTATTGTTTGCCTGGATGTTTATACAGTATGAAAATAGTAATAATTGAATGATTTTATTCCTTGGATGTTCATAAATTTGAGCACATGAAGTGACTGAGCTAAGTACAATCTATGGACTTCAAGTTTAACATTCTATCATCACTCCAACCCATGCAGTGCAATGTATGCAACAAAATATGGATTAACTTGGTAATTCTCATATTCATTGACATTGTCTTTCAGAAAAAGCATGGTTGTTCTGCAACTTTAGAATGCAATTTTAATGTTATTGTGATTTTAAATTTGTTTTTTTTTTTATAATGTAAAATTTCCCATAATGGTTTTATTGACTTTTTAATTGTAAAAAAATCTGAAGAGGTTATTATTTTACAGACAGCGGCCAACACCTGAGACTTTACTCTATTGTTCACTGTGGAAAGATTTATTATAAGGGCATTCTTTCCTTCATGATGATGCTTCATGAGAAGCTCATTGCTCGTGTTATCAAAATTGACATGAAGTTAGATTTTTTCAAATATTTTAATAATTATAAAGCAAATATCAGATTTTAAAGCAGAATTTGATAGCTTTATCACACATCAACATTTTGTTTATTCATATTAAAAAAAGACAGCTTTAAAGTAAAAAGAATTTGCTCATTTTTTGAAAGACTGTTTAGACAAAGATAATAGATGACATTTACATTCTGTTGTTTCATTTACAGGTCAGTTTTTAAATATTTAAAAATATCAAATGTGATTTTTTAAGAATATTATTCAGTTATAAAATTAAATTAAAAAGAAATCAAGTCTACTTTATTGAATTTTAGTGAGCATTTTCAACAGTTCTCACCAAGTGGCATAACAAAAAGTCAATTCAATAGAGTAGGGTGTAATTTTATTAAATTATTTAATTGTTTGTTCATAGGCTTTAAATTTGCTATTTGTGTATCAAAATAATTAATAAAATTATGATAAAAGACATTCTTTGAGATAAGCAAGAATTTAAAACATTATTTAAACATATTAATGGTCATTTTATTTGTTTAGATTTTATTAAATGTTTATTTATTTTTTAAGTCAAATTTCTCATTTCATTAAAATTATATACCTAAATATGCCATTTTTTTAAAATGCAAAATATGTTGTTTTTTAAACTATTTTCTTTTAACATCAAATAATAGCACTTACAGTTCACATATTTGTATAAAAAATATTTTTCCAAAAATTTAAGCAATAGATATCTATCAACCATTGATTTTATTCCTTAATAATCTCCCAAAAGACAGATTTCACTGTTCAAACCAGACCATTTTTTAAAGGCATTGCTATTCTCAGTTAATTTTTATATATTCCTAATTATTTGTTTTTAATTTCATCTATCATCTTTTTCCCCCCTATCTTTTTAGTTTACGTAATACAGTTTATCTTTCATAGTTTTTTTAAATACACGATCATTCTAATTTCTCTTCTTAAAAAATTTTTCAATTAATAACCTTTTTGATTTTTTTCAACACTTTTACATTGATAATCATATTCTTCCCTTTTATTCATATTATTCACTTATAAATATACATCCCCAATGCCTTTAATGTTGTTTCTCTTACCCTAACTATCCATTACTCTTTTTCATATTGAGCAACACTCTATATAAAAAAGCTTAACAAATTTCAGTCAGTCTTAAAATAGAACTCCTATTGATAATGAGAACTGTTCATTCATTATGATGATGATATTTTAATTGTATTTATATGTTGGACTATTTCCATCATCTAACATTAAATATCAAATAAATGTTGTTAGGAAATTTTTTCGACTTTTTAAAAATTTTCCAATTACATTCAATTGTTAGTAATAGCACACTGGTTAGAATACACACAATGTTTCGGTATTATTCTCCTCTCTTCTTCAGGTGTTATTGGCCTGACATTGAATCTGGATCTTCAGATTCTTGAATATTGAATTTTAAGGTAATACTCTAACCAATTGAGCTATAGACCATTACCTTAAAATTTAATATTCACGAATCCAAAGATCCAGGTTCAATTGCCATGCTAGCACTATCACTGGTTATGCGAGCAGTGCCTGAAGAAGAGAGAATAATACCACTCGAAACATTGTGTATATATTAAACTATGCCCTATTACTAATAGTTGAATATAATTGGAAAATTTAAATAAAGTTTAAAATTTTTTCTAAAGATATTCAATATTTAATGTTTGATGATGAAAATAGTCCACTATATAAGTACATTTTATTAATATAATACTAAATCATCCATGCACTTTACTACTGTTGTACAATGCTTTATTTACCACCCTCTTTTATGGTTTACAGTTTCGATTGCCGCAGCAATCTTCTTCAGAACTTTTATATCTCCTAAAGCAGTTGAACTTAGGAGATATAAAAGTCCTGAAGAAGATTGCTGGGACAATCGCAACTGTAAAACTGTAAAGCGGGTGATAAATAAAGGATTGTGTAACAGTAGTAAAGTGCTTGGATGATTTAGTATTATATGATATACATTTGGCAATGCAATAAGAAAGATTAGTTATTATATATTTTATTAAGCTTGTTTTCATTATCCACCCTTATTACTAAAGCTGATATACACAACCTTTTTATCTTTATTGATCATTCCATCATGAAAATATTCATTTATTAACATATCTATTAAACAAAGTAGGAGATATAAAAATAGCTTCCTCATATGTTTTTCTTTATCTCTTTTATAAGATCATTAAATTTGCAGATATTTTCTGATTCATTTATTAATTTTTAAATAATTTTTTTTCCATTCTGTACTTTTATTTTTAAAATAATCCAAGAAACCCCAATTTAATTTATTAAATATCTTTACAAGATCAGTGAAACATTTTAAAAATATTTTTCAAATATTTCTCAACTTCTCAATTGCTTGACTCCCGTTTCTCTGTTTTTCAGGTGAAAATATATTTTCTACTAAGAACTGGTACGATTGTTACAAAAATAGTAATTAATTCATTTTCATAGGAGTCTTTTAAGTTAAATGTATGAATTAAATATAGAATATGAAAATATTTAAAAATACCCCATTTAGAAAATGAATTTCTGGAATTCTGCAAAATAGTGTGAAAAAGAGTTAGTGATATCATAATGAAATGTAAACTTGAAATGATAAGGAAACTATATATAGAAGAGAACAAAAGTCTCAGAAATGTCTTTTTGAAAGCAAAACTATTTCAGCATTGAAAAGAAAAAAAATGACACTGTTATTAAAAATAGAAATGACACAATGAAATGTATGTAAGAATTCTACAAAGATCCATGAATAAGTAAAGAATCTGAAAATAGAATCCTCTCTACAATTATGTTAACATCCTTTGAAATGATGTTAAAACAGGCAAAACTCACTATACGTATTGCCACACACAGCAAGTTAGAGTAATCAATGGATGCCAGAAAGCTTGTTCATAAAATCCCCATCTAGTGCCTACTCATCCAATATCCCCAGACTAGTTTCTGGCTTGTGGCCTTCGCCAGTGAGGAGCCTTGGATCTGAGAGCACTGCATCTAGATTTTAGGCACTAGATGGGGATTATACTCTAGCTTGCTGTGTGTGGCAATACGTATAGTGAATTTTGCCTGTTTTAACAACAGTTGTACATAAGCATAAGAAGTGGTGGTCATGTGATGTTTATTGGCTTAAATCCTTTGAAATGCCAAGTATTCACATAAGTCATACAGTTAAATCTATGAAAAATGAAAACCTCAAAATATTTGTTGGAATCATTGTAGATATTTTAAGAGAAGCACATGAAAAAAATAGGGTAATTATTTGAAAAGCTATATACTATACGTCTAAATGATAAAGATTACCAGTTGTTGGAGTTAAAGTTAACCAGAGAGAAAAAAAAGCTGGATTTAAACATGTTTGTAGTATTATAGTTCTCACCCAAATATTTAAGAGAAAGTTATAGGAAGGACCAAGGAGTCTACTTGCCATTTGCTTTGAACTTTGCAAAATATGAAAATTAATTTGATTTTATAATATTTCTGTTATGATTAAGCCTTAGAAAATCATAACTTAAACCCAGATATGATCAAATTAATAAGAATCTGTATTAAACTACTAAACACCACATGGTAGTAAGTTTAATACTAATCCTGTTCAAGGAATTATGGTGATTTTTTATTTATTAAGGTAATGACTCAATTATTGTTACAATTGTTTATGAGTGATACCTTGTTACAAAAGTAGTTATCAAGATTGTCCTCCAATTTCTAAAAAAAAATAGTCTTGGCATCTTTCCTATGTGACGATTGTATTTTATAAAAGTTCAACCTTGCAATCATTGCTCCTTCAGCTTTTCTTTTGTTCATTAGCTAATTGTTTTCGGGTAAGTCTTTATCTATGTTGCTCTAACTACTATTAATGCTAACCTCTACATCATTACTGTCATATTTGTTGGCGCCAGGTTGCCCTCTTTCATATTTTATTTATTTAGATCAATCATTTCCCATGTCAGCCTGAAGGTCATCTGGGGTGAATGTAGTTGGTCAGTTCTTGTCTTGTTTAGTTTCTTCCTATAAGATAGGGATAGAGCCATGCTGTTGGGGTTGTATACTGCTTCACATCTCGTAAGCCACAGGTTATGGTGATTACGATCATTAAAGAACCAAAGATACCAAAATGTATAGATATTGAATTGAGTTCAGATTTATGTGACTATACAAGTGAATGAGTTTGGATTAAAAATATTATTGTGTTTTTATTTTGGAGTTGTAGCTTTATAATTAATTAAAAGGGTAAAAGATGGCTGCTAAAAGGTTGCATTAGATCATAAGATCTAGGTGCAGTGCTCTCAGATCCAAGGCTTCTCACTAATGAAAGCCACAAGCTAGAAATTAGTTTGGGGATATTGGATGAGTAGGCATTAGATAGGAATTTTATGCACAAATCTTCCGGCAGCCATTGATTACTGTGGTTTGCACTTGGTGACACTACTGTATGCAGAGTTTGCTATCACAATATTGCAGCCTTGATTAAACTACCAAGTAACCTTAAGATAATAACCATTATCAAGAGGTTTGTTAATATTCATTTCTCCAAAACTTTTTGTTGAGTTTTATAGAAAGGATTTTGTGAAATAAAATATAAAGCGAAAAGCATACAAATAACCGAGATTTTAAAAATGATTTAAATTTTGAAGAAGGTGCTTTTGCAAAAAAAGTACTTCTACTTTAGGAAGACAGTTATTCTGTAATTTAAAGTGAGACTTAAGATAAATACTAAAATATCTGTAAATAGTAGGAGAAAAATGAAGATAAATAATAGTAAATTGCAAACATTTAACAATTATAAATAGCTTGATCATGCTATTAATAGATTATGGAAACATAATCAGTGAAATTAATTATAATATTAAAGTTAGCTGGAATGCTTAAAAGTTCAAACAGTTATCACATGTTTGACAGAATTAACAGGCTGATCATTATAATGAATGATAAAGATCCATAAATGAAATTCTAAACTGTATCCCAAAAGACTATTAAGAGAACTTCCCTATATGATGTAGTGCAGCGGTCAAGTATCAGAATCTGAAATGTATGGTCCTCAGATGGGTTACAGTTCTGGTATTTTTGGTGCACATACTTATGAAATCCAAGAATAAAGTCCTTCAATTATTCTTATTAAGAGAACTAGGAAAATACTGTATTTGAAATGGAAGTTTCCGAAGTGATGTGAAAGAGAGAAGCCATGGATCAGAAATTTCGGAAACTATCTTGCAAGGAACTGACCATCAGAAAACCTCATAGAGACCTTCATCTTACGGTGGACTGATAGTAGTGAAAATGACGATTTATATAACGTTTATAACTGTTCTATGTATATTTTCGCATTTTTAAAAATATTTATTTGTAATAATCTTTTTTTTTTTTGATTAGTCACGACATGTCTGGTCTCCAACATTTTCCACAAAAATTATGAAACTTATTTTTAAAAATAAATTCATTTAAGCGAATGAGAAGCAATACCAAACTGTTTCCGAGTATGATCAAATTATTAAGGCTTGCTTATTTATGGTAGTTGCCTATTATGGATAATCAAATATCTCTTTATACATGTATATGTATTGATTAATTTTATGTCTCTGTATTTTTTTTTTTTGTAAACGAATATTTTGTTTTTACAAAACTTCAATAAAATAAATTTTATTGCATTTTATATCGATTTTATTTTGTTTGAAAACTTTTTTTAAAACTAATATAATTTGTTGTTAAAAAATAGTTTATTTGAAAAAATCCATTTTATTAAATATATATTAAAATTATCTTGTTACTATTACCGTTACTGCTGAATATAATTTATGTTTTACATTTACGATTGAATAATAAACATCTGCCTTGGAAACTGTTATAATAAACTAATTTTGGACTTGATAAATGGTTTTCGGGAATGGGGGTGGGAATAGAAACATGAAAATTATTCAAATTGTGAATTATTTTCAGACTTTTAACTTCGAATGAGATTAGAATACTGACTTTTCTTTTAATCTGAGTAATATGTATTTAGTCTGGCTGTGAGGTTTTGTGCAGTGGTAGAGGGTCGGACTTAGGAACATAAGGTAGGTCCTCATATTGATTCTGCTGAACTTAAGTATTCTCAGTAATCTTCGAGCTGATTCATTTTTGTTTTAATTATTCATTTTCAAAGGACCTGAATAAATCTTGCAAACAATATTGATTGACTACAAGCCATAGTATTTAATCAAAATAAGAGTTATAGATCACGACTCAATTCTCTTAAGCTTGTAAGATATACATAATGAGAATTTGCCAATTGCTGAACAAGCTTTGTGATAAATGCTTAGCCAGAGAAATGCTGGCTTTGTGTTGGTATTTTTAGATCTAGTGTTTGAAGCTACCCTAGTGCCTCTCTGAGGAGTGCCAAAGCACGAAACTATGGTCAGAGGTTAGGTGGGGTTTCCTGACAGAAATATTTTAAATTCTTTCTCTGGCTAAAACATTTATCACAAAGCTTGTTGAGCAATTGGCAAATGCTCATTGTGTATAGTATTTAATATTTTCTTTTCTTTATTTTTTTATTATGATTATAAAAACAAGAAATTACACAAAAGTAATTGAATGTTTATTTTGAGATATTCAAATCCAGCAAGGCATAATTCCTAAGTTTTATAGCCCTTCCAACAATCCAAATGAATAGTAGATCCCTCATTGACATTTTTTTAAATTGCATTTTTAAGAGTAGGCATTATTATATGTGAGACAATAAAATACCTACTGGTCTCTCTGCACAAGCCATCCCTGGGGAGCATGAGTTTGGAATCCTGATGGAGTCAGTGAATTGCTGTCTATCTGAAGTCTGCTGACTTGTGTATCTGTGCCAAAGTTCCTGCCGTTATAAATAATTTAGCCTTTTGACTTGACATGCTGTCATTCCAGAAATAAGAAGCCACCTAGTCAATTATGCCATAGTCTATGATATTCTGAAGAACCGGCCTGTCTCCAATTAATTATTAATATCTGAGGAAAGGGACACCCAGAACCATGTGAATTGTTCCACAATAGCTACATAGTATTATATCTACATGCCACTTTTTATACCTTGCTGTGTTTATCTTAAAAATCCTTCATGAAGATAATAATCGCAGAAACATTGAACTTCTAGTCATGAATGAGATCCTGAAATTTTATACTGGTAAAAGAATTCATAGGTATTTAATATTTCTCTTTTACTTGTATTATTTTTTTATTTTATTTTTTTATTTACTATTTTACTTTAATATTATAAATTAACATGCATTGTTAGGAATGATCGAATAGATTGCAAGATGTGGTCATTCTTAAACTTTATGTATATGCTGGATTTATAATTCAAGAATCAGGTGACAAAGAGCTATTTTGTAAGCATATTTCATTTCTTAAAAATTATCTTTCTCCTCCCTCTTCCTTTAAAAAAAGATAGCTAATTAATTAAAATGCAGATGTTTCAATCCCCCATCCCTCATCTGCCTCAAAGATTTTGTTTTTTCTATAAATAATCAATCATGTGTTTCAATTGAAACTTATTTTTGCAATTATGAAACCAGTTTTTTTTTTTTTTTATAAACAAATATAAAAATCAGTTGAATTAATTTTAAAACAATGTTAAAATAAAGGTTTATATATTTTTTTGAAAGGACAAAAATATATATCATTTGGTTTACATTAGCTCGGCTTTCTAAATGTTTTATTATAATTATATATATAAATCATAGACCTCTTGCACTATCGTATAATGTATTTCTTCATATGTTACGATTGCTAGGATGGACCGTCAATTAATCAGGGATTATTGGTATCTTTTAACATTTTTATTTATCTTGGATAAACCATTTAGGCCTTAATTTAGGCAACTTGTTCAAACTTATAATGTGGCTTATGCTTGTTTTTGTTCTGTTAATTTCCAGGCTTTTATAATGAATAACTACTTACTGATCATTCCTATATTTAAATTGCCTCGCTGGATTATTTATATATATATTTGAGTCAGTTGTATTTTTAATCCTAATGTTTTAATGTTCATTCCTATTTTGGGGAAATGATTTGCAGAGTATTCTTTGCATATGATCATTGCTAAAGCAGATGTATCATCTCATATTTTTATACCTGGATAATCTTCATTGTTATTCATGATTATTATCATTGTAGATGCTCATTCCTGCATGATAATAATAATTTTGCTACTGATTGTTGGAGCTGATGTCATTCCTACTTCATAAGATCCTCTGATTTGATGAAATCTTTGGATATGGCATCACCAAGGTGGGCATACCCATCTCTGTTTCATGATTGGATATACTCCTGTTTTTATAACCTAGCACCGCATTCAGTATTTTCTTTTATATATTTTTAAAGCTTTATCTTGTAAGCATGCAGTTAGCTGTAATTCTAGGTTCATTGCTGTCATCTATTAATGGTTGTGATTTTAATACAGTTAAATAAACACTTCTAATTTGACCCTGATTGATTATTCATTAATTAAGAAATTAAATCATTGTAGAATACATATAACCTATAGTCCCTCAATTTGATGTAATTAGTGATAATTAACTGTTTAGTCACTAGTCACTAATTAATTTCTTTTTGGCAAACATCTCACTATAATTTGTAAATCTAGCCACTTAAACTTTAAATTCATTTTGATTTAATTTTGTGTTTATTGTCACTAATCAATTTATTTATATACACATTACCTCTCACATTTGTGTCTTCTTCACCACAACTAGTTTTTGTATAGTTTTAAGGGTCTCTTGCATCTTCCTGACCTCAGCAGGATATAAGAAAAAGGGCATATATGTTAACATCAGATACATTGGCATGTGAAAATTGTCTTGGGGGCAGAGGTTTGACTGTGTATTATGTGTGGTAATATTTACATCGATGTTATAAACAAAGATGTGAGTTAGAGATCATTGCTTGGATCCTAAGGTTAGGTTTTACTGGGTTTTACTGACTGCATATCTGACCTTTATAGTATTAATAACCTTAGTTTATGTTGAAAGTGCATACACTTTATTCTTTCTTTGTAATCCTTTCCAAATTTGATATGCAGTATTTTGCATAATAAATTATTTTCTAAGAATTATACTAAAAGTTGTACAGAATTTTAGAAGGTACTTAAAGATAATACTATTAACAAATTAATAAAACAGATTGTAATTTCTTGTTAAAGAGACAAGTCTATTATGTTTTTAGAAGTCTAAAAAGTTATGAAAAAAAAAGAAAATCACACAGAATGTCCTTTAATAGCAAGAAATTCATATATTTTGCTATTTATTTTATTTTAAAAATAAAAATACAGCAGTTAGTTTTTCTTTTCTTATTGTTTTTGCTTCAATGAATGTGTGAGTGAACACACACTCAGTAAAATATATTTAAATGTGTTTCTCTCAATTTATTATTAATAATTATATTATTATTATTATTATTATACATATAAAATGTCTGTTATATATATGGGTGTTGAAAAATGCTGTACACTTGCAGTTCAATAAACAATACATATCCTCTTCTAATCAATGTTCATTAATAAAATGTGAGCTAATATTTGCTATATATGTTGAACACATTTAAACATATGTAGCATATAAATAACTTGAGGTTCAAGAACTTATATATATATATATATTTAAATACTGGAAATGCCAAAAAATACATACACATTTTAAAAGATGAAATTTATGTAATACTAGTTGAAGTTGAATTGAATTACAGTGGAAATGTGTAGTACAGCATTCTCTCAAAAAATGGCATTAATCAGATAATTGCTAGCATCATCATGTGATAGGCAGGGCACTAAAAGAAAACAGTGGAAGCATGGTTGTTATTCAAGGAGCAAAAAATTATTTTGAAATAGTATTTGAAATTCAAGAAATGATGTGAAAATACAAAGACAATGGAGGCATGCATATGCAATAGAAGCGCCAATACACCATTTATTAATTGCATGCATTTATGATAAATTCAAGATGCATGATACTGTGAGTGTGTTATGCACAAATGCGGTCTCATGCAGATACAAATTCTGCTTTTTATGTTATGGTGTTGGAACAGTTTACATGTTTGTCACAGAAGTGTACCAAACATGGTGCATATGAAATGAGGAATTAAGTACATGATGCATTTTTAAAAAAGCAAAATGGAAAGTTGTCATCCCACAATTATCATATGCACTAAATGAAGATGACTCGGATTGAAGGGTATAGTATTATGAAAGATTCCAAAACATGATACAAGAAGATGAGGAATGTGTGTGTGGGGGGGGGTAGTTTAATCTAATTAAGGACAGTTTAAAGTGAATGGATAGTTAACCAATGTAATTGTGTGCATTGGACTCTGGAAAACCCACATATTCATATAGAAAAAGAAATCAATGAATTGAACCTTAACATCAGATGTGGACTGTCATTAAGGGGACTAATTGGCTTATTCATTTTTGAAGATACTATTACTGGTCAAGAGTATTTAGACACACTATGCATGCCCATTTTACCTGCAGTTTGTTCACTTTTTGGCAATGTTCGATGTTACTTCCAACAAAATGGTACCCCACCATATTTTTGCTGAGATATAAGAGCTTACCTCAATGAGAATTTGTTATCACAGTGAATACATTGGTGCAGTGTGGTTGAATTGCCCTCATGTTCACATGACTTGACACTCCTTGACTTCTACATATGGTGGCACTTATTTTTAAATGCTGTGAATACTGTAGAAAACTGGCTATGCAGTTTATACTTCAGAAAGAAATGAAAGTGGCATGTGCAGCAATGCAAGTCGACCCTTTGTGTCGGTGTTGCTCAAGAATTAGTTTGACATAATCAGAAATGTCTGAATGCTGATTGTAATCATTTTGAGCACCTCTTGTAATTGCATAAATCAAACACTACTTGCAGTCATTTTTTATTGGTATTTTGGCATCCTCTGTATATCTTACTGTTGTAAGCTTTTTTCTCACCCAAAAATATAGTATACATATTAAAGTAGTATTGGAGAAAACAACTTCCAAATTTTCCGTTATGTAAAAGGGATTTTGCAGTTTATATATTTTTGCATGATTAACTGCATGTCTGCATATATAATAAATTATTTATTTATTTTTTTAAAATTATTTTATTACTTAAAACAGATTTGTTACAGTGATTTGGGAGGGGGGGGGATTGAAACCTCTTAGAATTTCAGTTGTCTACCAAGAAGAATTTATTGCTGTTTAAAGTATATTATTCAGAAGTCTGTAGAGATTTTAATTTGATTAAATATACCTAGAAGTGACATTAATTTTATGACTGACAGGTGCTTGATTTTTATTCTTTCTTTTAGTCATTTTTCTTTTTTTGAAATTCAGGTTTTACATTAATTTATTATATGTTCTACTACGAACTTTAAATTTTATCCTAAAAAGTCAAAGAATGAAGACAAAGAAACTTTTTCAAGTGATGTAAAGTAAACCCCTCACCCCCTCTCTATCTGCAATTTCAGTTAGCTATTATTAAAAAATAAATTGTCAATTTAATTTTTTAATCCCAGTAAGTAAAAACTGCTGTGTTTGTTATATATATTTTCAATATACATGTTAGAATGTATACACTTGGACATACAGACACATATATGTTAACAATGCATATTATATATATATATATAGTTTGCTACTATCTATGAATCTGCACTTAAACTTAGAACCAAATATTGTAGGTATGGGAAGATTGTTGTATATATAAGTGAACTCACCTGTTTCAAGTCACTCCCACCAAAAAATTGGAAAAATTATTAAGAATGATAGCTTGGTATTTTTTGTTAATTGTTTTGTTGTAAACAGCACAAATGCTTAGTTTCCTTCATCCACATTTTACAAAATAGTGCCTGCTAAATTAAAGTATTTCAGATTTTATATATCAATTCTTTCACAGTATAAAATCCCTAATGGCAGTTCCAAACTTTTGATTGGCCAATCACAGAATCAGCAGTAAAATATATATTTATCTTTTAAAACTATATTTTTTAGTCTAGTTTCTAAAATGCAAATTAATAATTTTTTAGATTATTAAAGTGAACAAAAGTTTTTTTAAAAATAAATTTTTACTTATAATTGACGAAAATAATCTAAAGCAGTAAATATTAAACATAAGTTTGTTATCCAATTATATATTGGAGCCATACATTGTTGGGCTTTTTTGTCAATTAACCTTCATATAAAAGGAAATATTTTCTACTAAAATCTGAATTCTTCTAAAATAATTTGTATTTCATACATATTTTGTGAAAAAAATCATAAATGTGTAAAAAAAGGTTCTAAGATGTGTTTTCACTTGAAAAATGGAAAATTGAACTGTCAAAATTCATTGACAGACAATCTCTGGTGGAGAACAGAAGAAACAACCAATCAACACCTTAAAGGAAATGCTTACATCATTGTTATACTGTTAAATTCAAATTCTATTGATTTATTAGTTGTAAATAAATTCTAAAGGTGGCAGCATCATTCAGGAGTTTTCTCAGTAAAAGCTGCAAAAGTAACATTAAAAAATAGTGGTTTGAGATTGAGATAAAGCTGCATATGAAAATGATCATATAGTGCTGTTTACAGGTTAAAAATGATTTCATAATTGTAAATTATTTGAAGGAATACTGAAAACATGGTTTTTAAAGATGCACTTTGATTAGAAGGAGTAAAAAAATAACAAATTACTTAATTCTCTACTCTAGTGCCATCTACTGCTAGCTCCATAATATGTGATTATTGAATGTTTCATTGCATTTTAAATTTTGAAGCCATTATAAAGGTCAGATTCTGGTTTAATATCTATATATTTTAGTACTCTCAGTTCTTTATTAAACAAGACATATTTTCATTCTAGTTAGGAATGTTAATAATAAAAACATCACATAATTCTTCATCTCACACAGCATATGGAAAAACAAGAGTTCTTAACTCTAGTGCCATCTGTTGTTAGCCTGAGTAATCAAACAGTTGCTTTGGCTTTAACAATGTTAGACTTAATGTGAATTTTAGGTTGTTAGCTTGAATAATAAAATGGAATTAATCCAACTTTGAATCCCCAAAGCCTCATTAATAAAGGCAAAAGCCAGAAATTAGTCAGAGTGGGGATTTAAAATACAATGAGGCATCTGAGAATTAATGATTATTCAAGCTTACAATTGATGGCACTTATGAAATTAATAATGTGCTGAGATAGAATAAGTCTATATCGTCTAATTTGAGAAAAAGATTTTTTCTAATTTTATTTATTAATATAATCTTGTGCTAGTTTTGATTGTATCATTTCTAAGTCATTGATCATTTATCTGTTCTGTTTATTTTGCAATTTTAAATTTATTCATTGAATTTTACATGTATATTAGCAATCAAGTCACTAATAAAAGAATTGAAATCATTTGTTCATTATCATTTACGCTTCATTTATATCATCATCTGCTAAGAATTTCTTAATATTTCAGTGATCCTTTTATTGATGTCCTTATTCTCTTCTATATATTCAATACTCTTACACACGCATATTATATATATCATTTTCTTCTCAAATTTTATTGTTGCAATAAGTCATCTGTTTCTGTTTTTTTATTTTATTTTTTGGTATGATCATACTAGTATTATTTGAATTTTTTTTTCATTTTAATGAATGTTTTTTCGTAGAATTATGAAAGCTGTATATGTTGTGTGTGTGTGTGTGTCGAGCTTATTTTCTATTGGAAATTAATTGCATCTCTATTGTTGCTCTAATACAATTGCTAATGGTTTGAATTATATAATTTTCTTTGTGTTTTAATTAATGGATGGGATAAAGGATGTAGCAATGGCAAACTACCACTAGTGATGGATGGCCCTCTTATTTAGTTACCTCAACATGCTTTCAAGAAAATTGAGATACACATAATAAACCAAGTTTTACTCGAAATTGCACTACTGAGCATATATAAAATTAACAGATTGAGTTACATCATTTCTGCACATCTTGGAAAAAACAATGATAATGTTTAACTTTCACATTGTTCACTATCAGAATGAAGGCCTTTCCAAGTTTAATCCAGTTTCTGCTATCTATAGTCAATTTCTATATTCCGTAACCAGTTTCTGCGTTCCATAATCTTTTTTACATCAAATCAGCAAACTTCGTTATTTCAGCCATTCATCTCTTATGTGGGGTTTTTTTTCTAAGTCTTTTACAATCTTTTGGGATTCAATTTAAAACTTCAACTGTCCATCTATTATTACCTCTTTTAATTATATGTTCAACCTAGATCCATTTCAGTCTTTCAATTTTTTTAATGATATCAGTGATACCTATTTGTCCCCCCCCCATATATTTCATTTTTGACAACTTGTTACTCCTAACATATGCACATCTTTCCATACTTTGATGATTGATCTAAAATCTCTATTGCTTTTCTGTCAAGTGCCCAAATCGTAAAATATTTCATTGAATTGATCGTGTTTTTTTCCCAGTCGAAAATTAATCCAGTAATCTTTAGTTTTTGAGTTTGCAGAGTAAAATGTTTTATGCTTAAACATTTGATATTTGTATACCTGAGCATTGTATATTTGAGCATTATTGTATTCATTATTTGATTCATCAAAGTGAATACTAAATACTTCACTATCATTTATAGCAACTAGCAATCAATCTCATTGAACAAGTTGTTGATATAATTACTAATACTATTATTTATCAGTGAAATATGTTATAGTTTTTTTTGTCAATTTCATCTTCGCACACAATAGTGCTATATTAGTGTTTGCAAAGGTGAGACAGTTATTAAAGGCAGTTTTAATTTAAAATCGTGATGGCACAACACACTTGCTAGGAATACATATGTATTCATTGTTGTTTTATTAGTTGATCGGTTTTGTCAAATCAAGTTATTTTTATTGATAAAACTACTGTTTTAGTCAAGCGTTGGTGGCCTAGCGGTTAGCATAGCTGCCTTCCAAGCAGCTGGCCCGGGTTCGCTTCCCGATCAATGCTTTGACATATAAAACTACTGTTTTAGAATGTTTTCTGAGTTTATTTGCTTCAATATTTCATTACGACGCATTTTCTAACTGACACATAGTTTGACTACTTGTGAATTGTACATATTTATTACTATTTTTGTAAGTTGTGAATAACTTAAAAAAAAAAAAGACAATTTCATTATTATTTTTATAAAAATACTATCTCATTTTAAAAGCCTTTAAGTTAATTAAAAAAAAAAGGCTTATGATTTTATTGCTCGGGACTTTATATAAGAAGTTCGATCTTGGGACCTCCCACTCTACTAATTGTGCCGAACCGCGCATGGCATTTAGCGAAAATAAAATCTTGAAAACCAGCCAAAAAACGTCCAACAAGAATTTTCATTGTTTACTGAAATTATTTATTTATTCTGGTTTTCTATTTTTTTTTTTTTAACGAATATGTCTTTCAAAACACTTTTTAAAATTGATCAATATTTTAACTGTAGATTAAAAAGTTTTCGTTAAGTTTCTGAAGGTTAATTAAAACATATGTTTTCAAATATTTTAAACCAATATTTGGAGGGGGGGGGTATTGAAATTAATTAAAAATAATTAGTTCTTTTCATTGTTATCATTAAATAAATAAAATTTAATTATAGAATTATTGTGTGTATAAATAATAATATTTATATGAAGAAAAACAAATTTCATTGAGTGCAACCGTCCTATGTTTTTTTTATAAATATAATTTAACCTTTATTTTTATTAATTTATAATAGCAAATATGTAATATCTGTTTTTCCATATATAGACTTTCTTTTTAAGAATTGAATGTTGAAATTAAGTAAAATAGATACATTTTATTATGATTCAATCGGAACTGACTATCTGAATTTGAATTGTAGCCTTGAAATTAAGAACTAGACTTATAGTTAAACTACTAAACATCACATGATCACTATAGGGATTTTATGCACCAGCCTTCTGGCATCCATTGATTGCTCTGGTTGGCACAGGATGGCACTACTGTATGGAGAGTTTTGCCTTGTTTAATAGTCTTATAGTTGTATTAGAAAGTGAGAAAAGCAGTAAATCGACTGGAGGCACACAAAAAAAGTTGAAAGTTTATTAATCACACATGCACCCAAGTTTCTGCTGCGAAGTTTAAGACACTTATTGAGTTTGTTTAGCATATATCATAGGTTGCATGGTTAGTTTAAATCAGAAATTGGGGATTATATATTTTTATAATCATATTAAAGATTCCATATTAAAGATCATCTCCAAATTGAATGTTTGCATGTACATAATTTCTTTGCCTTAAGACAGATTGTGGTTACTAGGAAGTAGAATTATATCAACTAAGCAGTCCATTATTGTTAGTATAGATCTATGTTATTGATGGATTTTATTGTCATCTGGAAGGACTTAAATGATATTTTATTTTATCCTTACTCACAGAGTCAACTGGGAATAGTGACTAAAAATATGAATAAAGAAAATCCAATAAATACTTCCAGAAACTGTTAAAACTGAAGTCGTTTTGATTGACTATTATTAATAAAATATTTATTTGTAGAGGTTACCCATTTAATTTGTAATATTTGACTAGTAAGAAGTCTTAAAATTGCAAAAGAAATGAAAGAGTTATAGAAACGCATGGGTATGACTATAATATCAAAACCAATAAGGACATGAAGCATTCCATCATCCAGTTTTTCACTGAAATGGACAGTTGAATAGTTGGAAAAGTGAGAAGATTGAAGCTTGTCCATTAAAGTTTGAGGAATTGCTATCTTAATATAAACCAAACACTGATTGTATATATGTGTAGAAGATTGTGATCTGGCCTAACTGATGAATGCTGTTTCTGCACGAAACATGTATATTGGGGATCATGTATCTTTTTTTGCATGTGTGTGGACATGTGTATTGATTGTGTGAGATGGAGTGGAGGACAAATAGACTGAAAAATTCTAAATTCATACCTCTATTTATATATATAAGGAACACTTTTCATATATAATTTTCAATAATAATTTGCAATTTCGGACAAGATCTAATAGTTATTTTATGTTAGATGGACGGAAGACCTGACTTTTGTATATTAAACCACATTTTCAAAATATATTGTACATGCCTAGGGCTATAATGGATGTTGCTTGGAATTGCTAATTGATTTTATTGAAAGTTAAAATGGATATAATATATTTTAGCAGAAATTCTCCAACTTTTTTGACATACATTAGAGCATTGTATAATCAAGGTTGGATTAGTTTTTGAAAAGTAGTTTGGAATTAAATTTATTATAGTTTATTGTGAAATTGTTCATTTATAGAATTTGTAATCTAATTTGTATGGCAATAATTGATATATATTTTTAAAAAGATTATTTATGTTTGTGGATAATCGGGATTGTTATGATGATGTCAGTCATCAACTTCATAATTTGCTATTTTTAAAAAAACATAATTCCAATTATGTACAAATGGAATCGCCTTTTAAAAAATAATTTGTTACTAAATGTTATATTACAGACTGTTTTAATAAATCGCTTTTCTGGTGTTGGTACTTTATAATTCAGAAATGTCAATCCAAAGTAGATTATAAATAGTTCAGTGGTTCTACTATATGGTATTGAAGTATAGTCTTGCACCTATTTTCAAATTTTCTAGCCAAACATTCAATATTTGTTGCAATTCCAAACAATTACAAGATCTTTTAAAAACTGTTGTTTATAAAATATCCTGCAAGTGTGGTGTAGTATACATAGAGCAAACTGAATTCTTTATCTCAATGTATTTAAAATAGCACAAGAGGTCTGACTATTGGATTAAAGCATCTGGAATAGTCAGCTGTTCTTCAATATGTGTTAAATTCAATTACAACACATTTTTTAGTAAAGGATTTAACATTTTAGCAAAAATGACAAATTATTGAGAAAGATTACATATTGGAAGTATACAGATGATTTATTTTTCATTTTAAAAACTTACATCTGCAGTATGGATATATGAATCTCATTGGGATTCTGTGGAAATATTTCAGGGTTTTTGTGAGTTTGAATTGAAAAAAATCAGCTTATGATCTTTAGTTTCTAGGATCTCTAACTTAAATCTAACATTTCTTTACTTAACAAATATAAGAAATAAATTATAGTAATATTCCTTTTTATATCACATTATTTTGAAAATTATGGATGCTCATCCTTACTTTGGAATTACAATTGTCAAGTTTTGAAATTGTATGAAAATTATAGAATGTGATTTTGAATGATTCTAAAAATTAATTTAATGTCATGCCAATGTTGAATGAGACAAAACTATTTGTTACTCCATTTTGAGAAGGAATCCATAATTTTCATCTGATTAACAAAGGGGGAGTTTATGGAACAAAAAAAGTTTAAGAATCCTTGATCTAAACAAAATATTATAAAAATAATGGCAAATCTTGTAGAATTCAATGCACAATCAAAACCAATTTTAGAATCAACAGCACATAGGACCTCGATAGATGACAATAATATTTGCTGAATTTACTTTGGTATTTTTTAAAATCACAATTCATTCTTCTATAATGATGAGGACCAATTGTAGATAATTTAAGTTCTTCATACAAAGAAGGCCCATCACTTAAAAATCTTTGTGACATTGAATGTACTTGAAACCATTATTAATGATAGTTTATCAATGTTTGTCATATTCTTGACATAATTTGCATTTCATTATTTAGAGTAGCAATGTGTTAATGGTGAGTTGCATTATCAAAATATATATTGAATTGATTATTACATAAAAATTATTTTTTTTGCAGCTTAAACAAAATTTCAATCTAAAAACATCCTACTTAAATGCTAGTATGCCTTATTTAAGAACTCCATGTCTCTCAAAAACTTTTAAGCAAAAAGCTGTTTGCGTTTCTTTGAATATTCTGTTACTGTTGATCTATCTATTATCAAAAGGTATACATAAATCAGTACTACAAACCCTGTTACTTTAATAACTTATAATTGTACTATATTCTAAAATCAGCATATTTCAGAAATAGCTGTTGCTATAACCTTTTGAATTCTGTACGTTAAAACCTATATTCAACTTTGACATATGAAAAAAAAAACAACCTATATTCAATACTTTTGAATGATTTCTGCAAACAAAATTAATGTTGATGTAGACAGTATATTTTATAGATATATAAATACTTCAAGGGGGGGTGGGTGGTGGATATGAGAGGATTTTGAAGAACGAAAAAAAGGAAGATAATTCACAATGCTGAAGAATTAAAAATTAAATGTAATTTGTACTTATTGTCTAATGCAAGCATATTATAAATAACGTGAACATTTGATATACCTATTTGTGTATAGAACTTTGCACACACTGTCTAGACATTTGTACGTTTATATATTTTTTGTATTATTTAGTTCTTTTTTGCTTTTTCTGAACTGAGTGAAAATGGAGAGGAAGGATATATATTTTATCATTCTGCCGTATCAGGAAATATTTTTTTTTCTTCTTCTGATATGCTTTCCTGTCTTTTTCATAGCTTAATTGTAAGTCAAAACATATTTTCTTAGCTTTGCAGTTTCTAGAAATAATTAATTTTAAATCTTGAACATTTTATTCTTTAGAATAGGAGTATGTGTGCGTATGCATATAATAGCCTGTTTAGAATCTAATTATATTTATTAGAATTTCAAATGTCAAACACAATTAAGATTGCTTTCATTAATTTAAATGATTTGTTTTGGGTATTATTATTTTTTTTCGGTAAATTAAAAACTAAATATCTATAGATTTTTTCGTGGTGATGTTTTGTAAATGTATAGTTTATTATAATATTTTTATTTACTTTAGCTGATAGCGTTGATGGCGTGTTTTTTTATGGAAAAGGAATTTTGTACCTATGATATTTTAAATGGTTCAACTAAGGAAAGTCTCTAAGAATGTTGAAGACTATTGCCATCATCATTATCAATCCACTGTACGATGAGTCTCTCCAAATTCAACCCATCTCCGACCTTTAGCTTCTCTTCTCCACATCACTCCTGTACACTTTCTTATTTCATCCATCTATCTCACATGTGGTCTCTTTCTGGGTCTTTTACAATCTCTTGGAATCCAGTTTAAGATTTCAATTGTCCATCTATTATCATCTCTTCAAGCAATATCCATCCCTATTCCACTTCAGTCTTTTAATTTTTTCAATGTGGTCAGTAACATCTATTTATTCTCTTACCCATATATTGCGTTTTCTATTTCTTCTTGTTACTCCCAACATGCATCTCTCCATACTTCTTTGAGTGGTGGTCTGAAGTCTCTTTATTGCTCTTCTATTAAGTGTCCAAGTCTCAGATCCATAAATAAGAACTGGTAAAACACATTTATTAAAAATCTTCCTTTTCAAACACAGGCATATTTCCTTTTAGTATCAAGTTATTTATACCAAAAACACTCCAGCCAAGTTTAATTCTATGATTAATTTCATTCATTATGTTTCCATCTGTATTAATAATCTGATCAAGGTATTAGTAGCTGTTAACTTCTTCTAACTCATCATAATCAATCTTTATTTTCATATTTTGAAGAAATCCATTGAACATTACTTTAGTCTTTTTAACATTTATCTTTAGTCCTACTTTTTTGCAGCTCTAAAGTATTATTTTCAAAAACAACTACATCATCTACAAAATCTAAATGACTTAAATAATCCATTTTAATCCATAAAATACTTCTTGCAGCACTGTTGTAAAAAGTTTTGGAGATATGGAGTCACCCTATCTTATACCCTTCTCAATGTTGGCTTTCCTAATATTATTATGTAATCTAATTGTTGCTGTTGAATTTTTATAAATATTCTTTAAAATATGACAATATCCTGGATCTATACCTTGATGATCCAATGCTTTAATCACTGAAGAAATGTTTATTGAATCAAATGCCTTTTCATAATCTACAAATCCAAAACATAATGGCAACTCATATTCATTTGTCCTTTCTATAACTTCTCTCAATACTTGTATATGATCTACTATACTAAAACCATTTTTAAATCCAGCTTGTTCTCTTGGTTGGTGGAAACCCAATGTTCTCTGTAAATGAGTTGTAATTATCTTGGTAAAAATTTTGTATAAAATTGATAAAAGGCTGATAGATCTGTAATTTCTAATATCTTCTTTATCACCTTTTTTAAATATTAATATTAATACTGCATTCTTCCAATCATCTGGTACACCTTTATCATTTAAATGTTTGGTACATAACTTTGCTAAAAAAATTTCTATTTCTTCACCTGTTTTTTTTTAATATGTCAATTATAATTCAATCATTACCTGGAGCCTTTCCTTTCTTCATACATTTAATTGCATGTTTCACTTTTTCATTTTAAAATTCTGGGCAATTTGGAAGACCTAATAGATATAGAAGGTACTTGTTCTTTATTACTATTTAATTCTTGATAGAAGTCTTCTATCCATTTCATGATGTCATCTCTCTTTTTAGTAATAATTCCATTTTTTTTTTTTATTGCAGATATAAATTTCCTACCAATATCAAAATGTTGTTTTACACTCTTGAGACTTTTATTCTCTTCTACAGCTTTCCTTGCTAGTTCACAGTTATACTTTCTTATATTATTTTCAACTCTTTTCTGCACCATTTTATAAAATTCGAGATATTCAGTTCTTTGTAATGCATCATTTTTGTGTAACTTCATATTCCTTCTTTTCTTCATAAATTCTCTAGTCTCAAGAGAAATTTTATTGGTCAATTGCTGCTTTTTTCTACCAGCTATCTTTGTTGCAGTTTTTAAAAGTAATTTTCTTATTAATTTCATTCAATTCTCAATCATGTTCAAAATCTACTAATAATTGAAACCGATTTCAAGTTCTAATTTAAATTTATTAGAATGTTTCTGAAGATTAGGAATATCAATTGTAAATATTGTTTTTCTTAATAATTTTTGTCTCTAGTTTTGCATTATACCACGTTTCTTGCATCTTACTAATCGATGATCACTTCCTGTGTTAAATTTATTAAGAACATTACAATCTTGAAATACATACTTTCTTTTAGTCAAAATATAATCCAATTCTGCTGTACCCCTCATTTGGCTACTTCCATGTCCATTTCTTTTTAACATTTTTCTCAAAAAAAGAATTCATAATATAAAGTTTTTGTTTTTCTGCAAACTCCACAAGTCTATGCCCTCTCTCATTTCTATTACCATAACCAAAATTACCTACAGCATTTTCATCTTTCATTTGTTTACCAATTCTAGCATTAAAATCTCCCATAACAATTTTAAAATGTTGTTTACTCTGATCAAAAGCCTTTTGTTCATCCATATAAAAATCTTCTACTACTTCATCACTCTGAGTGCTTGTTGGGGCATAAACCTGAATTATCTGCATTTGGTATCTGCTATTAAGTTGTATAACTAATCTTGCCACTCTGTCCGATAGACCATCAATCTCCACAATATTGTTCTTCCACTTTTTATTTATAATGAATCCTACTCCACTTGTATTTCCAATATGTGTACCTTTATAATAGAGTATATGTCCACTTTTTAAATCAATTATCTCTTCACCTTTTCTTCTAACTTCACAAAGTCCAATAATGTCTCATTTAATATAAGACAGGTCTTCTAATTTTTTCAATCTTCCTAAATAAAAAGACATCATCAAATGGTATCCTGGGTTCGCAATCAGGGGATTGTTATCACCCTCCGCCTTCAGCCACCAATTGCTGCCTTTGTTGGTGACTTTACAGCCTCCTGGGAATAAGGGACATGATTTATTTTTGTCTGTCACGATTGTATATATCTATTGCAAAAATATTGATTATTTATACATATATTCATTCTGCCTTATCAGGCAACTAAGAAAAAAGACCATGGTGTTTCTTGATCTTAAATTCAGAGATAAAAAGTCAATAAAGCTCACCATGTTTGCTAATGCCAGAACTGAATTCGATCCAAGAGTTGACACTCGACCATAATTAAAATGTACAGAGCTAGCTTAAGGATGATCATTAATAATGACGATGATGATGAAAAATAAGTAAAATGTGAAGAAAACATAACAGCAATTTTTGTATTCATCTAAAGAAATAAGAATGGCAAAAATATTGCAGATTTTGCATGGTGTTTGCATGAGTTTAACTTGGGTCTTATGATTCCACCAAAGCAACAGATGCGTTATTAGATGTTATGATCTAACCTGTTTCCCATCTTAAGAAAAGAAGTTTACACGGTATTTTTGTCTTTTTTAATATTTATTCTAAACATTTTATTTGATAAATACTTGCAGAATTAAAATTGTATCTAATACGCTTTAAATCAAATAGTTCTTATTAAATTAGAAATTAATTTATAAACATCTGACTTGACTAATGTTTCTAATTAAACACAAGTGGAATTTGAATTGAATACAATACTTTCTTTATTATAAAAATAGATATTTTAGTTGATAACATATTTCTTATTAATTATGCATCTGTAGTATACAACTTAAATTTATAATAATGTACCCAGTAGGACTGTCTATTGTAAAAGGAATTGACGGTAAACAATAGAGGAATTATTTAGCGATTATTAAAAAAAAAACCCATTGTTTAATTGATAGTTAAATTATGTGGAAGGGTAAAACTGTTGCTATTAGCTTAAGAAAAGTGCAGAGACCAACAAGACTTAATGGCTTGTCACTGCATTCACTTCATGTTCTTTGTCTACAGAAATCAAATAACCTCATTACAAGACTTAATGGGATTTTTCCTGATGACTCACCTTTTCTATCTATCCATCCTACAGATACTCCACCTCCAATTAATGATGGTTGGCTGACACAAGTCTTAATTGACATTGCAAAAATTCTCACACCTTTAACTCAAATAAAACCAACGAAACTTCGTTATTGGGATGCCTATCTTCTTTTTTTTCCCAACAATTATCCCAGATCATAGCATTCTCACCTGTACAAACTTTGCCATTATAAAGAAATATAAAAGATGTAATCTAGAGCCAAAATATTTGGACTTTCTTCTAAAGCTAAATCTCAATGCCCTTCCAACAAGCCACTTTCTTGTGATGTATAGAGGTTTTTCATCTTTGGACCCTGTTTGCTCACTCTGCCATAGGGAGGATGATACCATATTTCACATTTTCAATGATTGTTCCTCTCTTCAGGGCTGTAGAATATTGATTAATAAAATTTATACACCAAAACATCCAATTATCAACACACTCATAGAAGGTTTTGCTTATGGGGATTTTGCAATTATAAGAAGTGCAACTTTCATCACTTTCTGTCTATGGTTTGTCAGATGCTTCCTAATCTTCAAGTCTGTTATACCTGATCCAACATTAATTTTTTTACAAAAATTAAAAGATATCAAAGAAAGAGATTTGAAGTTAGCTCCTCACCTAATAGCAAATTCCACATGGAATCTTATTAATATTGGACATTAAGTAATTTAATGGTTTATAAATGTATTGCCAAATTTAATGTTATTTTATAATTTTTTCTTTATTGTAAACATAGTTGAATAAACCTGTTTTTGATACTAAATTATTTAACAGAATATTTATTGTCATATGTAATAATTCAATAATATGTATTTTACCAAATTTATCGTATGAATTTTGATAAACTCAATTTATGTTATAAATATTATCTGATAGATATTTTAATTAAAGAAGTACGATGTTGAAAATGTTTTTATTGGGAAGATATACCAAATATTATAATATTTTGGAGAACTACAATTAGACGTAGTTGAATAAATCAGTACTAATATATTGTAAATCCCGAACTTTAAGATATAATAAAATGGGATTTGAACACAGACTTTTTAAGTTTTCTTCAGTTATCCACTCCATCATATAATCGATGCACATACACATGTGATCTCCAGTATACGTATTTTGTGCTGAACCAGCATTCATCAGTTGGTCCAGATCATCACCTCTCACACATATGTATAACGAGTGCTCAGTTTATATTAAGATAGCAAATCTTCCAACTCAAATGGACAGAGTTCAATCTTCTCCAACTCTTCAGCCATCCATACCTTTGAAAATCTGCTAACAATCTTGGTATTAACAAGAGGTTGAGAATTCCATCATCAGATTTTCAATGGTATGGATGGTTGCAGAGTTGAAAGGTGGAGAAGAATGAAGTCTTCCATTAGAGTTGGAAGATTTGCTATCTTAATCTAAACTGAGCACTGATTATATATATATGTGGAAGATGACCTGAATCAATTGATGAGTGCTGGTTCAGTACAAAATATGTATATTGGAGATCATTTATCTTTTTAATGTGTATGGTCACATGTATCGGTTATATAAAACGGAGTGGATAGCTGAAGAAAGCTTGAACGTCTGTGTTCAAATCCCATTTAATTACATGTTGAAGTATTTCAGAAAGAAAACTTTTTTAAGAAGGTAAAAGACAGCATCACAAAGTGCAGAGTATTTATTACTCACAGACTGATTTATACAAACATCACAAAACACATTTCTAGTATTTCATCAACCTCATCTTAATCATTTTCTCTTGGAGTTGGAATAGCCATACTCTTTTATGAGTGACAGTTGTTGATAAATTCAGTATTAACATTTAGTCTTAATAATTGGTAATGATTTATCACTTTTAAAACTAGCAAAAGATTTTTTTGGGGGTGAAAATTGATTTTTTTTACCCTATGCCCCAAGTGCTAAAGGTTCACAAATCGATTCCCAGTTGAGGAAAGTAAAAAAAAAAAAAATCTTAGCTTTGTCATTTAAATAGAAATGTTCTTATTCTATCTCTTTGGTGCTTTATCATCACATAACTTCTCTATCAGTGGAACATATGATTATCATTTTGTTTGAATATTTAGATTTATTATTTACATTGCTAATATATTCTTCTATATGTATATACTATTATTATAAGTAATTTTTATTTCATATAATTAAACACAATAAGTAGCTCATTGCATGACAAACGTTTCCCCAGATTCTTGCATGTAGAAATGGTAAAGAAGGAGACAGCAACAAAAAAGTGACCAATAGTATTTTGACCTTTGATCGTTTATTATTTTATCATTCATTTTTATAAAACAATTACAAAATAAATCAGTGTGTGATTTAATCATGCATATTTGGAGAAAACCTTGAAAATATTAGCAGAAACCTTCATGCACTTTCAGTGCTGAGCATGCCCTGGTAGAGCATCCGACTTGGGGGATCGGGAAGTCCCAGGATTGATCCTGGTGCTCGAACTTCTTGTGAACTCCCAAGCAATAAAGCCATTAGCTTTTGCCCTGCATGATTTGGCATAGTAGATAGAACATGTCTTAGAATTTGGAGGACCCAGGATTGATTCTGGGGTCCGGTGCTCAAACTTCTTATGAACTCCTGAACAATAAAGACATTAGCATTTTTAGTCCTGCATGGTTGTGCACAATTGGTAGAGCATTTGACTTGTGATCAGGAGATTACAGAATCAATTCTGATGCTTGCAGGTCTGGTGCTCGAAAAACCATAAAGCCATATGCTTTATTTTTTGCAATGCTGAGCACCTTTTTCAAAAGCCTTTGATGACGGTGCTCAACATTAAAAATGCATTAAGGTTGTATTTAATATTTTCAAGGATTTCTGAAATGTATAGAATTATGATTGATTGCCTTCAAACAAATCAAAAAACATTAATTTGCATTTACTTTTTTGGACAAATTCAGATCAGCTCGCAGATACATAAAATCATGGCAATATATATATATGGAATAGAAAACTAGAAATTTATTATGCTTCAAGTTCGATAAATTTAAAAATCTCCCCTCCCCCCAATATAAATTGTACATTTTTCAATATCAAGTAAATGATTTATTTGACAATGAAAAAAAAACCATATTAAGTAGTCTACCACTACAAAAGTTTGCTCTTATATTTAATAAACAAAATCAGTAAATAATGAAATAACATTTAGAAAGAGAGAAATTTTTTTTAGGTTTGTTGGACTTCTGAAGTAATCATTTTTTTTTTTTTGGGGATTTTTACATAGAAGCCCTATGTATTCCTACATTGTTAAAAGAAGGTTGCCTTGACAACAGTTTGAAATTGTTGATTGTTAATGATATTGGGTTTGCCTAAGTGTTAAGTGGCTTTTAATGATTACTTCCAAACCCATTTAACCTTGAGCATTATTTTACTTATTATTTAAATAATATTATGGGTGCAATTTGAAAATTATAATTCAGTTTGTAATGTTCTAATTGACTATTAATCTGCATTCGGAACAGGTTATATTTACCTGTTTAAAGAAGTTTATTAAAAGTCTTTGTCTCAGCAATTTCAATCTCCGTGGTCACGTTGCAATCTTTGGTGCCTGTGTAAGTATATTAGACCATTAATAAAGGTGGGATTCCATTTTTTAGGGATACCAACTTTATTGTTAAAATGAGGTTGCCATGACAATAGTTTGAAATATATTGGGAAAGTGTCGATTTAATGATATTAATAACTGTAAATGGATGTTTAATTCCTTTATGGATGCTATAGGTAGTTGGTCACATCATTTTAGGGATGATATTAGAGTTAGTTTATCTATTATTGATTATTTATTGTCTATATATTTGTTAAAATACAGAAACTTCAATCTATAACTATGTTTGCAAGATTTGAACTGCCCTATTGCCTCTACATTTTTTATTAAAACTTTAAAGAATACTTATACAACCAGTCAGATAAAAATTCTATAATTAAAAATTAAGAAATTTGTCTTTCCTTTGACAAATTAATTCAAATAATCACAAATAATTGATCCTTTTTTTTTTTTTTTTTTGAAGGATTATCATAAAGTAATACAGTTTTCTCTTTCTAATTTCCGGTAATATAACTTGGACCAAGTTAATGGAAGTTATTAACGTTTTAAATAATGATTAAAATTTATGTCTAAAGAAATAAAGTTTAACTGTGCCAGTTCCTTTCAAAAAAAAAGAAAAAAAAGATCTTAAGTTTAAATTACTTTCTAATTTAAAAAGTATTAACAATTTATTTTCTGGAGATAATTTTACATACATCTTAGGCATAAATAAATGATAGGACTAATGAACAATCACAATAAAAAATGTACAACCGACATGGCTACACATTTTATTAATTTGAGTGACGTGAATGCAAATGAAAATCCAGTAAATTTCTCAAATTTTTGTAAACTGAATGATTCATTGGGAGAGGTATTTTTGATAATAATTCAAAACAGCTTACTTTTGGTAATACCCTTTTTGTAACTGTAATTTAGCTATCAGGCTAATACACATGCGCTTTACAGATTTTAAACAATATGCGTAAATGAATACTCTCATTCTCAGAGACGAGATAAAGTCTTTATGAAAAGATAGAATGAATTTATCCATCTTTTCAACCCAAATGTTTAAGTTTGGGCCAATCTTAAGTATTTGGAGATGAGACTGTGAAGATATTAAGCAGTCACTTTAAATTACTTTATTATGCCTGAATGAATGACACCTGCAAAATTATTTAAAATTTACCATACGTCATTCTCAGTTGAAGTCAAACATATATAAATAATACCCTTATTGAAAATAATCAGCAGATCACATATATGGTAAAATCTTTCACAAGAGCTTCATGGTAAAGTCATAAGTGTTAACATCGGAATAGTTATTTTTAGCCAATGAAAAGAAAGCCTCTTCTACTAGCCAGTACTGTTAAAAGGTTTATGGTCATACAGGCAACCAACTTACACAATCTCATTTTTTAAAATCATGGCTATTATTCCATTCCATTGAATTACAAAAATACATTTCACAAGGGTAGTAGATCATATTTATGGTAAAATCTTTCACAAGAGCTTGATAAGTGTTAACATCGTAATAGTTATTTTTAGCCAATGAAAAGAAAGCTTCTTCTACTAGCCAGTACTGTTACAAGGATTATGGTCATACAGGCAGCCAACTTACACAATCTCATTTTTTAAAATTATGGCTATTATTCCATTCCATTGAATTACAAAAATACATTTCACAAGGGTAGTATGACTAATGATATATTTAAAACTAAAGTTTTATAAGTATTGATATATTTTGCCAAATAACGGCATTGTTGTGAGGGAAATTTATTGTTACATTGAATTTTGGAATTGTTTATAGGCACTTTAATCAAATAGGGATCAAGATGTGATGCAGGTTTGGTGGTGGAATTCTGGATTTATAGTATGCTGATAATTGTAGTATTTTTGTCAGTTCAAAAGATGTTTTGCAAAATGTACTTAATGTTTTGAATGCAACATGAAAAAGTACCCTCCAAAGATCACTAATCCCAATATTATTCACAATCTTGTTCAACTTATTTAAATTTTATAATTATAAAAAAGCACTAAAGGTTTTTTTTAATATCTCAGATTACTATCATGGCTTAATATTTTCTTATTAATCTTGAGAAGTGTCTCTAACATTCCATAATTATCACTTTGGTATTAGTTCTATCATGTAAGTTTTTAAAAATTGTCTTTTGTATCTGTTGTTTAGGGACAGATTATTTACTTTATGTAGTCCTTTAGCATTTATGTCTATTCTGCTTAGTTGTTTTTAAGTTAATTAAGTCATTGCCCAAATCGTATACTATTTAACAGCAATGGGATTAAGTTATTTTCATTGAAGTTATTATATTCTATCTTGAACGTTTGAATCATTAATGATATCCTTGATTATCTATTTGCTTTTTATAGTTTTGTAGTTGAATTTAATGAATTGATCAAATTATTCATATGGGTGGGGTTAACAAACATTTACTATTTATCAATACAAGTTGCATTCTTATTTGTGGAGTCAATTTTAATTTTCTTTGCCCTAAATAATTTTTTCCCCTCCCCAGAATGAATATTCTGCCTAATCAAATCAGTCCTTAGTCCACATCAGCTGCAATTAACTGCTTTATGCATTTCTTTTATGGAAAAACTTTATAGAATGTATTTTGAGCTACACTGATTTAATTGTTCAGTTAGATATTAGATAATTTGCAGATATTTTCTATAGTAGTATAAAAATGCCACTTTTTCATTTTGTATTCTCTCAACACCGTTGCCTATTGTTAAAACATTCTCCAGTTTCCACAATCCTGTTTATATTTTTTGTTGAGTTTTTTTTCTTTCCAAAATGCCATTTATATTAATCAATACACCTTCAATTTTATTTTTAAGTCACCCATTTTTTGTCTTAGATCTTTGTCTCATATATTCTTTAGTTATTATATTTTTTCTGCTTTGTATATATTTTGCCTCAATTAAGCTATATCTGTTTTTAATAAGTAATTAATAAATAATTAATCTCATTGTAATGCTATATAAATACTTAATCTGTATATTCCATCTATTTTACTTTACACTCTCAGAATAATGTGGGCAGTTTGTTGTTCTTGATGTTAAAAAAACATAGTTATTACATAATAATAATCAGATCCAAGCCTCCTCACTGATGAAGTCAACAAGTCAGAAACTAGTCTGGGGATATTGGATGAGTAGGCACTAGACGGGGGATTTTATGCACAAATCTTCTGGCATGCACTGAGTGGCAATACTGTATGGAGAGTTTTGCCTGTTTTAATAACAGTTATAAGCAAGCATAAGAAATAGTGATCATGTGATGCTTATTGGCTTAAAACCAATCCTACCTAATAGGGTAGTGGTGACTATGATTATTAAAGAACTAAAGGCACCAAAATGTATAGGTACTGAACTGAGTTCAGACCTATATGACTATATAAGCTAATGAGCTTGGATTGAAAAAATATTATTGTGTTTTCAGTGGTTGCTGGAGGGTTGCATTAGATCCTAAGATCTAGGTGCAATGCTCTTGGATCCAAGGCTCCTCACTGACAAAGGTCACAAGCCAGAAACTAGTCTGGGGATATTGGATGAGTAGGCACTAGATGGGGATTGTATGGGCAAGCCTTCTGGCGTCTATTGATTACTCTGGCTTGCACTGAGTGGCACTACTATATGGAGAGTTTTGCCTGTTTTCATAATAATAATCATCATCATAATCAGGATTGGTTCAAAACACACAAATAAAAAAAACATCAAATGGCTTTATTGCTGCTCTTCATAAAAAAATTGAGTGCAAGAATTGGATGTGATGCACTGTGACTTCTTATACGGAGTCAGGAATCTTTCAACCACTATGCCCAGAGAAACATGTTAGACACTTTATCTTCCCTTTCCATTTCCCACCCTAAATTTTCCCAAATCCTTCTCTATCCTGCTCCACCCCATTTCCACATCATAATCTTTGTCAACTCCATAGCCTTTATATTTAAATCCCCCTTATCTGTTCCTAACCCAGCATAAAAACCAACAACCCACTTTCTGTATAATCACTTTGTTTATATTTATTCTTCCACAACTTCATTATTTATACTCTTCCTGCTTTCAGGCATTTACATTCAATTAACGGATGCCTAATATTTTCTATACCTTTCTTACACAACTTGCAGACTAGATCACTCACATTTTCCCATTTATTTGCATATTCATTTTTTTGCTAAAGATCCTGTTCGAGCTTTAAACAGTAAACTACTTACCTTGCTATTATCATACATTAACTCACACCCAGTATTCTGTTTATTTCTACGTGTATTTAAACTCTCTTTACTCTCTATCTCTTCAACGCCCTGTTTTTTTATTAATGCATCTATTTTTGTATCCCATTCCTTGCCACTATAACACTCAACAATTCTCCCAACACAATCTCCCCATCTTTTATATAAGTATGCAGACATAAATTTTTTATCCAAATCTTCTGCATACTGTACTACCTTTCTCACCCATCCTGTTGCTTGCCATTTATTTATAACCCAATTAAATACTATTTTAGCTTTTCTCTTATTATTCATAAACTGAAATCTACCGAGCATTTTCATTTTGCTTTTTTCATCTCTCATATAAAAACTTGACCATCCCATTTCTCCTTGAATTTCCTCCTTTGCTGTCCATACATCTGCATCACAATCAAATAACATGCAAGGCAACAAACAAGCCTACTGTACTTCCCAGGAAGTCACCTACCCAAAGCACTAACTGAATCTAACATTGCTTAACTTCAAGGATCAATCAGAACTGATGTCTTTAACATAGTATGACTAAAGGCAAGCTATAAATATATATAGACATGGGGCGTTTGAAATATTTTATATAGATTTCAGCTAGCGTTATGCATTGTTTCTATACATACGCTTATATTTTTACCTAAAAGAATTGTTGTCTAAGATGTAATATTCACTTATTTTTACTTATTATATATATAAAATACACATCCAGACACAAGTTGGATAGCTGGGTTTGAAGACATGGAGATGTCTGAAAATTTCAGATTTTTCACTCAATCGATAACTTTTAAATAAGTGCTTGGCTTTGGGTTGGCATTTTTAGATCTAGTGTCTGAACCTAGCCTGACACCTCTCTGAGGAGTGCCAAAGCACGAAACTCATGGTCAGAGGTTTGGGAAAGGGTTCCTCACAGAGATATTTTAAGTGCTGGCTCTGGCTAGGCATTTATCATAAAGCTTGTAGAGGAATTGGCAATCCTCATTGTTTATAACTTACAAGCTTAAGAGATAGGGTCAGGTGATCTATGGCTCTTATTTTGACTATTTATAGTCTCTGCCACAAGTCTTATGCAATTTTATATTGCTAGGACTACTACTATATGGTATGGCTGAAGATCTATCAGCCCCATATAGCTATTTGAGTTGGATAGCTGGGTTTGAAGACATGTAGATGTCTGAAATTTTCAGATTTTCCACTCAATAGATAACTTTTAGCTAAGTGCTTAGCTTTGGGTTGGTATTTTTAGATCTAGTGTCTGAACCTACCCTGACACTTCTCTGAGGAGTGCCAAAGCACGAAACCATGGTCAGGGGTTTGGGGAGGGGTTCCTGACAGAGATATTTTAAGTGCTGGCTCTGGCTAAGCATTTATCATAAAGCTTGTAGAGGAATTGGCAATCCTCACTGTTTATAACTTACAAGCTTAAGAGATAGGGTCATGTGATCTATGAATTGATCTACGACTTATTTTGACTATTTATAGTCTCTGCCAAAAGTCTTATGCAATTTTATATTGCTATGACTACTAATATATGGTATGGCTGAAGATCTATCAGCCCCATATAGCTATTTGAGTTGGATAGCTGAGTTTGAAGACATGTAGATGTCTGAAAATTTCAGATTTTCCACTCAATAGATAATTTTTAACTAAGTGCTTAGCTTTGGGTTGGTATTTTTAGATCTAGTGTCTGAACCTACCCTGACACCTCTCTGAGGAGTGCCAAAGCACGAAACCATGGTCAGAGGTTTGAGAAGATGTTCCTGACAGAGATATTTTAAGTGCTGGCTCTGGCTAGGCATTTATCATATTAACAACGATTACTCTTTAATAAAATGTTAATTTTGGATTAATACGGTATGATCATAGGAATATAAGGTGTTAATGACTAATAATGGTTGTTTACTGTATTCACGTTAATCCGTAATATGTAATTAATCGATTCAGTCAGTATACTTAATGTTTCCTATAGTTGGGATTTGAACTTAAGAATTTCAGTCTAAATTCATCCTCCATTCAATCTTAACCACCGATACACATGATCACACATATGTGAAAAAGATAAATGATTTCCAATATAAATGATCTGGCCCAACTGATGAGTGCTGGTTTTGTACGAAATACATTTATTAGCGATCATTTATTTTTTTCACATGTAGCGTGGTAACGTGTATCTGTTTTTTAAATCCATAATGTAAACTTAATTTAGATTTTTCCATTATATTTTGTAACGTTATCATTAATGAAGGTTTTTTTTTTTTAAAAAAAAAATACTGCTATTTATAAAAGTTTAATTATTTATTAAGTTTTTTAAAAATATTTTTTTACCACAATCTTTTACGAAATAATAAAAGTTAATTAAGCAAACCCCCCCCCATCCGTTCCTCAACTTTAAGCTGCCTTATATATTTCCTTCTAAATGAGAATTATAAAGTTTCTCGTTGAAGATTTTTTATTAAATTTTTTAAAGAAGCAAGAACAAGAGGAAGTTTTTTTGTTTTTAGTGAGTGGAAAAGTGTATTCCGTATTGTAGATTATGATTTATTTCTATATTCTAATTTACGAATTTCTGTATTCGAATTTCAATAAATACATTGTAAGTTTGGGACTTCAGAATGTAGTTAAAAATAGCATATACTCATAGAAAGAAACAACTATATTTGTAATTTATAAAATATTAATTTCTTAATCTATAACATCTGTTTTAAATTTGAATTAAGTAATAATTATGTAAACAAATAGTGCTTTAGGAAATGACCACCGCAGATTGCTTTTTTGTCTAAATTCCAGTTATAGTTTTTAATCTTTGCTAATTTCATTTATTACCGTGTACGTAAGAAATAAATTTCGATTATGTTTTAATAAGTTGGAAATACAAATTTGAAATCTTTTACATAGTTAATTAATAAATTTTAATAATGGAATAATTTGTTACAATCCCATTCACATGATAGCGAACACCCTACAAATTTTATCAAGCACGATGAAGGTGGTGCATTGCCTGTAAGTGTTACTTTTTTCCCGATACTTACAGGTATTAGTCCGCCGGTGACGAAAAACGCGACGTAAACAAACGTGTAAATAAAGACCGATTTAAAAACATTTAATCTTCTAAAAAGGAAATGAATTTTTTTTTTTTTTACGATTTAAAGTATCTGTCATGAAAAAAATCCTGGGACAATTAGCCGATCATCTCGCTGGCGAAAGAAAGATATACACGTGATTAGTAACCAGCTTTAATTCCCGGGTGAATTTTTTGAATGATTTTATAATCCAACACAATGATCAAACCATGCAGATATTATTTTATGAAATCGCAAGGTTAGAAAATTAAACACCAGACTAATAATTATGTGAAATCTCACTGCGGACTAATACATAGTACCCTTTTTTCATTGTTTCCAGTTTTATTTATTTAATTCTTTTGTAAAATTCGGAATATTCATATAAGGATTAGAAATAATTTCAAGGGCCTTTTTTTTTTTTTACCAAAAAATAAAAAAAGTTATAAAAATGTCATATTTATATATTATACTATTTCCATCATCTAGTACTGAGTATTGAATATCTTTAGAAAAATTAAACTTCATTTAGTAATAGCACACAGGTTGGTATATGCACAAGGTTTCGAGAAATACTATCCTTTTCTTCAGGTGTTATTGGCCTGACCAGTGATAGTACTACCATGGGAATCGATCCTGGACCCTTAGATTCTTGAATATTGAATTTTAAAGTAGTGCTATAACCAACTGAGCCATCCCATACAGTTGAATGTACTTTGAACATTTAAATAAAGTTTAATTTTTCTAAAGACATTCAATAGTCAATACTATATGGTGGAAATAGTTCAATATATAAATACAACTAAAATACCACCATCACAAACCTTCAGGAAAACATTATAAAAATGTTGTACAATTAGCTTGAAAAATGTTTTTATTGTTTTAAGTGTTTAGACTGTTAATGGGTAGTTAGTTTTTCCCCACATACTATTTTTGAAATATCTACCTTTTTATTAAATTATTAAGTTATTTGTTCCATTGGTCATTTAAGTTTTTGATTACATTGAATTTCTATTATCCAATTACAAATTTATATCCCGTTGAATCATATGTTTTGGAGTCACGTAACAATAACATGACATTTGCAGATAGAACATTTTTTATTTGGCCTTTTAAGTTTATTAGGTGTCCCTGGAAGACTTGTTGCTGTGACTATTTGAATGCACCAAAATCTGTAAACAAGTAAAACGGATGTAATTAATAATTAAAAGTATAGGTTTTATTAATATATGATAGTGATAGATTAAGAATAAATTTTAGGTACTTCTGTGGAGCATAGGTGTTTTGAAAAGCATTTAGTCTGACAAGTTATTAAAGGTATTTCTTAATGTTTGTGATTTCTTCAGATTGATATATGTCTCAATAAATTATATTTTTTGGTTCCTTCAATAAAATAAGGGTAGTTCAATACTGATAATTTGTTAGCCAAAAGTTAAGTGGAATTGGTTTTAATTGTTTTATTTTTATTTAAATTATGAGTATTTTTGAGGAAAGATAAAAATTAAAATTTAAAAATTTTTTTTTTTTTTTTGATATTTTTTTTTTTAAAAAAAAAAAAAAAAAAAATTTCCTTATTTGTATATTTTTTTAATTTTTTTTTATTTGGGGTATTTTTTTGGTTTTGGAGAATAAGTTTATATTATTACATTAAAAAATTATAGATAATTTTGGGAAGGGTTAGAAAGGTTATAATTTTTTTAAATATTTCCTTTTTTTTTTTAAGAAAGTTGTTATTATTTTTTTTTTTTTTACTGCTATATAATTTATGGGATCATGCTCTTTTGATTTTGATTGTGCTAAAATCAGGGGAATGGAAAATGATATAATTATACTTTATTTCTTCTTTTCCTTATTAGTCTCTTAACATTCTATGATGGTCTTTTGATTCCCAATCAACCATCCCTCTCTTTCCAACTCCTTTTTGGATACTTTTCCCCTTCTTTCTTAATTGTATCCAGTTCATTGTTTGTATTGCTAATTTTTCTCTTGATCATTCTTTCTGAAATATAATCAATATTAATTGTATCCAGTTCATTGTTTGTATTATACATTCCCTCTTGATCATTCCATCGATTTTCATCCATAATCCATTTCTGATTATATATTCTTTCTTCAATCAAATTCATAGTCATGAAGACTTTTTTTTTTAACAGCTACTTTTGTAAAGAAAAACCACGATATATCTGGAGTTTTGTAAGGACAATCTGTTTCTAAAAGAGATTATTTATATTAAGCTATACTGGTTGTTGTAGAAGTCTGTGTTTATTGGAGAATCAGTTTGTGATTTATTATCATGTACACCTGGGTCTCATTTTATGCGGTAGATAGGTTCCTCAGAAAATGCGCACAAAAGAAATCACACAAAAATAGACTTAACTTACCTTGAAAAATGGGGATAGGGGTTGTAATTTTCAGAAATCGCATAAAAGCAAAGCAAGAAAGAAAAATTACTTTAAAATTTGCATTAAAAAAATAAGGAAATAAAGTATGACTAATAAAAAATTTCAAATATTTAAAAAAAAAAAAATACAAGACAAATTTTTTTTATTAACTACAGTATTTAATTTTACATTTTTTCATGCATACTTTAATCATTAGCGGTTATTTGGCTATTTGACAATATGTGTTCGTTTGTGAAATGTTAAGAAATCAGATTCGTCATATGACATACAACTATCGCCACTTTCAGTCTTGAGCTGTGTTAATAGTTTTTTGTTTCTATATTAAAAAAATGAGATAGTAATCAAAACAAAAAGATTATAGATTATCATTAGAAAGATTATTTTCAGTTTATAAAATCAATAAAATCTTCGTTATTATTTATTTTAAAAATCTAAAAAATTATTTATTTCTGTTATAAGTAACAAAATATGTTTTAAAAGTTTAAAATTTTTGAATATTTATTGCGATATTTTTATATATAAGTATAAATCTATTATTATTATTTACTCATTAGTATAAGTAGGTTGTTTACATAGAAGCTAAAATTCTAAATACAGCTTCAGGCAATATTCACGTTAGCTGCTAATATAACGTTATATTTTTGAAAAAAAAAAAAAAAGTATTTCAAGTCAAAATAAGTTATTAATAATTTAAATTTTTTGATATCTAATAAATATAGTGAAATATGAAAGATATTAAGAAGAAACATGAATCACATAACTTCAAAATTGTATTAAAATAATCCGCATAAAACAAGACCCATGTGTATATGTTATTTGTTTCTTTACATGTGGATGCTGGAAATAGCTTTGGCTTACAATGGACTCTTTAACTATCTTTTACCTATTTTAGTTCCAATTGTAAATTCATATCTAGTTGTATTTGAGTACCAGTACATTCTTTAGCATTATAATCAGAAATTATTTTATTACGCAAAGTACAGCACATCAAAAATTTAGAAAGGATAATAAAGGGAGAGTAAAATTTATGTGCTTTCAATATAAGCCAAAGAAATTTTATTATATAATTCTATATGATATTCAGTGAAGGAAAAATGGCTGCCGAATATTGCAAAATTTAATGGTGTTTTGGCTTATTTATTAATATTTTTGTTTGTTTACATTTTTCTTTAGCAATCGCGTAATTGAAGTGGTTTAGTTAGATACAGAATAGTTTGTGGCTCCACTGTATATATAGTAGTTCCACTAATGAGCCTAATAAACAATTAAACAATAATTTTTAATGATAACAGACTAAAGCTTATGACGTCAGTCTTAGCCGGATTGATATATCTATTCTTATTAATCACAACCACTTAGTATTATTACTCAAACTCCTGTCCTTTCTTTTGCCAGGTGTAATATCTTAGATATCCCTAAAACTTCTATTCTACTAGATATTATTTTCAAATAGGTGAGTAAAGAAGGACATGATAAAAAAGCAAATAATTCCCAAGATTGCATTTCTGGCTTGACTAACTCTCTTTACCTGTCCCAGATCATAACTTCTCACATGTATTTATTTATTTTTGTTTAGTATTTGTCTACATCACATTATTACAATTTAATCTACAAGTGCTACATTTTTAGCTCTGGTTTATTCCATATATTTGAAGTATATGCCGTGGAATAGAAAATTTAAATGTATCTATCAGTCACACACACACACATATATATATGAATAATTTTATGATTATCAAAAAAAAAAGTAATAAATAGGTTGAGGAAATTAAGATTTTAATAATGTCCATGTTAATTAATTTAAATAAAATTTAATTTTATAAAAATCGATGAAGTCATTTACACCTATTTACTAATGAGATTTATCGATTTATGGATTTTTTTTTATTAGTATATCTATTTCATCTTAATTTTTACATAACATGGTAATTTTATATGTGAATAGAAAAATCAAAAACAAATTTGCTTTAAAAGAAATCATTATTTTATATTTCAGTTTTTAAAAAGTCATTGTTTTATTTATTTGTTTCTGGAAAAATATTGTATTTCGATTTAACTCAAAAAATATTAATTGTTTTGAAATAATTAAAATTTAAGATAGTAATTTTAAACCGTCTTTGATATTTAAATTTACAATAGAAGGAAAGAGGATTGTTTTATTGTAATAATTAGAAACTTATTAAAGCCAAGAAATATCGTATGACCCCAGTTTATACAATACTTTTATCAGCAATTCTATTTATTTACTATGTTTCTGCCACCTAGTGTAAATTTGAGTAACTACTAGATGTCAGATGATAATGCTTAATAAATCCCTATCCATTCATATTCCCAGACTAGTATCCAACTTTGGGAATATTGATAGAACAGGATAGATATTTATTTATTAAGCAATACTATTTGCTAACTTCTGATTACTTAAGCTAATACTAGATGGCAGGACCAGAATAAAAAATAGAATTGCTACTTATAGGTGCCATTGAGTCTATGACATTCCTAATGATTACATAAACTGTTACTGCTTACATCACTGCTACCCAATAAATCATTGGGAAAAAAATTAGAGGTAGGAGAAAATAAAATAAACTAGAAATAAAGCCTTCAATTTATTATTTATTTAGCATGAAATCAACAGGTGGAGTAAAAGTAGAGAAAGATATGAGAAGAATATAAAAAGAAGAAATATGTGAAGTAAGGAGAGATTAGAATATATATTGGAATCGATTATGGTTAATTTTACGATTATTTGGCCATGTTTCTTACATTTTCTAAATATGAAGTGAGAAATCTTATATTAACTGTTTTAATTCATATTTTATTGCTACAAAATAATATTCATCCTATTCTTAAAACATGTTATTACTTACATGTAATCAGAAACAACTGTTTATTTACTACAAACAAATCATAAGTTGATTTTATTTTGTCTGCTGAAGTAAAAATAATACAATTTTTAATAATAGTTTAAATATTTTTATTTTTATTTGGTAAACTAAAGAAAGAAGGTTAAGACATTACCTATATTAATATTGCCATCTAGTGTCCAAACAAGGGAAAGACAATTGCTTTGAAAGAGAAAACGAAAGGAATTTTCTGCTTTCAAGAAATCCCTTTTTATTGCTGTCATTTATGTCATCCTTAGGTCACCTTAGCCAAAATTATTTGAAGAATTAGGCATTATTATTAAATAGTCTTGAAATATCATAAAATTAGAGTCAACAAGATTGCTTTCTAGAAATCATATATGTTGTACTTATACAAAGAATTATTAGTAGTTAAATATAATCACTTTGATACTAGAATAAATTTGTGAGAAGATGTGATTTTGAACATATCTGTGAATACAATTTTCTGCACCATACCCCACTTATTAGCAATTTTTTTATTGTATATACATACTTACATACACACACACACACACAAGTCTAATATTTGGAATGTCCTGCAGTCTTCCTCAGATTGTGTGTGTGTACATATATATACATAATAAACATTGTTTTGCTAAAAAGTATTTGAAGTAAGGCGTAGAGCAGGTGTGCCCAAACTTTTAGAACCATGAGAGCTACTTTTTATTTTCCAAATAAATGGCGATAGACTAAATGGGGGGGGGGGGAGACAAATGAATCAATTTATAAATGAAATAAACAAATATTGTTAAAATTTTAAACAAATTTATTTAATGTGATGATTGACATTGAAGATTATTAGCTATTTTTGAGTAATTTGATTCACAATTAGAAACAGCCAATCACAAACTGTCATTAAGAGGATTTTCAGTCATATGAGTACATTATTTAGATTTTATAGAGTTCATATGAGAAAGTGATGATTCACATAATTATGTGATGCAAAACATGAATGCAGTCTAAGATACGCATCTTTCAATAGCGGATAAGATTCATTGGTAATATACTTCCATATATTAAATTGGTCATGTGATTTCAATCTACCTGTCATTTTGTAGTTCAATTACTTGCATTTCCAAGCTGCCTACGTTCATATTAAATACATCAATTAGTACAGTTTGATTTTCTATATTTATTTTAGAGAATGGTGATGTGAAAAATGAAGTTGATTGGTCAAAGTTTTTCAATGTCTTGAAAATGTTATTGAAATTGCAGAAGAATGTTTTGCAAAATATTTCCAAATTCTTGATAATCATGTTTCTATATTTGACCCAATTTCTTTTTTTAAATTTGCAAAAGGTTTTAAATCTTTTTTATTAATTTGAGAAATCCACATTTCCAGTTTCATTTAAAATGTATTGATGGAGCTAATCATGTTGGTTATCGTTTTGTTTTATCCTTGCTAATCTAGACTTAATTCATTTCATTTAGTAGTTAGATCCATTAAAAATGCTAGCTTTTGCAGCCACACCTTTTTTTCGTCCAGAAAATCTTTTATATATAGCAACAGCTTGCAGAATCTTTCTAAAACATTAGCTTTGCTCAACTATCTGAGTGAATTATGGAGAACTATGTCACCATAATCACATCAATGCTATCTAAAATGACTGAAACAATCTTCTTTGGTATGCTTTCACTCTAATAAATTTGATTATTTTAATAGTTGTATTAGTTGTATTCATAATATTATCAAGGTTCAATATTTTACCGCATAATGATTGTTGATGAATTATGCAATGGTATGAAATAAAATTAGGTAAATCAATATCTCTCTTACAAAATGCTAAAAATCCATTTTCACAACCAGTCATAGAAGGAACACTATTTATAGTAATGGGAACAAACTTCTTAAGATCAAGATTTTCAGATATTAAAGAAAGCTTTAAAAATATTGTAGATGTCTTTTCTGGTTTGCTCTTTTAAAGATAGGATTTTGAGAAATTCTTCCTTTACAGTCGAATCAGGAAATCCTAAGCATACAAATATACTAATCGGGATCATATCGCAACTGTCAGTTGACATCAAATTGAAGTGAAAACCATGAACAATTTTCAAAATCCCGTTTTACATTGTGATCTTAAATCCATCTCCATGGTTTCAACTCATCTTGTTACAGTTTGTCTGGAAAGTTGTATACCTTGGATAATATCAACAATCTGCAATTTATTTTAAAAATTGTGAAATAAGCTATCAGCTGCAGCCAAATAAGCTGCTATGAATATTTTTATAAAAATTTGACACACATGGAGAGATACCACCGTTGCCATTGTTGACTTTTTTTGAATGAAGATTGCCATGAATTTAGAGATCTTTATAATCTTTGTATTTCAGATTTTCTTATTATAAATTTATTTAACGCACATTAATTACATAAGTAATATTTACTAAGGCAATAAACCTAAAGCATGAGCGGTTGAAAATGCGAAGGTAGGGACCTCTCTTTTCTTTCAATGCATAAGCTTGTGGTTAAGACCTGTAGAGGTCCCTACTTTCACATTTTCAACCGCACATGCTTTAGGTTTATTGCCTTAGTAAAGATTTTCTTATTATAGATTTCAGAGAAAAGTCTCGATCAAAACTTGGATGAATCATAGTAAAATGTTTGTTTAGATTACCTCTTTTCGGTAAAACTACTATAGAATTACACAATAAACATAAACATTTTTTTTTTGTATATGATGAATAAAAACTCTTCTTTCCAAACGTTATTGAAATGATATATCTTTGCTTTTTTATTGCTCATTGTGGGGAAAAAAAAAAAATAATTTAATTTTTGTCACAAAATAAGAATTATCATTAAAAATACTCATATAATATTAAATTAATACAATTTAAGTATCAAAACCACTTCTCACAATTGAAAAAAACTTTTTAAAAATTATTTCAAAAAATCAAAATGTCAAAACTAGTCTGCCTACTTAAATGAAAATTTAAAAATATGTTTTTTTTTTGTATGACTATAACCAAAATAGACATGATGGCATGAAACGATAGTAATTTTCTTGATTGTTTTCTTCAATTTTTTATTATTTGACTGTTTTCTACAGGCTTATAATTTTTAAAATTTTAGTTGTAAATTGGATTTCACCTTCAAATAAAAAAAATCCCAAATTTCAATGGCTGCTTTTCAAATTTTTTTTTTGAAATTTTAGTTTTTAAAGATAAAATCTTTTTTTATATAAAATTTTATTTTTGCTTGTGCGATTAACTTAAAGTTTCTCGGTGATCGACACGTTGGACACATTTGGTATAGCGATTGTATTTATATTAAATAGTATATGACAACCAACAGCCAATCAAATCTTAAGCACTGGGACAGAGAATTTAACAAGAAAAGAGCGGTTCCACTTTCTTCTTTATTTGTCTTTCTATATATCCAAGCCAGTTCAAAGTACTTATATTTGAAAGCGTGAATCTTAAATATCATCACACTTAATTCACTGAGTTCAAATTATAAACATACAGCGTGAAATCTTTCGATTTACTATGCAGTAGTTTTTCGATGTTATAACTTTGCAGCAATATATGTAAATAATATTATTTTATAAAGCGCAGTCGATATTGAAATTAAATTGAGAGAGTGCAAATTTCTCAAGCGCTTATGACAACCAACAGCCAATCAAATCTTAAGCACTGGGACAGAGAATTTAACAAGAAAGGAGCGGTTCCACTCTCTTTTTTACTTGTCTTTCTATATATCCAAGTCAGTCCAAAGTACTTATATTTGAAAGCGTGAATGGAACCGCTCTTTTCTTGTTAAATTCTGTGTCCCAGTGCTTAAGATTTTATTGGCTGTTGGTTGTCATAAGCGCTTGAGAAATTTGCACTCTCTCAATTTAATTTCAATATCGACTGCGCTTATAAAATAATATTATTTACATATATTGCTGCAAAGTTATAACATCGAAAAACTACTGCATAGTAAATTGAAAGATTTCATGCTGTATATTTATAATTTGAACTCAGTGAATTAAGTGTGATGATATTTAAGATTCACGCTTTCAAATATAAGTATTTTGGACTGGCTTGGATATATAGAAAGACAAGGAAAGAAGAAAGTGGAACGCTCTTTTCTTGTTAAATTCTCTGTCCCTGTGCTTAAGATTTGATTGGCTGTTGGTTGTCATAAGCGCTTGAGAAATTTGCACTCTCTCAATTTAATTTCAATATCGACTGCGATTTATAAAATAATATTATTAAATAGTATAGCAAAATAAAGGAAGTGGTAGATTTAGTGATATCTGTGAATGTTTATCTAAAGTATGCCTATGGTAAAATTTTTGAAGGCATTACAGACTCCACATGTGAAAAATACTTCAAAATGTTTGGAAAATTTAGTGGAGAATTATTTGTAATATGAAAAAATTGAATATTAAATTAGTATGGTAATTTTTAAGCATGTATTATTATTGCTAAATGCATGTTTAATCTGTCTTAAGAGAACTTTTTATGCAAGGAGTTTCCATAGTGATAAATAACAACTTGTATCCACTATTTTGGTAAACAAACAATTATTTGCTACAGTAATCTTTTGAAAATATCTGCTGGTTTTAAACTAATTTTTTTTATAAATATTTTAGAATACAAAATTAATGGGATATTGATGTTATGAAAGTAATTTGCCTTGTATATTCCATACTATCCATCCTTACTAATACCGGGTCATTCCTGGGGCACTGCCTGAAGTATATGGTGAAGATCTGTTCTGCCTTGCGGGCATCTATGAACTATATTGGATTTAATATGAGCTCAACAATATCTTTACAAAGTAACTATCTCTAGCTTATGTCAAGATTCATATAAAAATTAAAAAATATATAAGTTTTATTCACAACATAATAAAAAAAAACTTCGATCATGTATAATAATAACATGTATCAAAAATAAATAGGAAAATATGTCAATTAGATACTTATATATTAGTCCAGCAGTGAAGTTTTAGTATTCATTACCTATGATTGTTAAATATTTAATAGTATGTTTGATTTAATTATTGAAGTAAATTTAACTTTCACAGATTTAAAGAATCATTTTAAACCAATTCATAAATAATAACTCCACTTTCTGTATTAATGCCAATATATTTACTTGGCAAAAGATAGCTACCTTTAAAGCATAAGTGGACCAGTGGTAGCTAGAAATTAATAAAAAATATATAGTAGATATAAAAATACTCTAGGGATCTTCAACAACTTATCTTTGACAGTTAAATTTACTTAATTAACCCTTCAACTGACATTAATTTTATTGGCCGAGTGAGGTAAAACTCTAAAATTTAATTGGTCAATTCACAAACTCAACCATAAAAATATATTCATCTTTTAACATTATATTCACTTTAGTTTCGTTTGTAAAAAGTATATTAATAATTTGTCAGGTTATGAAAGTGAACAAAAGTTTTTTTTCAAAAATAAATTTTTATTTATAATTATAAAAATATTCAATAGCGGCAAATCTAAAACGAACATTAGTATCAACTAAAAAGTCTTGCTGATGTCAGTGATTTCTTTCTCAATTTTACATTGCGGATAAGTAAATCATTTTTACTAAAATCTTAACTATTTTTCTATAATAATTTTATTTTTAGCATATTTTATTAAAATAATTTATAATATGTCAAAAAATACTTTTAAAATGGTCTAAAACATTCGTTTATCATTTTCAAAATGAAAGAAAAGAAATCGTAATGGTGGGAGTTATTGACAAGCGAATTTTTTTGTCCTCAATAGTTGAGAGCCAATCAACGTTTAGAACGGACTGCCTCCTCCCTTTGTTAGACCTTCAATGTCAGTTATATTGATTTTTTACTTGCAAAATAATTCAAGAGAGGACAGCATCTTATGGAACTTTTTATAACCTTTCAAATGACGGTAAAATCTTTACCATAGCGTTAAAAATGACAGAATTCAAGCGACTTGAAGTGGCTACGAGTCAGCTCATAAAACTCCTTCAAAAGGTTAAGTAATCCAAACTATTAAATATTAGCTATTGTAGATAATCATAATGATTTTAACGAAGACTAAAATTTCACCACCAGACTATTACATATGTACTGTATATTATATTAGCTAAAATATGATTTGCTTACCTAATTTTTATTCAATAATTTCGAAACAGAATTAATAAGCAGCACCAAAAATAAATTTAAAATGTTTGTGTTATGTTAACTAAGAAATTTTTAGTTTATATCTTCTTAATAATAGAATTGAAAAGTAACATATCTATCATAAATGTAAATATTCTCTTTAAAAAAATATTCACGTTTTAGTAGTATTATAAAACTGAAAAAAGAAAAAGTTGATTGCATAATTAAATGCATCAAAAATAAATTAGAAAATACATTATTATCTAATATATATTGTAACCCTCATGTCTGAGTTTACAGGCATTGCTTTTAGGCCAATATTTTAAATATTTTTCTTTATTATGTATAACAAAATATTAAAAGATATGGATATAGAATACATTTTAGAATGGTTTTAAAGTGTTAAAAAATAAGTATAAAGGTAAAATGTGTTAGCATTTAATTTTTTTAAAATAAAGAATATATATTTTTTAAACAAATATGTTGCTATGACAACCAACAGAAGTTTTCTAAAATCATCTACATTTCAAGGAATAGTGGGAATTGTAACTTGGTCTCACCTTTTACTATATAGAAGTCAAAAATTTTGTAAGGATTTTTAAAGTTAATACGCCTTTTATAGAATAGAAAATCCTCCAGGATGCTTTCCCTGATCTTTCCAGGATTATAGCCGAGTATAGAGCTGTAGATAAAGAAATGCTTTAAAATTTAACCTTGATTCTGCTGATCTGACCATCACTACTGAATGCTGAAGAAATATTTGACATTTACTAAAACTAGTCTAGTGATTATTCCATAGAAATGTACTTCTATAAATTAATCTGTGAATTTAGTTATTTTAAGTGCTCAGAAGAAAATTGCAATAGAAACTCTCCTAGGAAAAATGTCATGAAATAAACTAAAAGAAGGTAAATTATTATATTGCCAGCAGACATTAAAATTTAATGATTAATGGTCATGTTCCCACATTTACATATACAAAATATATATATGTGAGCTCACAAAGATATCAAAGTAAATCAACAGACCTTTCTATAGCTATCCTCAAAGAGATTGTAAGTTACAAAGATTTTTTTCCTCTCTCGTTCATGATTGCCATATAATTTTCTTAAATGTAAATATTTAAATACATTTTTGATTATCATTATTATCATATAATTCTATTATTGTTGTCATTAATAATTTTATTGTTTGTCATTTTTCATTCTAAACAACTGCTTATTTATTATGATAATATAATAAATTATTAGGTGGAGGGGGGTAACGATCAGGAAATATAATTGAATGTGTATGGAAACTTGTTTTTATGCATATTCAATTTGATCGTTACTTGTGACTAGTACCGATTTGTCAATTAAAAATAAATTGTATGCAGTCACTCCATCATGTACATGGTCACCTGTTAGGTATCTTTAAATTCCCCTAGATGAACATTAATTTTCTGAATATCGTATTTTTATTTTATGGTTAACTTAATTATTACTAATTGTTAAAAGGGTGGTTGCCGCTACAATATTTATATATATTTCTATTTTATTTAATTATTCGTACTAAAATAGTAGATCAATACTTGTATTTTCTGATGAAGATTTAATTCAGCATGTAAAAAAAGTACTTAATTAAAGAAAAGTGATGATTTATACATCATGTTCATCAAAAAACTAAATGAAAAAATGTGCATTAGTGCTAATTTTTTTTTTTAAAACTTACTTTATTTTAATTTCAAGAAAGAGAATTTGAATATCTTGGCCCTCCCATCATTTCCATCAATATGATACTCAATTTGATATAATACATTAAAAATCAACTGTACAGTAAATAATATTTCTGTAGTGTAATTTTCACCATACCACTCTTGCACAAGGTAGGGACTGGTTTCTATCTTTTTAATATCATGGAGGGACATAATCATAAATATAAGACCAAAGACATGGAAAAAGATATCCCCAAGATGCACATTTCTTGCTATACCAGCACTCATCAGTTGGCCCAGATCACAATCTCTTACACATATCTTTATCATTATTCAGTATATAGTTCAATTGATGTGTCTTACTTACTGCCCTCATAACTTTGACACAAACCCATTCTGTGAGAGTGGTGTAGTGAAAATTTCACTACAGAAATATGGGTGGGTAATCTTTAGTCTAATGAGTGACTAATAAAAAATTGTTAACAAATATACTGCGCATATACACTTCATTTACATATTGGTTAGTGCTTTTGATTAATAATTTGCTTAATAAAACATTTATTCATTAATTATCATTGTTTTTCAATTTTAAACTTTTTTTTTGAAATAAGATAGTCAAAATTTATATATTTCGAATCTATGTCAATACATTTTTTTTCTGTAGAAAACCAGTGTAATTGCTTTTTTTTTTTAATATAAGGTTTTTCATTTATAATGAGTTTTAGGAAACCTTTACTCTTGTTATTCAGAGTAAAAGTTCATCAGTAAAAATGATTATTTAAATAATATATTTATAAGATTTCATGAATTAAAATGACATTTCAATTTTTTATTCCTAAAATGCCACTTTAAAAAGAGATTTTAAATTTTTATTATTTAATATATATATAAATTAGCTGCAGCTTAACAAAAATGATGGGCCGGAAAAAGAATTGAAAGCTGTATTACCCTTGTATTAATATATTGGACTATTTTCATAATCTAATATGAGTATTGAATGTCTTTAGAAAGATTTAACTTTATTTAAATATCCCAAATACATTCAACTGTTAGTAATAGCACATCAAACAGGTTAGTATATGCACCATGTTTCGAGAAGTATTATTCTCCCTTCTTCAGATGTTACTGGCCTGACCAGTGACAATACTAACATAGGATTGGAACCTGGATCCTTAGAATCTTGAGTATTGAATTTTAAGGTAACACTCTAACTAATTGAGCCATCCTGCCAACAACAACAATCAATAGAAATTTCATATATTTATTTATGAGATTCCTTCTGATTTCTCCACTTTTTCTTAAGGGAAACGTTGATCAGTCAGTTTCATACATTATGCATAGTGAGAAATTTACAAAAATATTAGATAGAGAGGAAAAGATACAAAAAAGGAAAATTAAAAGAAACTGCTCTCCTGCCAATGATGAATAATCCCATAAGTCGACCTAGTGTGACCATAAATAATGTATGGAAATCACTAATCAATTTTTCTCTTAGGAGAAAGTGGAGAAATCAAGAGGAATCACATAGGTAAGTATATGACCATTTGTTGTCTTTGGCAGTAGTTCAGTTGTTTAGAGCATTTTTTTAAAATTCAATAATCAAGAATCTAAGGCTCCAGGTTCAATTCCCATGCTAGTACCGTCACTGATAAGGCCAGCAACACCTGAAGAAGAGAAAATAATACCTCTCGAAACATTGTGCATATACTAACAGTTGAATGTACTTCAAAAATTTAAATAAAGTTAATTTTTTTTAAATACATTCAATACTCAATACTCAATACTAGATGATAGGAATAAGCCAATATATAAATACAACTAAAATACTACCATCACAAACCTAAAGAAAAACACTGTATTACCCTTCATTCCCTGTTGTTTTAAATACTTTTGCAGGTAAAAGTAAAAAGCAATTACCTCTACATTGATAAACTGGGTAGAGGATTTAATATAGAGCTTTTAATTAAGAATTAAAGTCAGTCGAACAAGTGACAGGTATTGACCATGAAGGAAAAGCATAATTGAATTATAATTTAATTATCATTCTCATGCAGAGGGAGGAGAGCACCACAGCCTAGTCTTAAAGGAAGGATTGTATATATTGTGTAGGTTAAGGTAGATATAATATGTTATCTTTTAAGATATACTAAAAACTTTATTTCACAACACATTCCTGAAATATATGAACTAAGTCATTTGAGAAAAATGACCACTAAGATGGCTATTTAGTGCTGAATCAGCATTCATCAGTTGACCCAGATCCCTATCTTTTACATAAATTCTATACTTAAAATCTTCATTCCATCACATATGTTTGAAACATATGAATAAAAACTTTTGAGAAAGATGACGACTAAGATCCCCGGTTAGTGCTGAATCAGCATTCATCAATAGACCCAGATCTCTATCTCTTACATAAGTCTTGCATTATTCGTTCTGTATTTATCATTATCAAATATTATAATTTGACTTACAATTGTAAAATTTATGCACCCACAACTTTGCACTTTGGCTAGAGATAAACTTTGATTTAATAAAAGATCAGTAATAATTATTAGTGCATTTATGTGAGGTCGTTAGGACCAAAGATAAGTGCAGAAAATTTGACACTTTTAAATCAATTTTGGCACTTGCTAATCAAATTATAATGATATGTAATATATATACGTAATTATTTTGCATTACAGTTACAAATTACCACCATTAATTCATTTAAAAATTTTAATTACTACTTATTAAAATATATATTTAGAAAAAGAATATAATAAAACGTTATAATTTTTATTTTAAAAATATTTTAATTGCTGTTAGCATTATTTTATTAGGCGAAAAAAAAAGACAATAAAGAGTATTAAAGATACAGTAAACAGATGAATATATATAAAATGACAATTTGTTACTAGTATTATGAATTTATGACATTTAATTATATACTATTATAAAATCTAAATTTATATAAAAGTTCCATATATAGAGTATATGAGCACAGACTTTCACACAACCCACCACTCTCCACTATATCTCATAACACTGACACACTTGAACACATACATGTCGAAATGATAATCACCAATATTCGTAATTCATGCTAAACCAGCAATCATCAGTTAGTCCAGATTATCATCTCTACACATATATGCAATAAGTGCTCAGATATATATCGAGATAGCCAATCTTCATACTTTAATGGATAGGCTTCAATCCATTCCACATTCCAACTCTGTAACTGTCCATCCAATTGAAAATCTGATGATGGAACCCTCAAAGGCCACCCTGAGGCTGAGATTCCATATTTATTAATGTGAAGTAAAGAAAGTCACTTTGTTATATATATGTATCAAGAATTAAAGAATAATGCAATATTTGAATAACTAAATAAAAAAAGCAATAATATATGATACAATTATTGGTTTTATAAGATAATTATATTTTTTGAGTTAAAAAATATTACATTGTGCGTCATCAACTATTATTTATTGGTTTATCGAATAATTTATAATTAAAACCAACATAATGAATATATATCAAACATTTATACAGTATGTCCCAAAGAAGGTGTCTGGTTCTTTCACCAAACTGAGTGCAGTGCCATCTCTAAATCAATGCATGTGTTCTACCACAAATATTTTAAAACATCACATGAAATAGTTTCTTTGTACTTTCACAGATCACCATCACTGCTTTCACCGCCATCATAAGATCTTGTAAAATTCCTGAAAACATTTTTGTCACTCATGGCTGTCACAATTTTCATCATTTCAAATTTTTTAATAGCAGTTTTATCCAATTTCAAACAAAGCCAACCAACATCGGGGGGAGGGGGATTACATTTGAACCAGTTATATGCTGGTTACCCATTTGTCTACAATATATGCTTTATTTATTCACCACTTTACTTATTTCTTTGCTTACATTTTATGGGACAACCTGATACAATCATCATCATGTAATCTGACCCATGATACCAACTACATCAATCTAGATTTTTGAATCTCTCATAGCTTAATATATAAATGAATTATATCTACAATTTTAAATAATACCATTGTAAATGTCATGTGACAATTTTAAATAATACAATTGTAAATGTCATGTGACAATTTTAAATAATACAATTGTAAAGGTCATGTGGCTATTTGAGTTATTCTAATTGCACAGATCACTGATGATGACCATTTCCTTTTTAATAAATCTAAAACTATTTCTTTAATCAAGGAATATCTTTGTAGGATAATGAATTTCTCATACCTAAGCATCATTTCAATTAAGAAATTGTATACTTCGACTAAAGAGCATTTTATCTATACTCATCCTTTATTGGTAGCGTTTTTACTCCGCAGTACTTTCCCAGTGGAAGGCATGAACTTAAAGGGATAGTTATAAAGTTTAAAACTATTCGCTTGGAATAAGATCATATTACACACACACGACGGATTTTAATAATAAATAAAAATACATTTATTTAATTAAATATTTAATTATATATATTTAAATATAAAGAAAAAAATCATACATTCTAGATTTAATTAATTAAAAAAATGTAAGGGTTTATATTAAGTTTTTATTAATAAAAAATAAATAAATTTCAATTTACCATTTAAATAATTGGGCCAGTTTTGATGATTCAATGGTACCACGTTTATAAAATTTTATTGTTTCAAATGCATATATGTGGAATCTTGAGTCCTAATGACAGGTAGAGGGATACTTCTTATGACAGGTCAGGCTTATGATTTAGTTATCTAGTCTCTCATTTCTTGCACACAACAAGTGATCATCTTCAACAGGAGGATTAGACGATCAGAGTACGATGTCTCACCAGTTTTTAGCAACTCATTCTTCTGCTTTTCATTTCAGTACTGATTCTGATCTTGATTAATGTCAAGGAATAATCAAAAGTTAATATTTGTTGCAAATGTGAATGGCCTTCAATCACTTGCCACAAACAGTTCTTCAGCTATGGTTGTTCCCAGGCTTTCTTCTACATTGCATCTATCCAAGCAACAAGAAGCAGGCAAAAGATTGATTATCTGTCTATTTATATTTTCATAACAATACGACTCATCTCTCTCCAATCACTATTTTAGTCAATTTAATCTTGTTTTTATTAAATCACTAATAAATTTGTTCTTTTATCCAACTAAATTAAAAGAAATAAAATCTAAATTAAAAGAAAAAATTCCAGTCATGGATTATAGATATAATATTAAATATCATATATGCTCTTTATTACTGCTTTACAATGCAATAAGAAAGATTAAGTTATAATACTACCTAAAGAGGATTATAGATATAATTAAATCAAAATAAAATATATCAGCTTTTTTTTTAGTTCTAAAATATTTCTTATCTTCAATCAACATAAATTAATGAACAGATTATTTTTAATTATACTAGAAACAAAATTTGTATATTTTTTTTATTTTATTTAATAAATTAATTATTTAATGTAATAAGTGCACTTATATGCAACTATAGAGAAGTTTGTTATTTCTATAGTTATATATAAGCACGCTTATTACATCTATTACATTTCGTATAGAAGTATAAATAATTAACGCCTTTAAATTAATTATTATAGTCTTTATATTTTCATCATATAGAAACATGTACATGTAATTACATCATTTTACGATTATATTTATCTTTCAAAAGGAAAATTTATTCACAAACCATAAGAATCATTTACAAAAAAAAAGGACATTTACATATCAATCTCAATGGAGACCAGTTAACAAAATCGGAGGTTAGGCTTGTATACATAGGAAAAACAATTAATTTCATATCAATTACATTAAGACATTAGTTATCACCAGAAATTGAAGACATATAACTTCCCATTTCAGAAATCATAGTTGTGGCCCATTTACATTAATCTGATCATGTATATCATACGATGGTGTTACACATATAAGTTTGTTTAATTTACGAACATGTAGACAAAGATTAAAAACCATATTTGGCCATTTAGTTTATAGAGCTTTATCTTACCAAGTGAAGAGCACTTTCAATGTTTCTGTGTGTATTAATTTAACATTTAAATTTCGAGAGATTAGTCATTTTGAACCATATATGAAAGCCATATACTTATAGATCATGAGGTTAGCCAATCCAATATAGGGATAACATTCATAAACATTACTTAAAAGCAGGTTAAGACTGAAAATTATACAAAATATATCATAGATTCGTTACAGTAAACAAATCGGTTACCATTAAGCATTATTAAAGCAGTCTTAATATATTTATTGGGTCATTAATTAAAACCGATCCATTAATCAAATGAAAGCCCTTTCCTATTAATCATCAATTAGGTGAATAACTTTATAATAGCATTTTCTAGTTCTTGGATCTTTTCCATATAAAGTTTATCTAAAATGTCTTAGGTAAATGGTTCATTGAAATTTTCTTAGTATCTGTGGATTTGCAACTTTGTATTCTTTTCACCATCGGTACTGCACTTTATTTTAGGTTTATTAGGGACCAGGTCTGGTTAAACATCCAATTCTGAGAAAATTTTTGGTCTAATTCTTTAATTTCTTTTAATAAGTGTAAGGACATTTTAATCATGTCATATTCTTCTCCACTTTCTAAGATGATCTTATTTCTCAGTGACCAAATGGAAAAATTTATAAATGTTGCCATTTTTATGACTTCAAAATGTCCATTCTTGAAGGCTTTAGTCAAATTTACACAAGCTGATTCTTTGTTTTTAATGAGAGATTTAATAATGTTTCTTATGCTATCCAAATTTGACACTCTTCCAATGTATGTGCCATTGTCTCATCACTACACCTACATAATACACATGTAGGGTTATATTTAGACCAGTAAATATAATTATATTTCATAATATAAATTATTTGCAATTAAAATTTGTAGTAAGAAAGTGTATAACAAATCATTTCAACAATTAATCATTCTCACTATGTTAGGTTAAACGTTTGGGTTGATTTATCTTTAATTATTAATACAGCCTTTGTAATAGTTAATTATGTCATATTAACCTCTGTTCGATACTATTATAATATCAACTTTTACACTTTAGGTCAACATGGGTCTGACAAGAATCTCAGCTTCAGAGTGGCCTTTGAGCGTTCCATCATCAGATTTTCAATTGGATGGGCGGTTGAAGAGTTGGAATGTGGAGTGGATTGAAGCCTGTCCATTAAAGTATGAAGATTGGCTATCTTAATATATATCTGAGCACTTATTGCATATATGTGTAGAGATGATAATCTGGACCAACTGATGATTGCTGGTTTAGCATGACATATGTATATTGGTGATTATTTATCTTTTCGACATGTATGTGCTCAAGTATAGCAGTGATATGAGATAGAGTGGTGAGTGGTGGGTCATGTGAAAGTCTGTGCTCATATACCCTATATATTACAGTATGTTTAAGAAAAAGTGACTGATTCATTCACCAAAATGCCTACTGTACCATCATGTGTCTACATAATGAGATATATAGTTTAGCTATTTACCATAAATACTTTAAGACACTAGCACATCTGTATCACAAGTATGACATCAAATGAGATAGCATTTTTGTACCTTCATAGATCATCTAAAATCTTGTAAACTCCTTGAAAACATTTTTGTGTCTTATGGCTTCACTTCTGTATACAATTTGAATCATTTCAAATTTTTTAGTTGCAGTTTTTTTAATTTAAAGCAATTTGTTAACATATTGTTCGATCATGGGTTGAAGTAGGAAACACATTGTCACATTTTATGTCATAATTCGTGATCCAGACATGCTAATGCCTTAAATACATAGTTAAACTAGAGTGCTATGCAATATATATGTTTATGAAGATGTTACTGCAGGCAGCTTGTTGAGAGAACTGGCCACCTGTTACCCTTTCACTGGGATGTGCGTATATTATTTTAATGATAAGGAAACCCAAGTCATACTTATCAGCTTGCATTTACAAATGTAATATGGCAAGCGTGCTAATAGCTCTAAACAGGCTTTTTTCCGATCAATGCCACAAGAGAGAATATTTAAAATCTCTATCCAGAATTATTATTTTAATAAGAATTTTATATTTACAATTTGGCAATATTTATAATTGCAAGTTTAATATGTATTTTTTTTTTTTTGATTGGGAACTGAAAGAAATTTTGCAGTGTTGAATTCATCATGAAGTATCATGGTAATTTTCTGTTCTCAGAACTATTAATCTGTGAAATGCTAATGATATAAAAAATTGTCTTGCATACATAATGATTCTTGGGTTCATTTTATCAGTGTTCATTGCTTCATTGGTATATTCAGAAAGTGCAGAGAAAGCTTTTATTTATTTGGAACCTTTAGTGCACATATTCATACAAATAGTATAGTGTTGACTCCAGGCAATAATTTGTTGCTATGGAATTTTGTGCAAAATATAAAGAGGACTTGATGCATTCTTGTTTAAAAACATAGATTGGTGTAGGTGTGAGTCACAGCTTAAAAGAAATCAATACCACATATATATATATATATATTTATATCTGTTGACTGTTGAACAGATTATGGGTTGAGATGCTTCAAGATTAAAATATTCAGCAGTATTAAACGTATCTTATTTTTTACATATTAGTAGGAAATTCTTTAGAAGAAATAATTTCAAGCAGGCCATATTACTGAGACTCAGAATTTTCTTACAGAGCTATGTGTTTGCTAAAAAAAGTATTCCATTTGGTTTTCTGAGATTAAAATAACTTCAATGATTGGATATTAAGCCATACGAATGATTGATTGGTGAATTAGAACTGTAAAGGAAATATTAATCATTTTTGATTGTAATTACTTTATGCACTTTTTCAATGAACTTGAAAAACAACATAATTCTATTAACTTCCAAAAGCTACAATGCGATTTAGTAACATTCAGACTGCAAGAGATATCTCATACTGCTACTAAGATATGTATTTGCTTTATATAATTATTACTTCAAATTTGATTTTTTAAAATAAGAATTCTTTATAATAAATGTTAAATTATACACATAAATAATTTAAAAATATATAGCCAGAAAATGAAATAAAATTATTTTTGTTTAACTGGATTCAGTTGACAGCTGTTGTATAATTAATTTTGATTGCTTTCTTATAGTCAATGATTTTAATAAAATAAATTTGCTATTTATTAATGTTGCCATTAATTACGACATATTTAATTATATTTCTTTTTAAAAAGTAGCAAAAAAAAAAAAAAAGAATTGTCATTTGAAAAAGATGGAAAAAATTTACAGCCAAGTCTAGACTATCAGTGATATGAGATACCACTAAAACAGAAAGAGTGGGAGGAGGTATCAAATTAAAACTCCATGAACTAAATTTAAACTAATGTGGCTTTTGGAAAATAGAGAAAGGTACTGAGAGAAACACCTGCTCAATTGTATGAGAGATGATAATCTGGACCAACTGATGATTTCTGGTTTAGCATGAAATACGTATATTAGTGATTATTTAACTTTTCAGCATATATGTGCTTGAGTGTATCAGTGTTATTAGATAGTGTGGAGAGTGATGGGTCGTCTGAAAGTCTGTGCTCATATACCCTATATATTAAAAAAATAATATGAAATTAAGGAATTTGAAAATTGATAACAGTATCACATACTCTCTGTGGCCATTGTTGGTTAAGTCAGTAGCTGCACTCTTATATAATATTTTATATAGATGGAGTTTTTGATCTTAATACATATAATAATTCACACGACTGCATTTAATGATATATTTATCCCACTAACTTATTGCTAGAAGAGATGATAATAGATGGACAATTGAAATTTTAAACTGGATTCCAAGAGATTGTAAAAGACCCAGAAAGAGACCACATGTGAGATGGATGGATGAAATAAGAAAGTGTGCAGGGGTGATGTGGAGAAGAGAAGCTAAAGATCGGAGAAGATGGATTAAACTTGGAGAGACCTTCATCCTGCAGTGGATTGATAATGGTTGTTGATGATGATGATGATGATGATGAACTTATGCAGATTTGGATGGAGATATCCTATAAAAGTTATTATGGTCTTCATGGTGATATTATAAAATATTAAAATGATATATAGCTTCAAAACTATTGCATTTTTTTTGGAAGATGCAGTTGTGCTACCTGATCTTAAGAATGCTTCTATTGTTCTAGTGTGTCATTATTATCAATTTTAATAAAATTATTTGCTTCTAAATATAAATGAATGGTCTTGAAAAATATTGTCTGATTTTAGAGAATCAACAGTATTATAATTGCAAGATAAATACAAAATTCTGTAAAATTATTTATATATTGCTTTTAATGATTTGGTCAAGGTATTTGATTCATTTCATTAGTATTTAGAAGAAATTTGACTCAGACTTTCAAGCTCCCTATAGCTATCCACTTCATGTTATACAACCGATGCACATGATCACATACATGTGATAAAGATAAATGATGTCCAATATACATATTTTGTGCTTTTTCACATGTATGTGGTCATGTGTATAAGTTGTATAAGATGGAGTGGATAGCTATAGGGAGCTTGAAAGTATCATACCATTTCCAACCTTCTTATACACTCAACAACACTACTTTTTACACCAAAACTTTACTCTTACAGTTTTGACTATCATGCAGTCATCATCAGAGATCTTTATTGGTTTTTGGAAATAGGATTATAAAGATCTCTGATGATGACTGCAGGACAGTCGAAACTATAATAAGAATAAAGTTTTGGTGTAAAAATAGTATTGTTAAGTATATAAGAAGGTTGAAAATGGTATGATATGTAAAGATAGAAATCAATACATAAGAAGAGGAGGAAGAAGAAGAGCTTGAAAGTCTTAGTTTAAATCTCTTCTAATTACATTAAGTTCAGTATAGACAATATACTTGTATTTAAATATTAATTAGTATTAGTTTAAATCTCTTCTAATTACATTAAGTTCAGTATAGACAATATACTTGTATTTAAATATTAATTAGTATTTCCAAAATAAACAGAGCAAAACTCTCCATACAGTATTGCCACCTGTGCTAAACAGAGTAATCAATGGATGCCAGAAGGCTTGTGCATAAAATCCCTATCTAATGCCTACTCATCCAATATAGCACAGGTGGCAATACTGTATGGAGAGTTTTGCTCTGTTTATCAACAATTAATGTGCTAGTATAGGAAATGTGATCATGTGACGCTTAATGGTTTATTTCCAAAATAGTTAATCATACATTGAAATGATGTGAAATATTTATTACTAATAGTGGAAAATTTGAAGTATTTGAAATGAAAATTGTTATTAAACAAATGTCACCTTTGTTTATTCATTTTCATGACAGCAGTTTTTGCAAAAGTATATTCTGTTTGATGAAGCAGGCATAAAGGTGTGGTAACATGTTTCATAATGGGGATTTTTTAACTTTAAATAATTAGAAACTAGAAACTGTAATCTTTTTGGCTTTTAGATTTATAGACTGTGCTCTGATTATGTCATTTTTGTCAGTTCACATGTGTAGAATATTTTTAATATTTTAAGTGCGACCTATAAAGAATTTGATTTAATAATTAATGTTTAAAAATCTCAAGTGTGTTATTTGTAAGTGATGGAAGAGAAAAGAATGTGGACCAGTTTAAGCATCTTAATAGCTTTTTAAATACAAAGTCAGACTTAGATTTGAAGTAAGCTCTGACTTCAGCACACTGCTGCATTTAAGTTAAAAACCAGAGTGTTGAATTATAGTGATGTAATTGCTCTATCTTAACTTAATATAGGCAGTTATTTTGGAAATCTATTGTATGGATGTGAAACTTGGACTTTGTACTGACTTAATAAAGTCACTGAAAAAATTTCATTTAAGGATCTCTATATTATTTGTTATGAACTTTTTTCTTTTCTAACTTGACAAATGTGATAATATTGAGTCTATATTTATGACAGATTAGTTTATTTGGATTGGGAATCTTAAGTAAAAAAAGAAAAACCTTTTAAAAATATATTTTATGGTCAACTTGAACATGATATTCATGATAAATAGACCTCATTTATGTTACAAAAAATATTTTAAATATATTCTGAAGAAATGCGATGCCAATTGCTTGCTTTTATTAAATGTCTTAAGAGATATAGCTAATGATAGATTATAACAGGCATGCTCTTGAAGTATATCATGCATGCACATATACACAAAACTTTGCTGTAGAAAAAATTAAAAGGCATTATCATAAATGTCATATGGATCGACTAAAGTTATCCACATGATATGTATATTGTCTGAATATATGATGCACATATTGGCCAGCACAAAACTCATCTTCAACATTTGGATTTTTGTCTTTTTTTCTGAAATCACTGCTAATAAAGAAAATGATGATATAATTAAATACAAATACAGTGGATCTGTGAACTACACTGTATTTAATTATATAACTTCAATTATACAATATCCAAAGAAAAATATAAGTTAAAAAAAAACCCAATTAAAATTCCCCAAGTTTTGCAATATTGAAGCAGCCATTTTTCTTTCTCTGAGCACTGTATGTTATCATGTTTAAAAAAAGGTAAAATTTATAAATAAATTTTACATTATACCAATAGTAATGAATATATGTCATGTTTTTAATGTTTAAAAAATAAAATATTCAATATTCAACTCTTTAAAATTTGCTAAGCATGCTTTTGACCTTAGCGGTGAAATGCTTGCTCAGCAAATTTTAAAGAATTTAATACTGAATAATTTTTTTTAAACTTTAAAAATGTGGTATATATATATAATAATAATAATAATAATAATAGTAATAATAATAACAAAAATAATATTTAAAGAATATTGCACAATTTATTGCCCATTTCAACGCAATTTGAAATGTGGCCCACCACCATAGACTAGTCAACCCTGATATATTGCATTGCCATCAAAGCTGAACATGTATACAAAATTTGAAGAAAATCTGTTCTTGTAGAAGTATATTAAGTCAGGTATAAGATTGACCAAAATAAACAAAAATGTTAACTGGTGGCTAGATGTGTGAGTGCAAAAACCTGCTAGTTGCTGAAGATGGGTAGTAGTCAGATAGTAGTCTAGGGTGTGTGAATATAACATATACCACAGTTTCTTTTAATTATTTAAACTTACAGTAGGCAGAATAGTAGAGAAAATAATAAAATACTTCTTGTAATGCAAATATTGTAAATAAACAAAGAAAATCGTGTTTTAACTGAAGTTTTGTGATGATTTCATTTTAGTGAATAGAAAGGAAAAGATACAAAGAAGAAAAATTAAAAAAGCTGTTCAGATGACAATGATAAGTAACCACATAAGTCAATTTAGTGTGACTATTCTTAATGTCCGGAAACCATTAATTAGCTTTGCTCTTAGGTAAAAGTGGAGAAATCAGGGGAACCTTGTAGATTAGTATAGGGAATTTTTATTGTTTCCTTTGGCAGGGTGGCTCCAGTTAGTTAGAGCATTACCTTAAAATTCAATATTCCAAGAATCTAAAGGTCCAAGTTCGTTTTCCATGCTAGTACTGTCCCTAGTCAGGCCAGCAACACCTAAAGAAGAGAGAATAATACCTCTCGAAACATTGTGCCGATACTAACTTGTGTCTTATTACTAACAGTTGAATGTAATGAAAATTTAAATAAATATTTCTAAAGACATTCAATACTTAATATTAGATGATGGAAATAGTCCAACATATAAACACAAAATCATATTATGCTTTGTTTAATGAAGTGTGACCACATATTTGTCAAACAAATTTAAACTAGCAATTATATCACCTTAACTATTATTTTAGGAAGTGAAAGCTTTAAAATTGCTAACTTCCAATAATCTTTCTTTTATAAAAAAAAAAAACAAGAATAAAATGCAGCAAATTTAAGTGAGATAATCAAATTTTATTATCATTAACGTGAAAACCTTATATTTATATTTCATAGTCTCTCTTTTTTAGGTACACACACACACCTACGTGCACGCACACACACACACACACGTAAGTTACAGAGAAAAACCATATTAACAGTCTTTTTATATTTAGGAATTCCTGTCTATATTCCTTGTTTTATTTTTTTAAAAAAGTTAGATAGTAATTAAATACTGTGTTCTAAAAAAAATTCTCTGATATTCATTTTAAGTCATTTATCATGCTTCATTGCAAAAGAACGTAGAAGTTTCAGGTTTGCTTATCGCAGGAATGTTCAATAAAACTAATCAATTTTATGGATTTTACAAGTGTCCGATAGATATTTGAATTCACTTTGTAGTAAAGCATTTATAATAAATAAAAAATTCTAAAAATTTTAAATTCTCTTTTGTGTAAGACTATATATATATGGTTATCATCGTTATAGTTTCAGAATTGATTTTTTAATTTTTTTTTTTAGAATAATTTTATATGCTACATTATGTCTTTTCCTAAATAACATTTGATTCATTATTGTGTAATGAATATTATTAATCAATGTAAGATTTAAAACTTTTTCGAAACATTTAAGTGGAAAGTAGAAAAAAAATTACTAATGGCGGCTGCATTTCATATTACTGAATACCGTGATTACAGCTGGAAACCTAAAAACATATGTTTTTTTCTGTTTCGGTTGTTTTCTTTTTTGTTTGCAATATATTTTTCGGTTTCTTTTTTTCATTATTATTTAATTGATTATTTATATCATATAAACAATAAATAATAGACTTACTAAGCAACTTATGGCTTTATTCAGGCATTCATTATCAATCATTACCATCATTTTCAACCATTATCGATCCACTGCAGAACGATCTCCAAGTTCAATCCATCTCCTATCTCTAGCTTCTCTTCTCCACATCATCCCAGAACTATCTTATTTCATTTATCCATCTCATATGTGATCTTTTTCTAGGTCGTTTACTATCTCTTGGAATTCAGTTTAAGATTTCAACTGTCCATCTATTATCATCTCTTCTAGCAGTATTTGTATCATAAAAACAATAATTAATAGATTTACTACAATCTTATGGCTTTATTCAGTCATTCATCACCAATTATCATTATCATCATTTTCAACCATTATAGATCCATTGTAGGAGGGACTGTTCAAGTTCAATCCATCTTCTATCTCTAGCCTCTCTTCTCCACATCACTCCAGCAGTCCCTTATTTCATTCATCCATCTCACATGTGATCTCTTTCTAGGTCGTTTACAATCTCTTGAAAACCAGTTTAAGATTTTAACTATCTATCTATCTATTACTATAAGTCATTTCTCAGCTTTATCGATCAGCATATCAGCATACGTAATTATTTTACAGAATATTTGACCTTGTGTAATCAAACCTCTGTATAATATAATTTGTATTGTAATTTATTTATTTATCTTTTTTTGTTAAGGTTTCATTGTCAAATATATGAACAAGTATTGGACTATATAATATCTCTTTATAATTTTTTTTTCTTTGAGATTTACAAGTTGTAGTTAATGATCTGATCATTTGTGATTCAATTGTTACTAGTTTTCTTCTTTTCTGAGCCAGCTTAATGTATGATAAAATGAAAATACATACAGAAAAGGTAGTTTTTTAAAATAGTATTTAGCTTTATTACTCCCTAGCATGCTTTCAATATATTTTTATTATGTGCCATGAATATGATATAGTAAAAATATACTGAAAGCATGCTAGGCAATAATCAAGTTAAATATTATTTTTTTAAAAAACTATCTTTCTGTATTTTCATTTTACCAGATATGACGTGATCATTATAAAATTCTATACCCCCCCCCCCCCGCCCAATACAAATATTTATTAATTAAATCCATGAATCATTTCATTTTCACTTCTCATTTTCACAAACTGTTGAATGTTAGTTTTTAATAATTATTTTTTTAACAATCCCCTCCTTTTTATATCATCTTTTTTTAAAAAAAGGAATGTAGTTTAATTTTTAAAAAATTTACGATCTCCATACTGCAGTGTTATGCAATCACTCCCAATTCTGTTCCCTTTTCTTAGATAGAATTTTACGATTCTCAAACTTTTTGACTAATTAGGAAATATAAAGAAACACATAATTAAGGAAATAATTTTATGTTGTTCTTTTTTAAGTGAATAAATATCAACCATTACACCTACTGCAACTTAAACTAATCTGAATGCTATTAATTTTGTTTTATGATGAGATATAAATGTGTCGTGCGACCTCCTAGAACTTGTTGATTATTAACAGATATATTGAAACACATGACTTTGAAAATAATAATTTTATTCTTTTTTTTAAATAGGTGAATTTTACCCACGTCTATAGTCCGGTTAATTTAGTCGACATGCTATTAATTTTGTTTTATGATAAGACATAAACGTGTCACATGCAATCTCCTAAAACTTGTTGACTAATTAGAAAATATAAAGCATAATTTAAATAATAATAATTTGAATAATTGTTCTTTTTTTAACTGAGTGAATATTACCCAGTATTTGTATACCATGTAAAATTAGTCTGAACAAGAATAATTTTGTTTTATGACGAGGTTTAAGTGTGATATTTGTTTTATTGTGGATTCCCCCAGCATGAGTATTGCCAGATTAATATAAAAATAACATGCGTTATGATATTTAAATTTTACTTTTAAATAATAATAAAAACTTATTTTTTAATTATTTCACAATTCATGATCCTTAAAATTTTTTCTGTGATCTTTAAAGCATCGCCTCCATGGGTTGCACTATATTTGTCTGTAGAATAAAAATGTTTAGTAATAAACACATTTTCATTTACTGTTGCCATCATTTTAAATTTTTTGTAAAAACCTGGAGTATTTAATCAAAATTAGTTAGTAGGTAGATGTGATATGTTGGACTATTTCCATCATCCATGAGTGAATGTTGAATGTATAGAAAATTTTAACCTTTATTTAAACTTTCCAAATTCAAACAACTTGTTAGTAATAACATACAAATAGACAACACAGGTTAGTAATTACATGTTTTGAGTAGTATTATACTCCACTCTTCTTCAGGTGTTACTGGCCTATATGCACAGTGACAATATTCGCTTAGAAGTTGAACTCACACCTTTGTTTGTATTTGGAAAGTTTAAATAAAGTTTAAAATTTTCTATACATTCAACATTCACTTATAGATGATGGAAATAGTCCAACATATCACATCTAATAATATACCATCATCACAAGCCTTCAAACATATAAATAGTTAGTAACTGCTTGTTTTATTTTAATAATGTACACCTGGGTCTCGTTTTTTGCGGATTATTTTAATGCGATTTTGAAGTTATGCGATTCATGTTTCTTAATATCTTTTTATGCAGGTTTTCTTTTATGCGATAAAGAAGTTCATATTTCACTATATTTATTAGATATCAAGAAATTTAAATTATTAATAACGTATTTTGATTTGAAATACTTTTTTTCTTCAAAAATATAATGCTATATTAGCAGCTAACGTGAATATGGCCTGAAGCTATATTCAGAATCTTAGCTTCTAGGTAAATAACCTTTTTATACTAATGAGTAAATAATAGTAATAGATTTATACTTACTTATAAAAATATCGCAATAAATATTCAAAAATTTAAAACTTTTAAAATGTATTTTGTTAGATATAACAGAAATAAATATTCTTTTAGATTTTTAAAACAAATAATGAAGATTTTATTGATTTTATAAACTGAAAATAATTTTTCTAATGATAATGTATAATCTTTTTGTTTTGATTGCGATCTCATTTTTTTAATATAGAAACAAAATGTGAACATTTAAAATTTATTTCAGTAGTAAACAAAAAAGACAAATTTATTATTTTCTGATAAGTAAAAATCAGTAAATCATAGATTTTATGTTGATGTGTGAGATAAAGAAAAATGTCAGAAAATGCTGAAATTTGAGTTTCCTACAATGAACAACCTCTTAAATTCCAACAAGAGCTAAATAGTTATATGTCTGGATATCGCGAGCTTTATAAACAATTAATAAAATCATCATCTCAAAGTTTAATCACTGATTACATTGTCGATTGAAAACTATTAACACAGCACAAGACAGAAAGTAGCGCTAGTTATACTTTCTCTTGTGACGAATCTGATTTCTTACCAGTTTACAAACGAATGCATATTGTCAAATAGCGGTAATGATTAAAATATGTATGAAAAAATGTAAAATTAAATACTGTAGTTAATAAAAAAAGTAAAAAATGTTTGTCTTGTATTAATTTTTTCCAAATATTTGAAATTTTTTATTAGTCATACTTTATTGTCTTATTTTTTTAATGCAAATTTTAAAGTAATCTTTTCTTGTTGCTTTGCTTTTATGTGATTTCTGAAAATTACAGAACCTATCCCCCATTTTTCAAGGTAAGTTAAGTCTATTTTTGTGCGATTTTCTTTAATGTGGATTTTCTACAGAACCTATCTACCGCATAAAACAAGACCCAGGTGTACTATTTTAAATATGATCTTTTAATTTTGAGAGAAATCTAAAAGTACAAAAACAGTATTACAATAATGAGAAGAATATTTCTAAATAAAAAAAATTCCCACAAAACATATACTTTGAAACTTTTAAAAAATCAATTTTTTTTTTTTACAGACTAATTTGTTATTTTTAAAAAAGAATAATTTACAACAAATAATAAAAAATCATAAACAGCTAATGTAAATATATATTAATCATATATATATAAAGCCTTTTTCGGCAAATGGTTTTATGCCCTTTTCGAATGTTAATTATCTATTTTAACGTTATTACAGATAATAATATCATCTAGTGTTCCACAATGGAAGTAAAATAACAATAATAACAAAATAAAACAGTAAAATGGGATAACATAAAATAGATGATTAACATTTGAAAAGGGCATGATTAATATATATATATTAGCTATTGTATATGATTTTTTATTATTTGTTATGTAAGAACAACATATTGGATTTCATTATTTCCATTTTTGATGAAAAAGTATAAAATAAAAACCATACTAGAATATAAATAATATCACAACATTAAATAAATAACATAATTTTTAGGACCAACAGTTTGCTCCTAAATTTGAATACTTTTCAGTAAATATTGTTTGAATTAAATTTTGCTTTGAAGATAAGAAATTCAAGTTTTAATAGTTACAAGAATAATACTATTTGTTACTATGTTTTTTTTTTGGGTTAGCAATTTTGCCACATTAGGAATAATTCCATTTCTTTTCTCTATTATAAACCTCTTATGTTCTTAAACACCCACATGTCTATGGAGATTTGAAACTTTAAATAAAGTATGTATATATTGAGTAGTTTTTAACAGGTTTATAGATTTTAAATGTTAGAAATTTAACAAGAACTTTATATGTTTTTATAAATAATTGTGTTCAGTTATGGTATTATAATGTAAAGTACCAAACAAAATAGAAATACCAATTAAAATAAGCATTACAAGCTGAAATAAGTCATCAGATACAGTTGTTAAATTATATAATTTTACTTTGCAAAGCTTATTTTTAATTGGTACTTTATTTTATTACATCATAGTTAAAAAATTATTTATAAAAACATACAGATATAAAACACAGTTTTTAACAAGGTAGGAACAAGTTTCTATTCATTTTTAATACCTTGTAGAAGAATATAATCATAAACATAATGACAAAAAGCTATGTGAAGATGATGTATGATCACCAAGATGCACATTTCATGCTGAACCAGCACTCATTAGTTGTTCAGATCTCAATCTCTTACATATATTTGTATCATTGTTCAGTATATACAGATAGCCAATTACTACAGTTTAATTGATATGTCAAACTGACTGCTTTCACAGCTTTGACATAAACCACTTGAAGCACTTGATGGAAGTAAATTAATAATTTTTATTAGTCATTCGTTCGACTAGAGATTATCCATTCAATGAATAATATTTCTTTTAGAATAATTTTCATAACACCATTCTCATGTAAAGTGTTAAAAGTGGATATAAACCAGTCTCTACCTTGTGGCGAGAATGGTGTAGTGAAAATTACAATACAGAAATATTATTCATTAAGTGAATAATGACTAAAAAAAGATATTAATCTATTTCCATCAAGAGGTTTGTATCAAAGTTGTGAGGGCAGTAAGTTTGATAAATCATTTAAACTGTAATAATTGGCAATCTATGCATACTGAACAATGATAAAGATATATGTAAGAAATTGTGATCTGGGCCAACTGGTGAGTTCTGATTCAGCACAAAATGTGCACCTTGGAAAACATACATCTTCACATGTCATTGGTCATATTTTTATGATTATATCTCCCTGCAAGATGTTAAAAGTGGATAGAAACTAGTCCCTACTTTGCCTGGGAATGATGTAGTGAAAATTACACTATGGAAATATTATTCATTAAGTGGATAATCTTTAATCTAATGAATGATTACTAAAAATTATTAATACACACAGGTTTGTTAAATTTTTAACATTTAAAATCTCTAAACCTATGAAAAATTTTCCATTTAAAACCTAGAAATCTTTATAAGAGAGCCATATTTAATTACGAAAAATTTGTTATACTTTCATGTTCATACATATAAATCTGATATAAATGCAATTTATCAACATTACTTTGGACACTTTTTAGCAAAAAACTTTTTATTGTACATATATGCACACAATCTTATGTTTTGATTATCCTGCAGTCTTCTTCAGAGCTATGATATAATGGATAAAATAAAGTATATAACTATATAAATAATACCATAAAACAGATGTGTAGATGATTATTTGATGATTTTTGATAAAAGCCAAAGACAAGTAAACTGGTTTATTAATGATATTAATAAGGTGGAAGGAAATATAAAATTTACAGTTGAAAAAGAAAATAATACAATTGCATATTTGGATATAATGTTTCAAAAGTAATTGATAGATAAAAAATGATATATTCAAACAAATATTTATAAGAAAAACAATATTGGTAATAACATAAGTTGTTTCTCCAACATTAATAAATACAAAATTAATTGCATATATATTCAAGAATATACAGGGCTATAATTTATTATTATTAAAAAAATAAGACCATATTAAACAAAAAAAATTAACAATCAAGGAGTTAAAAAAGAGTAATTTCCATGTACACATCATTAAAAGAAGTATTGAAAATATAGAGTATAGGATAAATAAAACTGAAAAGAATGAAGGAAAGAATAAAAGTGAAAATAGATATATAGGAATGAAAACAAATAATATTATAATAAATAAGTTTAATAAAATTATAAAAAAGATTAATAAGAAATGCAAAAGGATAATTAATACAAAAATAATTAATAAAAAAAGAGAAAACCTATTAAATGTAACAATAACAATTACATATGATATAATAAAGATAATAAAGAAATAATGGTAGTATATATGATAAAATTCAAACAATGTTTGGACAGTGGGATTCATAACAAATATATGAGAGAAACTAAAAATTCTATAAAAACAAGATTAAAACAACATGTCAGATATTAAATCACCAATATATGAAGGACACAGGATACAAATTTACAGAAAGTTCAATAAAAATGATGTTACATACAGACCATATTAAAGAAAAGAAAATACAAGAAGCAATAATACTAATAAATAAAAAATTTAATAGAGATTCTGGGATTAGGATGACCTTAATATAAATATGGTTCTTAAAAAAGATATATAGAGAAAAATATATAAAGAGAAAATTACTTAAAAATAAATTATGGGTTTGCAAAAAAATGTTTACATAGGAGTATAAACATGAATATATTTGTAGATATTACATATTCATGAAGTAAAAACGTGCATAATATTTACATAAACAGTATAATATAAATTTATAAGAGAGAATTATATAATAGTAATAAAAGTTAAAGTGTATAAATAAATAAAAATATATAAATAAAGAGTTAAACCACTAAACATCACATGATCACCATCTCATACTAGCACATAATTGTTCCTAAGATCTAGGTGCAGTGCTCTCGGATCCAAGGCTCCTCACTGATGATGGCCACAAGCCAGAAACTGGGGTTATTGGATGAGTAGGCACTAGATAGGGATTTTAGGCACAAGCCTTCCTGTGTCCATTAATTACTCTGGTTAGCACAAGGTGGCACTACTGTATGGAGAGTTTTGCCTTTGTTTAAATAAAGAGTTGTAGTGATTATATAGTTAGGTTAAATAATATGTAATAAAATGAACTAAGATATAAGAATAGATGGCAAGGAAGTATATACATTATCGGATCTTTTATTTGTGAATTCTTCTTGTGCACAGAAAGTAGGGAAGATATGAAGGTTATGCTGAAGACGTGCAAGGGTGGGTAAAGAGATGGGAAGTAAATTTAGTGAAAGAAAAATCAAGTCATGATGATTAAGACCGGGGAAAGAGAAGAAAAAGAATTTTTATTAGGGGATATAAAGTTAAATGTGGTAAATAGGTATTGTCTTAAATAATCAGAGAAATTGCTTGGATAAATGGGAGAAAAAATTGATAAATGAAGCAAAGAAAAGAAAGGGATATTAAAGAAATTAATTGTGTTTTCATATAATAAATATGATGTAGCTAGAATTGTATGGGAGGGAGTGGCAGTAACAGAGTTAACTTATGGTAATGATGCATTATGTATCAGCAAAGGGATGTTAGATTATTTAGAAAAAATACAAAGAGAAATAGGAAGACATGTAGATGCAGATGGATGGATGGCAAAGGAGGCATTCCAAGGAGAAATGAGATGAGAGATGCAAAAAGCAAAATGAAAATATTTGGTAGATTGTAGTTTATGGATAATAAGAGAATAGCCAAAATAGTATTTAATTGGGTAATGAGTAATGAACAGGCAACAAGATAGGTGAGAAAGGTAGTACAGTACGCAGAAGATTTGGATAAAGACTTTATGTCATTATACTTATACAAAAAATGGGATGATTATATTAGGAGAATTATTGAGTGTTATAGTGGCAAGGAATGGGATATAGATATATTAATAAAAAATACAGAGTTGGAAAGATGAAGAACTAGTATGAAGAATAAAAGGAGTTTAAATATGTATATATAGAAGTAAACAAAATATTGGGTGCGAGTTAATTTATGATAATAGCAAAGAAAGTAGTTTACTGCTTAAGGCTTGAGAAGGATTGTTAGCAACAAGGCAATATACACATAAATGGAAAAATATGGGTGATTAAGTCTGCAAGACATGTAAGGAAGGCATAGAAAATATTAGGTATCTGTTAATTGAATGTAAATGCCTGCAAGCAGAAAGGGTACAAATAATGAAGTTGTGAGAGAATAAATATAAACAAAGTGATTATACAGAAAGTGTGCTGTTGGATTTTATGCTGGGTTTGGGAAAAGATAAGGGAGATTTAGATATAATGTCCATGGAGTTGACAAAGATTATGTAGTGGAAATGGGATGAGGCAGGATAGAGAAAAATATGGGGAAAACTTAGGGTGGTGAATGGAAAAGGAAGATAAGGTGTATAACAGGTTTCTCTGGGCATAGTGGCTGAGAGATTTCTGACTCCGAAAAAAGAGAAGTCCGCATCACGTCACACATCACATTTAAAACAAAACAAAACTTTTTTTTATTTTTAAAAAATTAAAGTAAAAGTTGATAAGTTAAAATATTATAATATTTATAGTTTTTAGATATTAAAAACAAGATAAATATAAAATATTATTAATAACAGAAGAATGAATAAGAAAATAATGGGTATTATATGATTTGAAAATTAAAAAGAATATTTTTAATAAATGAATTAAGGTTGAACTGAGAATTATATGAAAATAATGTATTTTATTAATGTGGGGATAATAAAATTAAGATTTAAGTTTATAAGGAATAGAAGTAGTTAGGAGATTAGTAAAAATAATAAAAATGAATAATTTATTTAAATTAATAGTTATTCATGAATACATTATTTATATTGTATATTTTGTTTTATATAATCTGGATTATTTTATTTGGGTTTGGTTATATTTATTTTAGTTTTATTATGTTTTGTTATATTTCATGTTGTTTTTTATTTTATTTTTTTTTATTATAATTTTTTATTTTTTAATTAATTTATTTTATTTTATTATTTTATTGTTTACATTTTTTATGGTATTATTTATATAGATATGTATTTTATTTTGTTTATTATAACATAACTCTGAAGAAGACTTCAGGACAGTCAAAACGTAAGATTGTGTATGCATGCATATATGTACAATAAAAAGTTTTTTGCAAAAAGTGTTCAAAGTAGAGTTGATAAATTGCATTTACATAAGATATTACACAAAAATAAAGAAAGTGGTGAATTTGTTAATATTTCATATAAATCTCATTGTTACAAAGAAATCAAGTCATTGTCACATGACCTAATTGAACAAGCTTGTATTACAAATGTTATATATAGAGCTCACATATAAGCTTTTGACAACAAGGAATATTCTGCAAAGCTTGTTAAGAGCTTATGTGCAAGCTTTATGTATAAAATCTTATTGTCTAATTTATGATCCTTATAAAAACTTGAATGCAAAGTTAAAAGTAAATTAACTTTTGGTTTAAAGTGTTTTAGACTAATTCTGTTATTAGTTGGTATTTGTATTTTGTTTCACTTCACAGCTATTTTTTTTTCTATAAAACAACTGTTATCTTAAAATGTCTAACATTTAAAAACATTTATCCACACTTAATAGTTTTCATTCATCATATTCAATAAACATCATTTTGCATGGTTATGACTGAGTAATTTTAATTGAAAACTTTGTTCATTTACAAATCAGAGACTTACAAAATAAAACTCTATCATTTATATGCAAACTCAAAGAAAAAATAAGTGCACGAATGACTTTTTTCCCCAGTAACATCATATCATATTAGGTATTTTGGTAAGTAAGTGGATAAGAAGTGGTCATTGATCGGTTGAAAGTAAGTTACTTTAAAATTGTAAAGATTATTAGAAGCATATTGCAAATAAAAAAAATAACAAACTTAACAACTCACTATTTAATTTACTAGTTCAGTAATTGTATGTGATTTTAATCAGAAGGGAAGTATCCCCTATACACAGGCACAATTACATTGTTTTAATTTTTCAAAGGTGATTTGTTGAGGGTGAAGGATATTCTCAAACCAAAGCACAACATAGAGATTTTGGAAAGATATGAGTGGCTGTCTTATCTTTGTACCTAAATTCACTTATATAGGCCAGTCTAAAACATCTTACAATGAGATCGTAAGATTTCATGATTGTTAATGGATGGAGTAAAGTTTATGTAAAGTGATTAATGAAAGACCTTTATGCTCTCATTCCAAGATGCTTTAATTGGCCTATATAAGCAAATTTAGGTATAAAGATAAGATAGCCACTCTTATCTTTTCAAAGTATTTTGTGATTTGGTTTGAGAGTATTCTTTGTACTCAACAAAATACAATTTTTTTAATAAAGATAAAAACAAAATACAATTTAGATATTAAAACAATATAACAATGTATGTGTGTAAAGTGTAATTATCTACTGATTAAAATAAGTTTCCTAAGTTGAAGTAAACTAACAATTGCTAAGGATCATTATGTTGCAAAAATAGATTTTAAATACCAATCAGTAAATGAAAACTAAAAAAAAAATTTCCATTTTAAAGGCCAAAAAAATAAAAATAATTTATCTGGTTATGCATTTAAT